>JADMLD010000194.1:0-36801 GCA_017589585.1 Phylloscopus whistleri | reverse complement strand
CCCCCCCCCCCCCCCCGCCCCTTCTCCCCTCCTCGCTCCCACCACTGCCTGCCTCGGCCTCGTTGTCCGGGGCTGCCACTTCTGCGGCTCTGGCCCCGCTGGGGGCTTCGCCTGCCCCAGCCGCGGCTGCGTTGGCCACCCATCCCCCGGCCGCGTGTCCCGGGACTGCTATGGTGACCCCAGCCCCAGCGGTGGGTCATGTGCTGGCCCAGGCTGTGCAGAAAATCCACGCTCCTATTTGGTTTCCTCTGGAAGACCATGTCCGATTGGCAGAAGCTCCAGCAGTGGCCACCACACACCCCCTCCTTTCCTTGGAGGACTCAACATCGGGGCCAATTCCTGTCCCCACCCCTCCCTCTCTGCCAATCCCAGCAGCCCCTGCCCATGGCACTGTTCCCTTGGTAACGACAACTTCTGCTGACCAGGAAAGCTCTCCTCTTAAAGGGGAAACACCATAACAACGTAAGGATATAAAACAGGAAAGCTGGGATAAGGGGATTAATTTATTTCCATTACGAGAAGTTCCTATGGGAGGGGGGAACACAGGCTTTGTAAACGACCCTTTGACTTCTTCAGAAGTCAGAAATTTTAAAAAGGAAATTAAAGGATTATTGGAGGATCCTATAGGTACATCTGAGCAAATCGACCAGTTTTTAGGACCAAACATCTTTAATTGGGAAGAGTTGCAATCAATTATGAAGATTGTTTTTTCTCAGGAGGAAAGGCAGATGATTAGAGCTGATGGAATAAGGATTTGGGAAAGGGAAAACCCACAGGGAGAACAAGGAGACCAAAAAATGCCAATAACATCTCCAAATTGAAACCATAATGATGAAGCAGGACAGAGATCTATGAATGATTATCGTAATCTGATAATCAAAGGAATAAAAGAGGCCATACCTTGAGGGCAGAATGTCAGGAAAGCCTTTGAAGGACAGCAGAGAAAAGAAGAAACACCAACAGAATGGCTAAAAAGGCTTAAGAGGAATATGAAACAATATTCTGGAATAGATCCTGAGACAACTGCGGGACAGGCTTTATTAAGAGTTAATTTTGTTACTCATGCCTGGCCAGATAACAGAAAAAAGCTGGAAAAAAATGGAGGACTGGCACGAGAAATCACGAAATGATTTATTAAAGGAAGCCCAAAAAGTTTATGTTAGAAGAGATGAAGAAAAAGCTAAAGTAGAAGCAAAAATTATGGTAGCCATGATGAGAGAAAGCAATTTCCAAAGAAAACCAAAATCCTCAGGTACTACTCATAGACCTTCAGGTTTGAGAGATAGAGAAAAGGAGAGAAGCGGAACTCTGGTACAAATGAAATCTCAAGAGCACCTTTGAAATGCCTGCTTCCTCTGTGGCAGGGAAGGGCATTACAAATGTGAGTGCCCCCAGAGGAGAAAAGATTTGAAAATTTTCTGGGAAATGAATCAGGAAGAAGAATAGGGAAGTCATAGGCTCTATTTTTTAGGGGACAGGTACCATCAAGAGCCTGTGATAACTTTAAGAGTGGGTCACCAAGGAGAGGAACTAGAATTTGTCGTAGATACAGGCGCCAAAAGGACATGGCTAGTAAATATCCCCACAGGTTATAAAGTAAGTAAAGAAACTGTAAAGGTATCAGGAGCAAAAGGGGAGAGTTTTACTGTTCCTGTTATTAAAAATGTGGTGATAGAAGGTGAAACTCGAATTTGGATGGGAGATGTCTTATTAGTCCCTGGGGCAGGTAGTAATCTGTTAGGGAGGGACTTACAAGTAAAATTAGGGATAGGGGTCATACCACAAGAAGGGAAAATGACAGCTAAAATTTTGAAACTTGACCAAGAGGATGAAGATAAAATTAACAAAGAAGTTTGGGCTGGAGAAGGAAATAGGGGGGGGTTGAACATAGAGCCCATAAGGGTCACAATTCAAAAAGAAGAGTGTCCTATACGTGTACGTCAGTACCCTATATCTTTAGAAGGACGAGAAGGTTTGAAGCCAGTAATAGAAGGGCTAATAAAAGATGGGACATTAGAACCTTGTATGTCTCCTCATAATACCCCTATCCTGCCAGTAAGGAAGCCAGATGGGAGTTATAGATTAGTACAAGATCTACGGGAGGTTAACAAGAGAACACAGAGCTGTTACCCAGTGGTACCCAACCCCTATACTCTTCTAAGTAAGGTTCCACCCCAGCATCAGTGGTTTAGTGTGGTAGATCTAAAAGATGCTTTTTGGGCTTGTCCATTAGCTGAGGAGAGCCAAAATATTTTTGCCTTTGAGTGGGAGGATCCAAATACTGGGAGAAAGCAGCAATTGAGATGGACAAAATTACCGCAGGGCTTTACTGAGTCGCCAAACCTATTTGGACAAGCTTTAGAAACAATATTACAAACTTTTCCCACTCCTCCTGGAATACAAATTATGCAATATGTGGATGATCTCTTATTATCAGGAGAAGCTAAAGCTGAAGTCAGGGAAGCTACCATAAAACTTTTGAATTTTCTTGGGAAAAAAGGACTAAGAGTATCAAAGGGGAAACTGCAATTTGTAGAATCTGAAGTGAAATATCTTGGACACTTAATAAGCAAAGGCTGCCGAAAGCTAAACCCTGAGAGAATTGCAGGGATTTTATCTCTCCCCCCACCCTCTTCAAAGAAGGAAATTAAAAAGTTACTCCGATTATTGGGATATTGTAGATTATGGATTGAAGGATATACACAGTCAGTAAAATTTCTATATGAAAAATTGACAGAGGGAGATAATATAAGGTGGACCAAAGAAGATGATGATAAATTAGAAGAACTGAAGTCAAAACTAGCCTCAGTGCCAGCTTTGAGCTTACCCTCATTAGAAAAACCCTTTTATCTGTATGTGAATGTGGAAAGTGGAGTAGCTCAAGGAGTTTTGGTTGAAGAGTGGGGAGGAGTAAAAAGACCAATAGCTTATTTGTCAAAAATGTTGGACCCAGTAAGCCATGGCTGACCAGTGTGTATTCAAGCTATAGCAGCCACTGTATTTCTGGTAGAAGAAAGCCGTAAGCTTACTTTTGGAAGTAAACGAGTTGTGTGTACACCTCATGCAGTCCGAAATGTGTTAAACCAGAAGGCAGAGAAATGGTTAACAGATTCTAGGATGCTAAAATATGAAGCAATCCTGATAGATGGTGATGACCTGACATTAGAAGTAAACAAGAGTTTAAATCCAGCTCAATTTTTATATGGGGAACCAAAAAGTGACCTAATACATAATTGTTTAGAAATTATCCAATACCAAACTAAAGTACGGGAAGACCTCGAGGAGCAAGCCCTTTCAGAAGGGGAAACAATATATATAGATGGTTCTTCCAGGTGCCTACAAGGAAAAAGAATGTCAGGGTATGCTTTGGTTGATGGGAAAAACATGCAAACCATTGAAAAAGGAAAATTACCTTCAAATTGGTCAGCTCAAACCTGTGAATTATATGCTCTGAAAAGAGCACTGGAATATTTGGCATACAAGAAGGGAACTATATATACTGACTCAAGATATGCCTTTGGGATAGTACATACTTTTGCAAAAATTGGGAAGAAAGAGGGTTACTCAATTCAAGAGGAAAGGGATTAATGCATGAGGGTCTTATTTTGGAGATCTTAGAGGCATTAAAATTGCCTGAGGAAATAGCTGTAGTACATATTAAAGGACATCAAAAGGGAATGACCTCGGAAATAAGGGGAAATAACCTGGCAGACGAAGAAGCTAAGGATGGAGCAGAGAATGGAATTCAAAGGGTTATGTTAATCCTGACTTCAAATAAGGAAGAATTAGAAACTCCAAAATTCAGTAAAACAGAAGAAGAAGAACTAAGTAAGATAGGGGGAAAACCAGAAGAGAAAGGGAGATGGAAACTTCCTGATGGGAGACAATTACTTAACAAGCCTCTCACTAGGAAAATATTAGAAGACATGCATCAAAAAACTTATTGGGGTACGCAAGCTTTGTGTGATCATTTTCTAAGGAATTATGGGTGTATTGGGATTTTTAGATTGGCAAAACAAGTAACAGAAAGATGTATAATTTTCCAGAAGGTAAATAAAAAGGTAATGAGGAAAACAACGTTAGCAGGTCGGAAGCTAGCTCTCTGACCATTTCAAAGTATCCAAGTGGATTTTACTGAACTTCTTCAAGTACAAAAATGGAGGTTTTTATTTGTAATAACAGACCACCTGACTCATTGGGTGGAAGCAATCCCTACTGTCAGAGCCACAGCCAATGTGGTATGTAAAACCCTTTTAGAACAAGTTATTCCCCGGTATGGAATGGTTAATAGGATAGACTCAGACAGGGGAACACATTTCACATCAAAAGCATTACAGCAAATAGCTGAAGCCTTGGGGATAAAGTGGGAACTATATACCCCATGGCATCCACAAAGTTCAGGGAGAGTAGAGAGGATGAACCAGACTCTAAAAAGGACCTTAACAAAATTAATAATTGAAACACATATGTCATGGGTAAAATGTCTACCTTTGGCTTTATTGAGGGTTCGAACACAACCCAGATCAGACCTCGGAGTGTCACCTTATGAGATGATGTTTGGATTACCTTTTCTAACCACCCAGCATGAAACAGCCACTTATGATGTAGGGGAAATGAGCATTAAGAAATATGTTAACACAATTGCAAAAAACCTTGAAAATCTTTGGTTGACAGGGATAATCCCTCAAACTGCACCTTTGGACTTTAAAATCCATAATATACATCCAGGGGAGTGGGTCCCCGTTAAAACATGGAGAGAACAATCTTTAACTCCACAATGGGAAGGTCCTTTTCAGGTGTTGCTGACGACTGAGGCTGCGATCCGGACCAGGGAACGAGGGTGGATCCACGCTAGCAGAATCAAAGGACTCGTGGAAGAACCGAAGGAATGGACTGTAACATCTAAACCGGGTGATACTAAATTGACTCTTAAACGAGGACTGGGTGGTAATGAACTGGGAGAACCCAAATGACCCAAGAAATAGACCAAGAATCACACCTAATTGGGATATACGACCAAGCTTGTATCAGTGGTTTCAAGTTCAGTCTGGAAGAGTTCTGAGACACCTCCGATATCCCCCTTGGGGAGGAATAGTTCCACCTCAGACAGGAGGATCAGGACTGTTTCGATCAGAAGGTTCTCGTATTCTCGTTCAAGCTTGTGATTTATACACAGGAGAAGAAGATATAATACCTCCATCAGAATTATACTCTATACCCAGTCTGACGCATCCCAATAATAGACACGCTAGTTGAGTTAAGTGTATATGTTTAAACTGTGGGAAAAATTGGTATTGTAGTTCACAAAAGCGACGTTCGCATTGTATGAAGTGTCGAGTAACAAATCCATCCCCCATTCCAGTAGAACTAAGAACAGTTGAAATAGTAACTCTACTTTGTGGATGGGAGTTATTAGTGCCTGTTGAGTGGGAGATATTTGAGGAGCAGTGGGAAACTACAATTAAGAAGTGTCAAAGACGATTTGCCTGGAAATTAACAAAAAGAAAGTGACAAGGAAATAGAGGGCAAGACTGGGTTGGCCACCGTATTTTGCCACCAAGAAGACAAAATACACCTGCTGTGGGTCGCAACCCTATAGGCATGGAAGGTGGAAATATAAGCCATACCAGACCTCTGTTATTCCTTTTTCTGTCACTCATTCTTTGTCTTTTCCCTTATGGGATATTGGCAAAGTCATGTCACAGATGTTATCGAAAGTTATACATGGAAAGATACCGGGGTTTCTTTCTTATTACACACACCCATGTCAGCAGCCACTGTTACAACCCATCCAAACTAGATAGTTGCATTCACAATGAGAGAAAATACTGGATTACTGAAAACTTGGGAACCAGTGGTGATAGATTGGGAAGTAAATGTCCAAAAGGGGAAAGATAGATTTGTTTCGCAGATGCTGTAGGGAGTAAGGTCCAAGATTTAGTAAAGGAACAACTGGTAAGCAAAAAACCAAAGCCAGTACAGCAATTAAAACCTGTACCAATTTCACTTCAAGATTTATATACAAAATTGGACCAGCAATTAGAAAACTAGGAGAACTGGGAAAAAATCTGATTGTGGAACTGGGGGAAAGAATAAGTAGGGAACTCAACATAACCAACTGTTGGGTCTGTAGACGGGCTTTGATATCAGAGGAGTGGCCATGGAAAGGCAGTAGCTTAGGCCCGGTTGAACTCCTTAAATGGAACCAGACAAATATAAAAGGAGAGAATCGACCAGAAGGGTGGATTTTAAGCTCAACAGTAATAGGGGAAGAATGTCTCTGGCACAATGGGAGAAATTTTCTTAATGAAGTGGGAAAAACTCCCTGTAAAAGATATAAAGTAACCAATGGAACCTTTACATGGTGGATCCCCGAGGAACCAACTTGGTACTGGACACAAAATAAAAGAAAAATGAAAGAGGGGAATTGTAGATATAATAACAAAGTTGGACTTTTTCAATGTAATGATACAGAGAAAAATCCTTATTTTGGGATCCCAAAAATATCCAAATTCTGGGAGAATATAAATCAACAGGAAAATGATTATTGGAAAGCACCAGATGGCCTATTTTGGATATGTGGAAAAAGATATACCATACCCAAAACTCCCCTCTAGGTGGAAAGGGAGCTGCACTTTGGGAATTATACAGCCAGGATTCTTTCTTTTACCAGGACCAAATGGAGATCAATTAGGAATACCAGTTTATGAGGACTTGAAAAGAAATAAGAGGGATTTAATTGGAGGGTTCCAAAACTGGGGGGATGAAGAATGGCCCCCTGAACGTATATTGGAAACATATGGTCCAGCCACCTGGGCACAGGATGGGAGTTGGGGATATCGGACTCCAATTTATATGCTGAACCGCATTATAAGACTCCAGGCAGTTGTAGAAATAATAACAAACAAAACTGGTCAGGCGTTGGAATTAATATCAAGTCAACAACGTCAAACAAGAGCGTCAGTATATCAAAATAGGTTGGCTTTAGATTATTTACTAGCTGAAGAAGGGGGAGTTTGTGGAAAATTTAACACATCGGATTGCTGTTTGAAAATAGATGACAACGGGGATGCTGTTCTGGATATAGTCAATAACATAAGGAAAATAGCACATGTACCTGTTCAAAGGTGGGAATCAATGCTAAAAACTAGCTGGTGGGATAACTTATTGGGAATAGAATGGTGGAAAAATTTAGGATTTTTTCTTTTATGTGCTACTGCTGGCTTGATATTTTTTCCTTGTTTAATTCCTTGTTTTATTAGATTGATCACAAGCGTAGTTCAGAATATGCAAGTAGTAACAATGCCTGTAGACCCAAAATTGACTACATCCAGGATGACACAAAAAATCATGATACTAAAGAAACAAAATAATATAGAAGACCCCTTTGAAGAAGCAAAGTTGATCTGTGAAAAAAATGAGCGAATAATGGAGGCTAGAAAACAAGGAATATGGCTCAAGCCAAATGAATTATAAAATGGAAGAGGGAGGAATTTGTTATAAATGCATGTTTTAGAGTTGGCTTTTTGCATATAGTAAGATGATTGCTTTAGGTATAAATATGGGAAGGTTGTACTGTATGTTCTTTTATTAATAAAGTTTGAAAAATGTGATAAATGAATATTCTTAGATTGTAACTAAGTAAAGATTAGGGGGAGGGGTTGTGGTTTTTTACCTTTCAAGTAGATAGAAGACAGAAGGGATGTCTGGCATTCCTGAGATTAGAAAAACAATCGATCCTTTAAGAGCCTGAATATTCAGAAGACGGATTTACAACATCTTCCCAGACTGTGTGGAATCCTACAGATAAATTGTATATTTAGGGGGGTCTTGAAACCAACATACGTATTTTGAATTATGCATTAGCTTATTTTAAATATGTAATACAGAGGTCCTTAAAGCAAAGGATCTGAAATGGGAAAGTGTGCTGATCTCGCTGCTGGTGATATCAGCACCTCAGCCGAAAAAGCTTTGTTTTTCTGTCTCCTAATTGTCTATTTTATTTTTATTTTTATTAAACGTATAAATTTTACACAGAAGTGAATCATGTTTTTCACAATGTCCCTTCAGCAGTCCTCAGAAGCTTCTTGTTATTTCTTCGGCTCTATGCCCCACATTGGGCGCCGTCTGTTGCTTTCTTCTGCTTTTCCTCCTGCCCAGCTAGCAGCTGCAGAAGAACTGGCAACAAGTCTCTCTGGGTCCGGGAAGGGAGGTGAGGTACAGGAGCCTTACCAGAGCTTTCAGGGAGGATTCCCTTGGCAGCATGTAGCAGCTAATGGCAGCACACAGGCAGGCAAGACACAAAACGGCTTCTGAGGGTGTTGATTGGACATCTGGGGGTTCATTTGGGGGTCCCACACCGGGGAAGCGGCATGGCTACCACAGGAGAGAGGGGGAGGAAGAAAAGGGGGAAAAAGGGAGAGAGGGAGAGGGAGGAAGCAAGAGGGAGAGGGGGCAAGAGCAAGAGACCTTCTGCCTCGTGTATCTCACTTAAAAGGGCTTTCCAGTGAGGGGGCAGATCCAGGCTTGGACCAATGGGATACTGAGGGTAGGAGGGGTTGGGTAACAACTGGGTTACAATGAATGGCAACTTAGGGGGTGGTTTACAACAACTTAGTAATGAACCACACATTTTGTGGGAGAACAGAACCATCATTTAGGAGAAATGAATCACCACAGGGTGGGTGGGAGCAGCAGGATGAGCTCTGCCGGCAGCTCTTGGCTTTCCCAGGAAGAGGAAAGGGGCTGGATCCAGCTCCGTGGATCATTCAGGCAGTGATTCCTGCAGGGATGAGAGAGAGTCACGGTGTCACCCTGTCCCTATCCCCAACCCACAGAATGGACCTGGCTGTGAAGTCCATGGAGAGCAGGAGTTGCTCCAGAATCCCATCTGATCCCACCCCATCCATCCTGCCCCAATCCCTCTCTGGAATCCCAACCTGATCCTGTTCCATCCATTCCAACAAATCCCGCACTGGAATCCTGCCTTGATCCAGAATCCCATCTAATCCCACCCCAGTCCTGCTCCATTCCATCCCACATGATTCTTGTCTGGAATCTAGCCCTGATCCTGCTCCATCCATCTTGCACCAATCCTGCCCCATCCATCCCACTTGATCCTGCTACAGAATCAAGCCCTGATCTTACCCCAAAATTCCATCTGATCCTGCTCTGGACCCCTGCCTTGATCCAGAATCCCTCCCTGATCCCAGTCCATTCATCCTGCCCCGATCTCCCTCTGGAATCCCACCCTGATCCCGTTCTGTGGGAGCCATTGGTTCCCACATCTTTTCCTGCAGAAAGAAAAGATCATGAGATTTCAGCACAGATTACACACCAGGATTAACCCCAGGATCCATCCTGGGATCCGCACAGAGGGGATCCAGAGCTGGATCCGCAACTGGAACTCACCGGCTGCCATGCTGTATCCATTCCTGTCCCTCCTCCCTGTGGAAGAACAGTGGGATCAGCATCAGTGGCACAGGATTCCTGAAATGGTGCCAGGTGGATCCGTGCCCCTTCCCGACCCCATCCCGTGTGTTACCGGATTGGAGCTTCCAGACAATGAATCCAATGAGGGCGATGAGGATGAGGATGGCAGCGATGATGGACACAGCGACCACCACGGTGAGATTCCTGCCAGATGTTGGCTCTGGGAAATGCAAGATAGTGAGGAGGGGAAGGGGAATCCCATTTGAGAATTCCCAATTCCCAATTCCCACATTCCCAGCCTCACCCCAAGCGAAGATCCTGGGCTCTGGCATTCCGGGATGCTCCACCCTGCACCGGTACTGCTCCCGCTCCTCCGGCAGCGCCTCGATCCTGGCCCAGGTGTGGAAGGTGCCGTCGCTGTTGGGAACGACCCCGCCCCACTCCGTCTCCTGATCCCAGATTGCATCCCCCTTCATCCAGCTGACTGCGATGGTGCTGGGGTAGAATCCGTACGCACGGCAGGACAGGATCAGCATCCCGTGTTCCTCTTTTTCGGACACATGGACATCAGGGGGCTCTGGAATGGGATAACGGTGAGATGTATCCATGGAATTCCATGGGAATGGGATGGGGGTGACATCTGCCCATGGAATTCCAAGAGGAATTACCATGTTCTCCAGTCCTCCATTCCCAAATCCCAAATTCCCACCTACCTTTGCGCCCCAGCTCCTTCTGCCCGTATCCAACGTATTTCTTGAGTAATTCCAAGCAGATGTGCTTCAGGTAATTTGTGAAATACTCAGCCTTGATCCCTTCATGTTCCCAGAGCCTCCTGGTGATCTCAGCAGCGCCGTCAGCCACCACGAATCTCCCAGATCCCAGCTCGAAGGAGATGAAATCCTGCCCGTCGTAGCCATGCCGGTAGGATCCACGGACACTCCCGTCAGACAGGAGCTCACAGCCCATAAACCACTGTATGATGTGGAGACCTGGGGGGATTGTACCCACAGAGACCCATGGAATTGTGTCCCAGCCCCACAGAGCCCCATTCCAGCCCTATGGAGCCCCAGAGTCTGATGGAGACCCACAGAGCCTCATCCCAGCCCCCTGGACCCCATGGATCCAAATCTCAACCCCATGGATCCCAAACTGGCCCTGCAGATCCCATCCCAGCACCATGGAAACACATCCCAATCCCACAGATCCCATTCCAGCCCCACAGATCTCCCCACTCACCCCTGCTCTGGTTGTACCGGTCCCGCAGTGTCTCCAGGCTCACAGCAGCCCTGTGCTGGTTCCTCACAGCAATCTGGGTCTGGAGATCCCAATATCCCGGCTCAGCTCCGTCCTTCATCCACTGCGTCAGCGGCTCCACCCGGCCCCGCTCGCTGTCGTAGCGGGTGAAGGGGATCCCATCCACGAACCCCATTTCCATGAACTGGGGGATCCCCGGGCTGGGCTCTGACACAGCCACGCTCAGGTAATGCAGGGAGTGGAGAACTGGGGTGGGACACGGAGATTTGGGGGTCATGGATCAATGAAAGGGGGAACTGGGAAAGCTGGGAAGGGGTTTGGGGATCCCAGGGCCAAGGAAAGGGTTTGCAGGGGTGGGAGAGGTGGGATGGACAGGAAAGGGCGTGCAGGAGGGTTCCGGTGTCCAGAAATGGGGGCTCAGGGGGTTCCAGGGTTATGGAAGGGGGACGGGGGTGCAGGGACTGGGAGAGGTGGGATGGGGGTTCCAGGGGATTCTCACTGCCAGGAAAGGGGGTCCAGGGGTCCCCAGTGCCAAGGAAAGAGGGGTCATAAGGTGTGGAGACCTGGGAATAGGAGGCTCAGGGGTCCTTGATGAAGAGGAAAAGGGGGTTGGGTGCTGAGAAAAGCAGGAATGGGGGTCCAAGGGGTCTCAGGGTCAAGGAAAAGGGGGATCTGGGGACTGAGGAAGGCAGGATAGATAGGAAAGGGGGTGCAGGGGCGGATTGGTCCAGGTTAAGGGGCTGTAGAGGGGTCCCAGTCCTCAGGGATGGAAATTCAGGGGGGTCCCAGGGCCCAGAATCCCCCCTGGGATCCTCCACGACCCCCTGGGACCCCCCATGCACAGGGTGAAGAACTGGGGGAACGCAGAGATTGGGGGGGGTCTCAGGGCGTCCAAGGATCAGGAAAGCGAAACCGGGAGAGCCAGGAAGGGTCCAAGGTTAATGGAAGGGTCCAAGGTTCAAGGAAGGGACTGGGAGGGGCGGGATGGGGGATGCGGGGGGGGTGGTCCCTGTGCCCACGAAAGGGGTGTCCGGGGGTCCCCGGGGCTGAGGGAAATGGGGTCTGGGAGCTGGGAAAGGGAGGACTGGGGGTCCAGGGGGTCCCTGGGTCACGGGCAAGGGGGGTCTGGGGCTGGGAGAGGCGGGCGGATCCCGGAGGCGCAGCCTGGGCAACGGGAAAGAGAAAGTGACCGAGGGAACGCGGTGGGGGAGGGGACGGGGGGGAAAAGGGAATTCCAGGGAGTTCATCTGGATCCCATTGGATCCCCGCTGCGACCCCCGTGAAACCCCCGGGACCCTCTGGGACCCCGTTTGGGGAAGCGCCAGGAGTGGAAAACGGGGGGGACACGGAAAGCTGGGAGATCTGGGGGGTCCAAAGGTCAAGGAAAAGGGCGAGACTGGGGTCTGGGAAAAGCGGGATGCCCGAAAAGGGGGTGCAGGGGGGTCCCAGAGCACTGACAGGGGTGCGGGGGGGTCCCAGTCCCGGATAAGGGGGTGCAGGGGGGGGCCGGGGCCCGGAAATGGAGATTCAAGGGTGTCCCAGTGCTCAGGAAAGGGGGTTCAGGGGGGTTCCCGTGCCGCGATTTGGGGTTCAAAGGGATTCTGATGTCCAGGAGTGGGAGATCGGGGGGTCCCGGTGCCAGATCAGGGGGCCCAGGGGGGTCCAGGTGCTGAAGAAGGGGATGGAGGAGGATCACAGGACCAAACTGGGGGTTCAGTGGGGTTCCCGTGCCCGGGAATGGAGGTCTCGGGGATTTCCAGTGCCCGCAAATGGAAATTCAGGGGGGACACAGTTTCGGGGGGTCCCACTCACCTTTCTCCGCGCCTCCAGGGTCCCCCAGGAGCCTCAGGAGCCCCAAGAGCAGCCCCAGGAGCCCCAAGAGCAGCCCCAGGAGCCCCAGGAGCCCCAAGAGCACCCGCAGCCCCAGACCCGGAGCCATCGCGCTGCTCCGCTGCGGCCCCGGCCCCGCTCCCAGAGCCGCCTCCGGCCTCGCCATTGGCGCCGGGATTTCCTGCTCGCCAATGGCAGCTCGATCTGTCAGTGACGTCACCAGTAACCGGGCCGATCCCGGTCTCGCAGGTTGGGACGCGAAAGCGAAAGAGCCCGCGGAGGGGGCGGCAGGGGGCTCTGGCTGTGGCTGGGTTGTGCCGTGTCCGCGCCGTGTTCCCCGTGCCCTGAGGGCGCTGCGGGAGCGGCTGCCCGCGGTCTCCTTCCCGCGGGTGCCTGGGCAGGAGCCGGTGCCGGAGCAGCGCTGGCTCGTCCCGGTTCCTGTGGGTAGGACAGAAGCGGCTGCCCCGTGCCCGGGCGCTGCGCCGGGGCCGCCTCCGAGCTCCGCCGCCGCCTCACCGGGCTCCGGCCGCTGCCGCCGCTGCCGGGCCCGCACAGACGCTCCGGCAATGGCGCCTCTGCTGCGCTAGGGGGGCGGGACGCGGGCTTGACCCCGCTCTGCTCTGCTCAATCAGCGCGCAGGAACTAGGATTGACGGCAGAATCAGCCAATCGGAGCGAGCGAGGGGCGGGCTCTGCACATGGCACAGACTCACCTCCCTTTCCCTGAACTCCGGCATTTCCCGCAATCCCGCAGCTCCCAGCGTCCTCAGGTCCCGCTCCCCCCGAGCTCCCGGCGGTTCCGGGCAGCAGCGCTTCCTTGGCCTCCTGCCCGGGCCGGGCCCAGCGCCGGGGCCGCTCCTCAGCCGAGGTTTCCGAGAAATGCCGGAGTTCAGGGAAAGGGAGCCGAGTCCCTGCCCCGTGCTGAGCCCGTCTAAAGCGCTGCCTCTTTCTCCTCTGCTGTTTTGTCTCCAGGGCTTTCGGGACGGTTCATAAAGGACTCGACAGGGCCACTGCAGGAGAGGTCAGTGCCAACACGCCCAGCACGTCTGGCAGCTCTCCAGGGCTTTCCCCTCTGCTGGGAGCTGTGGCTGGGGCTCTGGGGGCCCAGCAGAGCTTTCCTGCACAGGCTGCTCCTCTGAGGGCAGAGCAGTGTCAGCCTGCAGGGCCCAGCTGGGACAGACTTGGTCCTTCTGAAGTGCCCAAAGGAATGCAAGGAGGGCAGCGGGGTCTGTCAGAGCAGGACACGCTGCCTTGGTCTTCATATCTGAAACTGGGAATGCATCAGCTGCTGGAGACTGAGGCCCAATTCACCTCCATCCCAGCCTCAGGCAGGAACACTGTGTAGCAGTTTTTCCATGCTGAGTTTCACCTTCAAAGGGAACCTCAAGGGCTAATTAGGGAGAGATCTTGCTTGGCTCAGTTTGGGGTTTTTGTCCTAGAGCTGCACTGATGTGGAACTCTGAATTTCAGACAAAGTGTGAGCAAGTTCTCCTCAGAGCTCACTCAGGCAAAACAATTCCTTCTCCAGCCGCAGAACCAAGGGCAGCACTGCAGCTTTGGGCCCAAAAAGTGCAAACAGCAGCGAATTGAGGAGAGTGATCTGGGCGGGTGGGACTTCATCACCTGAAGTGTAATTGGACAATTAACGCCAGTATGGAAATGAACCAAAACTTCTAAAAGCGTGAAAGTCGTGACTGCGATCTATCCTGGCTCCATTCTGGGTCCATCCTGGGTCCAATTTGGGTCCATTTTGGATCTATCCTGGCTCCATTTTGGGTCCATCCTGGGTCCAATTTGGGTCCATTTTGGATCTATCCTGGCTCCAATTCGGGTCCATCCTGGGTCCAGTTTGAGCCCATTTTTGGTTTATCCTGGGTCCATTTCAGGTCCGTCCTGGGTCCACTTTTGGGTCAATCCTGGGTCCATTTTGGTCCATTTTGGGTCCATGTCAGGTCCATCCTGGATGTGCCCCTGGCTGGGCTCTTGTGCTGCCCCAGGTGAATCCATTGAACCCTTTCCATAAATCCCTGTTGTGTTCATTTCACTCTGTCCAGCCTCTGTTCCAGGAGCCTCTCCAGGCACAGCTCCACTGAAGGGGCTGCGGGTGCAGATTTTGGGGGGTCCCGGTGCCCCCCCGGGCGGGGTCAGTGCTCAGCAGTGGGGCCGTGATCGGGGGTGGCGGGGGCTGCCCGGGACCCCCCAGCCCCCCAAATCACACCCGGGTGTGGAAAACAAAGCTCACTCTTTGAAATTGTTACAAGTTTGATCAGGGATGAAAAAGGGACAATATCCAGCACTGGAATGTTTTAGAACAATGTTCTCTGTGCACAGCTCCAGTGCTGGGGCACATACACATTCACGAGTTTGGGCATCATTCAAACATTCCTGTGAGTTTTGGATGTTCCAGGAACTCTCTCTGACTTGTCTGCAGGATATCCTGTACATCAGGTCCTTGTATTTTATTTCTTCTCCTGGTCCCACCCTGTTGTTCCACACTCCCTGGTAAATCAATAAATTCTTCTCTGGTGCTCTGGTTTCTGTCACTGTTATCACCAACCCACAGATGTGAGAAACAACAGAATTGTTTTACACCATTCTCTGAGTCGGTTATAATATAAAAGTTAGTTAGAATAGTTAAAATATAAATGCATTTTAGCATTGCACAGTCTCTATTTTAATATTTTGCTAAGGCCTATGATAAGATATTGATGTATTATGCTGGCATCTCTGCAGGCTGTATGGTGCTCACAGAAACTGATAGAATGTGTTACATCAAAAAGCAGCTGAAAGGAATTACAAATTCCACTGTATCAAAATCGTTGTGATCAATAACCATGTGCAAAAGCCGATACATGAATGTGAAAGCCAATATTGTGTTGTCATTGATATTTTCATTTATATTGTCATTTATCACCTGAGTCTGCTGCCTCTCCTGCAAGGCACCGAGAGGGTTCATTTATCCCCCCACCCCTGTGTCTTGCATGTCCCCTGAGTGTCCCCAAGTGTCCCCAGTGACATTAGCCCAAGAATTCCCATCAGGATTTGGGACAATTTCAATGAAAATTCCCAGAAAATTCCCCAAATTTGTCTCAAATCCCGCCTGGGGAGGGGGGGACAAGTGACACCAGTGATGTCCCCGATGATGTCACTGCCCCAGTGACGTCTCAGCGGTGACATCACTGTCCCCCCAGCAGCCTCGGGATGTCCTCTTTGGCTCTTTGGCACAGTTCAGCCACCCTGCTGCCCCAGGGGCCACCAGGGCCACCAGAGCCACCATAGGGACTCGAGAAGAGGTCGTAGATTTCCCCAAGTGCCAGCAGCAGGTGATCCCTGGTCAGGCGGGCTCTGGCCTCCCACAGCCACTCGAACTCGGCCGCCTCGGCCACCAAGGCCTCGAGGTCATCGGGGGACACCTCCTGTCTCATCTCTAGGGTGCCCTCGATGTACCCGAGCAATTCATACAGATCCCAGGGGAACATCCTGGTTTTGTCACAGGCGCTTATCAAGCGCCTCAGCAGCTCCCAGGCCTCCTCCACTCTCTGTCCCCTCAAGGTGGCCGGCCTCGCCTGCCTGGCGGCCACCGCAGGCTCTCCCCTGGCCCTGGTGGCCACTGCCATGGGGGCATCGTGTGTGGCCACTGCCAAGGGCTGGGCCACCTACGGCTGCCGGGCTGTGGCCACCAGGTTGTCCCCAGCTGTCCCAGCAGGGGGGGTCTCGTCCTGGAGGTCCCCGGCCAGGCAGGTGGTGGTGGCCTCAGCAGTGTCTCGTCAGTGTCCTGGTCAGTGTCCTCGTCAGTGGCCTCAGTGGTGTCCTCATCAGTGTCCTCACCCTCCAAGATGAAACGGATCACCGAGGCCTCCATGAACAGCTGGTGCCAGTTCCTGTCGTGCGCTTCCATCAACTCCCACCAGGCTCTGCCCACGGCTCTCACATCGGCCCAGGTGGCCCCCGGGGTGTCCCTGAGGGTGGCCAGGGCCTGGCCCAGGGGGTGACACCGCGCTGGAGCAGGGAGGTGATGCCACCATGGTCCAGGGTGTCCCGGAGGGTCCAGATGAATTTCCTCAGGGCTGCGTACAGGGACTCTGGGTACAGGAGCGGCCACGAGCTCTGTGGTGGCGCAGTCACGGTGGCCACCACCTCACCCAGGGTGGCCACCGTGGCCACCAGACCCGCCAGCTTCTGGGGAAGGGACAGGGGAGTGGCAGGGACTTCGTGGCACTTGTGGCCTCCTGGGGTAGCCCCTGTGCCCTCCCGGGGTGCTCTTTGTCCCCTCCCTGGAGGGCTCAGCTGTCCCTTCTGTCCCTTTGTCACCCCCTTGTCCCCCCTGCCACCCCCCTGCTACTCCCCGCTGTCCCCCCACCCCATCCCCTCCTGCCACCCCCCGCTGTCCGCGCCTCACCGCCACCCTCGGTCCCCTCCACCCCTCTGTCACCTCCCCCCTTTCTCCCACACCTTCCCGTCCCCTTTGCGACCCCCTGTCCCCTCTGCCACCCCCCGCGCCAGGATTGTCGCACCTTGCGGGGCCCCATAACCTCTGGGGACACTCTAGGGACACTCCGGGGGCACTCTGGGGACACTCCGGGGGCGAACAGGACCCGGTGACAGTGGCAGACACGTGGGGATGTGGCGCAGCCGCAGGAAACAGAGGCGGCTCCCCGCCCCCCACGGCCGCGGGGCCACCGGGGGATCCCCAATGTCCCCCTGAGTGTCCCCAGTGTCCCCGACTGTCCCCAATGTCCCCTCGAGTGTCCCCAACGGGACCCCGATGTCCCCCCCATGCCCCCAACAAGGCCCAAGTGTCCCCCCCGATGTCCTGTTGGGGGCACTGGGGACACACTGGGGTCCTCTTGGGGACACTGCGGGGACATCGTGGTGTTATAAATGCATATTATAAAGTTGGCTTTTCACGAGTATTAAAATGAATGCTAAATGTATAATGTAGAAAGTTGCACTGTATTTCCTTTTTAACATCTTAGAAACGTGATGAATGTGTACTTTCTTTTTGAGTTGTAAAACCTTTCTGTAAAACCAGCCAAACCAGTTGACCGAACTGAATCAAACCCCCACCAGGAGGATTAGGGAAGAGGACCTTCCTGCATTCCTGAGCTAACTAGATCAAGATAGCGGTGAACAAAAAGCTACAAGAAGGAATTTATTGATCTCCTGGTATCAGAAGGAGAAGACATGAAATGACTACCGGGGCCAAGAACTTTATCTAATAAAATGTTAATTTGGTACAATGAGGCAAGGTTTGGGGGAAGGGGGGCCAAAAACCAAGGGAACACCTGAACTCAAAAGAATGTTTGAAAAATGCATATGTAAAAGGTTAATCCTTAAAAGCAAGGAGTCTGAAGGGGTGGGTGTGCTTTTCTGGTGAAGGCAGCCCAGCTGGAACCTTGCTTTTCTGTCTCCTAATTGTCTATTTTTAATTTTTTAATTAAAATTATAAATTTTTCTAAGAAAGTGAACCTCATTTTTGACACCAGTATGGATCAGTATGGACCAGTATAGACCAGCATAAACAAGTATAGACCAGTATAGACCAGTATGGACCAGTATGGACCAGTACAGACCAGTTTGGATGAGTTGGGCTCTGGGCCGGGCACAGGCTGCCCGTGGGGCTGATGGTGCTGTGTGAGGCTGTGTGTGAGTAAAAACCAATATAAACCAGTATAAACCAGGCTGGAGTAGTATGGACCAGTATGGCCCAGTATAGAGTGGTATAAAGCAGTTCAGACCAGTATAGACCAGTATGTACATATACAGACCAGTAGAGACCAGCAGGGACAGAGTGGTTTTGGTGGCTCCTGGCACCCAGGCAGGGCCAGCCCAGCCCCGGGGTTTCTGAGGGTCTTGTGGGCATCCCCCGTGTGCGGGACATCCCCGCTGGAGGAGGGTGTCCCCCCGTGGGGCAGCCCCAGCCCTCGGGCAGCGCTCAGCCAAGCAGAGAACACCCTCAGCTGGGGCCTCGTTTTTTGTGCACCCCTGAGCCCCTGGAAATCTCCATCCCAATTTGGGGTTAACCTCAGCTCCTGTCTATCTGGGACCCCATTTTTGGAGCTGTGTTAGGATTGCAGTGCCTGGTTTTGGTAGCAGGGGGTGTTCAGGGCTGGCTTTTGAGAGAAGCTGCCAGAAGCTTCCTCCGTGTCCAGCAGAGCCAATCCGTGGTGCCTCCAAAGACTGAGGTGCCGCATGCTGAGATCCACGGGGATGCAGAGATCCCCCCAGAGCCCCTGGAGGAGCCCATGGCAGAGCAGGGCAATGCCTGACAGGAGGCTGTGACCCCGGGGGACACCTGCGGGCAGAGGGGCCCCCGCTGGAGCAGCCTGTCCTTGAGGGGCTGAGCCTGTGGCAGAGTGACCCACGCTGCAGCAGCTTGAGGGGGCTGTTCCCCACGGGATGGGCTGAGCTTGAAGGAGTTCCTGGAGAACTCTGCTGTGGGAGGGAGCCCAGGGTGCAGCAGGGGAACAGCTCCTGTCCCTGAGCAGCCGGAAAAGCCCCGGGGCACGAACTGACCATGGCCCCATTCCCTGTCTCCCTGCTCTGCCGGGGTAGGAGGTGGAGCTGGAAGGAGGGAGGCGTCAGGGGGAGGCTGATTTTAAGGGTCTCATTTACTTCTCATAATCATGGTCTGAATTTTTTGAGTTTTCTGCCAGAAATCTCTCCCCTCTTCCACTCATCGACAGGGGTTTGGGGCAGTTTTCCCTTTTTGGGGGAAATCAAAGTGACGAACTGACGCTCCTGATTAGGGGGTAGGAGAAGTGAGGCTTCAGGGTTTCCCGCTGAGTGGGAGGCACCCAGCACGCAGGGCTGGGCCAGGCGGTCCGGGAGGTGCGGAGAACTTTGTTTGTGTTTTGAGCTCAATCCCGGCTGGGGCCCGGGCGCGTCCCAGGGCGGTTCCTGATCTGCGGCTTTGCCCTCAGACAGCCCGGGGGCGGGGCCTGAGAGGCTGTGCCGTGTGCAGAGCCCGCCACTCGCCGCGATTGGCTAGCTCTGCCGTCACTTTTGGCTCTCGCTGCGCGCTGATTGGACAGAGCAGAGCGGGAACGAGCCCGCGTCCCGTCCACTCCCCCCGCCGGCGCAGTGCAGGCGCCATTTTTTGAGCGTCTGTGCTGGAGCGGCGGCAGCGGCCGGAGCCCGGGGAGGCGGCGGCGGAGCTCGGAGGCGGCCCCGGCGCAGGTGGGAGCCGCGCTGGGTTATGCCGGGGCTCGGGGCTGGCTGCGGGCGGAGGGGGCGGCAGGGGGCTCTGGCTGTGGTTCGGTAGTGCCGTGTCCGCGCCGTGTTCCCCGTGCCCTGAGGGCGCTGCGGGAGCGGCTGCCCGCGGTCTCCTTCCCGCGGGTGCCTGGGCAGGAGCCGCTGCCGGAGCAGCGCTGGCTCGTCCCGGTTCCTGTGGGTAGGACGGAGGCGGCTGCGCTGTCCCCGGGCCTGTGCGGGAAAATTCGCATGGCCAGAGGTTTCTGTGCCCGAAGGAGACAGAGGAGTCCTGTAAAAGTGAGTTTATTGAAGAATAAAGGGCGAGGCCATGCGGCATTTGCCATGCGGTCTCTCCAATTGTTGTAGTACGCAGCCTCCTTTTTATCCTGATTTTCCCTTCTGCATCTCTCTCTCCTTTTGCCCAGTGGGGAAGTTCCTTGGAAAGTTCAGCCTTCCCGATCCGCCTGCTGCATGTCCTCGTTAATGTGCACCCCCCTTTTGTATAACATCCGATATTCCTGCCTCTGTTCAGTTTTTGTTCTTCTTCTCCATGTTCAGGAATTTAGCAGGATCTTGGCTGAGCAGCAGTCCGTGTCAATGAGTAACATTTTCTGAAACTGATGGTTTCTCCCGTTCCTTCCTTATCTCCAAGTCCCTGGCCCTGTTTCCAAGCAGATTCACTCATGGACTCTGTTTTTTCTTCCTGGGTCCTCTTTGGTTTTGGGATTATTCTCAGTGACCTCATTCGCTGTCCCTTTGTAGCCGTTTCAATGATGCCATTGAAATGATCACTGGGTTCTCTGGCTCCTGATATGAATTCGTTGGGGTTCCCAGGAGCTGGTCCCTGGTGTTTGTGGGATTTGTTCTGGTGGCCGTTCATCTTTTCCCCATTTTTGGGTGCTCCCTCCAGCCAGGGCTGCATCAATTTGTCTCTTCTCTCTAATTAAATCATCACATTCTTGGATTCCCAACTGATTTCTCTGAACTTGTGGTAGCAGAAACCCCCCAGTGGTCTGATGCTCCCTGTGTGACACAGACAGTGACAGCACATGTTGGAGTGGGGAGAGGGATGATTCCCCCCCGACTGATTTTAGTGAAGCTTTCCCAACATTCTCCATTTGCTGTTTCCCTTTGCAGCTGAACCAATTTCTGTTGCAGAGTCAGAGATCCTCCCTCTGGGCTCTGCCCTTGGCTGTGCCAATTCCATCTGTGCAAGCAGGCAGAGCTTGGCCTGAGGGACAGAGGGAATCAGCCCAATTCCTGCCCCAGGCAAGAAGCCCCTGGTGCATTGTGCACACTTTTCCCCAGCAGTGTTAATTTGCATTTCTAAAGCTCCTCTCCTGGCTGCCTGGAAGGAAGCTTCTCTTCCAGAGCAGCCATTGAATGACTCACATGTGGCCTCCACACAATCTGCATTTTTTCTTTAACAATATTTTATTAACCGTGTATGTGTTTAAGGGTCACCTTTAAAGCTCTTCTAGTTTTGCAAAATGCAACCTAAAGATGAACTTTGAAAAACCCATATACCAAAATTTTGCAGTCACTAAGAGCCACAGACAAAGATACACAAAAACATTCCAAAGCAATCAAGGTTTTTCTACTTCTTCTCCTGGGACTACAAGTTGATTCTCACACCCCTGGTCCAAACCTAACTGACAATATAAAAGTAGGATTATTACAAAAATTATTCTAATGGTGTCATCTTGTCACAGAAACCGTGGGAAAAACCAAAACTCTCCAACAATATCTTCAGTGTTAGAAAGTCAAGGCATTACTTGATTCTGGCCAGGATGGGCAGCAGAAATCATTTCATCCACACATAGCCCGGTGTGCAGAGAAAATCATTCCATGACATGTGAATTTTACTGGATTTTTCCTAAACTTTTTACAGTCTGAACCCAGAGAAATCCATTGGTTTGATGTTCATTGCTTCCAAGTTGCTGAATTCTGAGTATTTGATTTCCTGTTTGTTATAAATAAGTAGAGCCAATTAAATAAACAAGAATTTATTACCAGATTGTCAGTGAGCACGAAATTGACAAAGCCAATACCGAAATTTACCAGAAACAGCACCGAAATTCACAGTCTGCGGAGCAAGGGAATGGACAGGGCCGCCCTGGGTGGGATCTCCCTTGGAGTGTCACGGGACACTCCCTCTCCAGATCCCACACCTGTCTGAGTCCCGGCCTGCCAGTTTTATACCCTTAGTTCAGGAACAAGTTAAAATATGGTTAAAATAGTCCAAATATCGAGGGGGAATATGTAATTTCTTTGAGTTGATGTTGGTGCCACTGCTCAGTTCTGAATTTCTATAGCCTCTTTATCTCTCGATGACTCTGCTGATATCGTCGCTGTGGGGACCATAGGTTTCCTGGGTGAGATGGGTGGTTCCGGGAATCCCTGAAGGCTTAGCTGGGTCCTATTCCGTTGGGTCGTTGGTCTTTATCAGATATTTACCGCACCTGGTTTCAGCATTCTGTTCCTTGTATTGGTATGTTAATTTCTTTGTCTCCTTCCCGGGCTCGGGTAGGATTCTGTGCTGCAAAGGATTTTCCTGGCACTCAGAAATAATATAATTCACCATCACCCGCACCCGTGGATATTACATGTATAAAATATAATCTGTAAACATACACAAAGGTAATGTAAAAAAGGCTCTCGTGAGGTTACCATTCAGTTCCCGCCAGAGCTGGCAGTGCCTCCTGAAGCTTTATAGAGACCATATTCTTACTCTCCACCAGTATCACCCTGTCAGGAAATCATTGTATTTTTGGGAACATGAATTAACAAATATTACAATAACCACATAGAAAGGCCAACACACCAATGTGAAAGCCAATATTCTCGGGTCATTTTCAACAATTCCCTGTCCTTTTGTAGCCCTTTGTGGCTCAGGAGGCCTGGCTGCCACCTGCATCCCCTTGCTCAGCTGCTGAATGAGCTGCACTCAGCAAGGTGTCCTGCATGGCCCAAAGATGAGAGTTGCTGTAGCACAGAAGAGGAGGAAGAGCATTCGTTTAACCCATGGTGTGCCAGGGAACCCCGAAACCGTGTCCCATTCCCATCCTTTCCACGTTTGGGGTGGAACATGAGCTGCTTTCTTATTTCCTTTGTTCTCTGTTTCCCCACTTTTCCGTTGTCATCTCTTTGCCAGCAGCATCTTGAGTCATTTAATTTTCCACACTGTGCTCCTCCTTCTGCTCATGGATAATCTGATCCCATCCCATGGTGAAATGTTGTGTTCTTGGTTGGAGTGGATTGGTGGGCCAGACTCAGGAGCTGGATCTGTCTGCTTGGTTCTTATTTCGAACACAGCTTGTAATCTAATGATGCCATTGAAATGATCACTGGGTTCTCTGGCTCCTGATATGAATTCGTTGGGGTTCCCAGGGGTGGTCCCTGGTGTTGTGGGATTTGTTCTGGTGGCCATTCATCTTTTCCCCATTTTTGGGTGCTCCCTCCAGCCAGGGCTGCATCACTTTGTCTCTTTTCTCTAATTAAATCATCACAGACTTGGATTCCCAACTGATTTCCCTGAACTTGTGGTAGCAGAAACCCCCCAGTGGTCTGATGCTCCCTGTGTGACACAGACAGTGACAGCACATGTTGGAGTGGGGAGAGGGATGATTCCCCCCACTGATTTTAGTGAAGCTTTCCCAACATTCTCCATTTGCTGTTTCCCTTTGCAGCTGAACCAATTTCTGTTGCAGAGTCAGAGATCCTCCCTCTGGGCTCTGCCCTTGGCTGTACCAATTCCATCTGTGCAAGCAGGCAGAGCTTGGGCTGAGGGACAGAGGGAATCAGCCCAATTCCTGCCCCAGGCAAGAAACCCCTGGTGCATTGTCCACACTTTTCCCCAGCAGTGTTAATTTCCATTTCTAAAGCTCCTCTTCCAGAGCAGCCATTGAATGACTCACCTGTGCCCCCTCCCAACAATCTGCTTTTCTTTTTTTGCTTTTTTCTTTTTTTTAACAATATTTTATTAGCTGTTTAGGAGTTAAAGTGTCACCTTTAAAGCTCTTCTGGTTTCCCAAAATGGAACCTAAAGATGAACTTTGAAAAACCCATATACCAAAATTTTGCAATTACTGAGAGCCACACACAAACACACAGAAGAACATTGCAAAGCAATCAAGGTTTTTCTACTTCTCCTAAGACTACAAATTGATTCTCACACCCCCTGGCTCAAACGTCACAATTTAATCTAGGTGTATTACAAAAAAATTATTCTAATGGTGTCGTCTTGTCACGGGAACGGCGAGAAAAACCAAAACTCTCCAACAAAATCTTTAGTGTTAGAGAGTCAAGGCATTACTTGGTTCTGGCCAGGATGGGCAGCAGAAATCATTTCATCCACACATAGCCTGGTGTGCAGAGAAAATCATTCCATGACATGTGAGTTTTACTGCATTTTTCCTAAACTTTTTACAGTCTGAACCCAGAGAAATCCATTGGTTTGATGTTCATTGCTTCCAAGTTGCTGAGTTCTGAGTATTTGATTTCCTGTTGGACCCCGATTTCTTTGCCTCTGATGTTAATTAGGTCTGCACTCCTGGATTTCCTTATCAGCCTTTTCCAGACCAGGTGTCTGCAGCTCTTCCAGGGGCAGTGTCTGGGGTGGGTGTTGGTTGCTGTTTGCTGATGGTGGTTGATGTTTTGTTGATGGTCGTTCTCTCTGTGGGGATCTTTTGGGCTCCTCCCAGTCTGGTGAGATGTTCAACTCATCTCTGTTGAGTGGTGTAACATCCCTTAAAATAAAACCTTTAAAATTCCTTTCCCCAGGGCAAAGGCAAACCCAGCCTGAGGGGAGAAATAAAATAAAAAGCAATTTTAAAGTCGGTCTATTTTCCAACCATCTAATCCCACCCAGCCCAGTGTGTGAGTCTGCCTGAGCCCCAGAGTGGAATTGTCCCGTTGTCTTCCCAGCCCCTGTGGCGAGTGCAGGCACAGAAAGCACTGAAGCTGCAGCAGTGGCAGCAAGGATTGGCCCGCAGTGCCTGGAGATGCCCAGGGAGGGTGCCCAGGCAGAGCATTCCAGCAGAGGATCTGTGGGCAGGCACAGGGGCTTCCCCCGGGGCTGTGGAGCCCTGGCTGCTGCTCCCTTGCCTTCAGTGCAGGGGCAGTCGAAGCCTCCCATCCTCCTCCTGCAGCTGGGAAGTCCAAATCTCGGGGGCTTCAGAGACCCTGAGCCCAGGGTGAGGGGTCCCCCCGTGTTCAGCTGTGCTGGGGCTGCTTCTGTGCTCAGGGACACTTGGGATGGGCCAGGTCACTTGGCCACCAGTGGTGCTTCTTCCCACTCCTTGGGCAGGACCCGATGTCCTGGTTGGATGTTGTGAGCAGCAAAGTCCCACGGCAGGGTCTGTGCCAGCCGAGCTTCCTGTGGGAGAGATTTCACAGGAGACAGGATTCTGGCCACAGACTGCTTGAAATATGCATCCCTTATCTGCACCCTGCATGTGGTGGAGAATGACCAGGGTAAGGAATTCCAAACACCAATTCCAAGGGAGAGAATTGAGTATCTGCTTTGAGTCTGGCTCTTATTCTTGGCAAAGCCAATGGCAAAAGCTGTGCCCATGGCATCTTGGTTTCTATCACCAGCTTCCAAAGGTGTTTCTTTATTTCCCCACTCATTCTTTCTACCTGACCTGAGCTCTGGGGGTGCCAGGGGTTGTGGAGGTCCCATTGTGTTCCTAAAGCTGCCATAACCCCCTGAAGGATCTTTCCTGAAAAATGAGTTCCCCATCTGAGACTATTGCTTCCACAATCCCTTCTCTTGGAATTATTTGTTTTGGAAATACCTTAATAAGTTATTCAGTGATTGCTGAAGCAGTCAGAATTGCTTTTGCCACCCTGTTAGGTGACATGGTGTTAGCAGAAGATACTTAAGCCTTCCTGCTCAGGGCATTTCAGTCCCAGGCTCTCACAAGCACACACAGCTCTGCCGGGTGAGCTGAGCATGTGGGTGGTAACCTGTGCTTTGCCTGATTCCCTTTCCTAAATAACAGCATGTCTTGTAACTCCTTTCCCTTCTCCTGCCCTTGAAGGCCCATCCCTAAACACATTTTCTGCTGACTCTTCACAGCCCCCCCTGATCTGTCACTCGTCTGTCTCCTGGACACTCTCGGGTCCCCAGTCAATCCCCGGTGCCGCCGCCACCCAAGGGAGCCGATCACCCAAACTGGGTGAGGCACTTTCAGCTCCACTCACTGCCCGCCGCCCCGGGCGGTGGAAGGAATTCCAGACCAGCCCCAAGGTGTGTGGAAAAATTCCCATCACCAGAGGTTTGTGTCCACAGAGAAGGCAGAGGAGTCCTGTACGAGTCATTTCATTCATAAAAAGAGGGAGAGGCCATGGGACATTTCCCATGGGGTCTCTCCAGTTGTTGGAGGACGCAGCCTCCTTTTCATCCTAATTTTCCTGGCATCATCTCCCTCTCCCTTTCCCCACTGGCTGAAGTACTTGAGAGGTGCAGACTTCCCAATGCACCTCCCACATACCCCCCTTAATATGCACCCCACTTCTGTCTAGCCAGGGATATTCACAGCTCTGTTCAGTCTTTGTTCTTCTGGAAGTTCATGAATTGAGCAGGACCTTGGCTGAGCAGCAGTCTGTGTGGTCAGTTAATAACATTTTCTGGAACTGAGGGCTTCTTCTGTCCCTTCCTTATGTCCAAGTGCCTGGCCCTATCTCCAAGCAGATTCCCAGCATCTGTTTGTAAAGACACTTTCCTCTTCTTCCTTCCCTGGGGGTGCCCCGTTTGCAGGACATCATTATGGTTTAGAAGAGGTTTTTGCTGAATATTTGGAGAGTTTTTGATCTGATGCGTTGATATTTGGAAGACTTTTGGGCTGAATCTTGGTGTTTTGGAGGTTCTTACAGACACAAGGTGCCCAATGACTTCCTGAGATGAGCTTAGGCAAGGAGGAACCCTCAGCCTAGGGCTCTCTTCTCTTGTTTTTTCCCCAAACCAGGATTTGTCATTCCCAGGAGTGTCTGGATGGAGGAGGAGGAAAAGCCCCAGGGATCCGGCAGGAGGAGGGGCTGCAAACCCAGCCCAGGGAGCTGCGAGGAGGAAAGACCCTCCCTGTGCCAGGAGGGCGGCCAGAGATCCAGCCAGAGCTCAGAGCTGGAGGAGAAGCCTGATGGAGGGGAGAAGCCCCACAAGTGCTTGGAATGTGGGAAGGGTTTCAGCCAGAGGTCCAACCTGCTCCAGCACCAGGTGATCCACACTGGGGAACGGCCCTACGAGTGTGGGGAGTGTGGGATGAGCTTCAGCCAGAAGGGCCATCTTAGGCAACACCAGATGATCCACACTGGGGAAAAGCCCTACAAGTGTGGGGAATGTGGGAAGAGCTTCAGAATAAGCTCAGCCCTGATCCAGCACCAGGTGATCCACAGTGGGGAAGGGCCCTACACCTGCTTGGAATGTGGGAAGAGCTTTGGATGGAGCTCCAGCCTAAGAAACCACCAGCGCATCCACACTGGGGAGAGGCCCTACGAGTGTCCCGAGTGTGGGAAGAGGTTCCAGACCAGCTCTGATTGCCTGAAACATCAGCGGATTCACACGGAGGAGAGGCCCTTCCGCTGCCCCGACTGCGGGAAGGGCTTCAAGCGGAACTCACACCTCACTGCCCACCGGCGCATCCACACCGGGGAGAGGCCCTACGAGTGTCCTGAGTGTGGGAAGAGCTTCTCAGACAGATCTAACTTGACCCAACACCAGCGGAGGCGCCACTAAGGGAAGCCCTGTGAGTGCCCTGAGAGCAGGAAGAGCTTCGTGCGCTGCTCCAGCTCCATCCCCGTGGGAGGATCGGCGTTGGATGATCCCCAGTGACCCCGTTGGGCAGAGCCCTGGTGATCCGTGGTCCTGGTGATCCCTGTTGGGAAGACACCAGGCTGGGGGGCTCCACATCTTCCTGGCTCTCCGTGGGCACCTGGATGAATGCTGGGGCAGGAACATCCATTGGGACACAGACCAACATTGGGAATTCCTTGGGGAGAGCGGATTTGTTGACTTTCAACCCCAGAAAATCTTTTGTGTTCAATCCTATCTTCTGGGGCATCAAGGAATACTGGATGGTCTTGGAGGTCTTTCCCAACCTCAGGGATTCCACGATTTTGATTTCCTATTGCCCAGGGGTGTCTTCCATAGGGAGTTGATGATGAACTGGGGCCAAGACCAAGGTTTTGGAGACAATGGGGTGGATACCCCTCCAAAAAAGGTTCTTCCCTCCCACCCAAGCACGTGGATCCTCAGCCGGCACGGACACGGAAATCCTTTTCTTTTGGCCTTGATTTACTTTTAATTTCTCTTCATCCCTTTAAAAAAATCCAACACTGGGGTAACACTTGGATGGGCCAGGAACCCCCAAAACCAAGCGTGGGTGAGAGGGGTGGTGGAATAGGGGGCAGTGGGGAAGGGGTGGAAGAGGAAGGGAAAAGAGGGGTCTGGGACCCCATAAGATGGGGTGGGGGCTGGGGATTGCCTTGGGAGGGATCCCACTCCTCCTTTCTAATCTCTGGGATGGAGCCAGGGCAGGTCGAGCTGGGGCAGCGCTGGGCTCTTGGCCCGGCCTGGGCACCCCCCATGAGCCCCCTCCTCAAATTCCCCTGGCAGCTTAGAGGGGTCCTGGTGCCTTTTGGGGTTCACTGGGTGCCTTGTCGGGGTTTCTCGGGGTCTCTGCTCACCCGAGATCAGGGTGGTCTTTGCCCTTCTGCCCTCAGAAGAGCCCCAGGCCGAATGCCCGAACAAACGAGGTCTTCAGAAGTTCTTGTTCAAGGTTGTTTCTTTTGTTTATCTTATCTCAGTTCTTTTTCTCTGAGCCTGGCAGAGGTCTGAGCAGCACGGGCAACAGGTGACGACTCCTCCTCTGACCAAGGCTCGTCATCTTTTATACAGATAATTGTGTGTACATTATTTACAGTTACAAACCAATATCTACACTCTACACTGAACAGGTTATTTCTATACTAATCCAATCCCTCTAAATCTACTTGGTGCCATCCTCACTGAAAAAGATGGAGATGAAGAAGAAGGAGAAGACTTCAGGGCACCGCCCAGAATCCTCCATCTTGTCCCCATTCACCCCTATTCTAAAACCCCAAATGTGAAAATAATATTATCTTTTACCACCCTTGGAGGCTTGCAATTCCTCTCTTAATGTTGGCAACCTTTCCCATGGACTGAAGTCAAGGCCCTTGCCTGTCTGGGCTCTGTGCCAGGGTCTCCAACCCTCCTGTACAAACTCCAGACCCCCCTGTCCGGGTTTTAAACCCCCCTGTACAGGTTTCTGTTTGTCCAGGGTATCCAAAGGAATGCCCTGGACTCCCACAGGGGTTCAAATCCCCAGAGTCCCCAGAGCGGGGTGACACAGGGGGACACACGGGGGTCCCCATTCCCGATCCATCCCAGGGCCCGTTCTGCCCCTGCCCCCCCCAGTCACAGTCCCCCTGCAGGGTCCCCCCAAGTCCAAGCCCCAGTGCCAGGAAGATGAAGCCCAGCACGAAGTCCCCGATCCCCGTCAGCATCTCGCTGTGGGCAGCGTCCAGCGGCATCTCTGGGGGTCTGCAGGGGTCAGGACCCCCAAAACCTCTCACAGACACCCCAAGCTCCCTCCCAGTCTCTTCCAGCCCACGCAGGACCCCCTGAAACCTCCTCCCGATCCCTTCCCAGCCTCCCAGGACCCACCAAAGCCCCACCTGTGCCTCTCAGGATCCCACAACCCCCTCCCAGTTGCCCGTCACCATTCCAGGACCCCCAAACCCCCTCCCAGTCTCTTCCCAGCTCCTCCACGACTCACCCAAAGCCTCTCCCAGTCTCTTCCCAGAACAACCAACCTCCTTCCCACCCCCACTTTCTAATCTTCAACCTCCTTCCAGCCCCTCCAGGCTCACTCCAATCCCTCCCAGTTAGTCCCAGCACATCCCAATCCCCTTCCCAGTCCCCCCAGTGCCTCCCCCGTGCCCCGGTGCCGCTCAGGGGCTGCTCCAGGCTGACGTGCCCCACCTGGAGCTGGAGGTGACCCCGTGTTCGGGGGGTTTCCAGCAGCACCAGGAGCTGGTGGGTCCAGTCCCCGCTGGGGGACCACGGCGGTGGCCACCACGTGCCCCGAGAGCTCCTGGTGTGGGCTTGAGAGGGAGCGGAAATGGACTGGGAGGGACTGGGAATGAAGCGCGCGGCGCTGGGAGGCCGAGCCCAGAGAGGGCACTGGGCGCTGCGGGTCTGCCTGGCAACTGATGAGTCATCAGCAGCGCGCGCTCTGATTGGCTGAGAGGCGTCCGCGCCACACACGGCCGGGATGGACTGGGATGGACTGGGATGGACTGGGAGAGCCACGGGGGTCACTGGGAGGAACAGGAGGCCCCGGGGATGGCCCCAAGGAGGGCTGAGTGGATTCGCAGGGAGGTTTGGAGGGGCTCCAGGGTCATTGCCAGGGCAGGGCCCGAGGGGACGCGCTCTGCCCCACGCTCAGCTCTGCGCTCCACCAGGAACGGGGTGGACAACTCGGAGTTGTGCCGACAGTGCCTGTCCACCGCAGCCCGTCTGTGCTCCCTCCATGCCGGGTCGCTGCTCCTGGACCTGGCAGCTTCTCCCCAGAGGAGGTGTTCCCCCCCGTACAGCCCCACATCGCTGCCCGAGTGCAGGGGCTGCTCCCGGTTGGAGATGTTCCCCTCCACGAACCTCACCCGCTCGGTGCCCTTAATGAAGTGACAGCTGGACTGAACCATCTCCTGGAACAGCCCTGTGTGTGCAGGACTGTCCTGGTTTAGGGCAAATTTGGGAGGAAACCTCCAAAGGGGTTCCTCTGGAAAGCAAAACCCAAACGGCCCCTCCCCCCAGCTAGTCCAGGAAAAAAGAACTTCCTCAGGGAAAAGTAGAAAAAACTATTTATTTAACAAACAAGGCGCCCACAAGCACAAAAAACAAACAAACAAACAAACAAACAAACCAACCCAAAAAAAAACACCAAAAAAAAAAAAACAATAAAACCTCTGGCCGCTCCGAAGAGAGATGGCAAACTGAGAAAGTCCTTGCCATGGGTGGTCTTTCATTAAAAATTCCTTTATTGATATTAGACTTAGGAAAAATATGGCATCATTTGAATCCTCCCTTATATGAATGGGGGAAGTGAAAGGAAAAGGGAGTTCATCCAGGTTTATAGCTATGGGTGATACAAATGGTGACATTGCCAGAAAATGACAACAAAAGCAGGAATCCAAGAGCAAAGAAAAAAATTCATAAGCATCACCTAAATATTTAATTCCCATATCAGCTGGTGTTGATCATATTCCAAGAGCTGAGTTAAACACGTTGAGAATGTGTCTTGGTTTGGAAAGACAGGTATCTGCCAGGGAAACTGGGGTTTCCCTTAGAATAGAGAATGCAAACCCCTCACCCCCCGCCAAATTATAATTTTGCAATCAAGGCTCTCAGGCAAAGATTTGGGAATAGGAATAACAGTTCTTTACTAGTAATATCAATAATACAAATGTGGTAGAAAAACAAAACCACCCCACCAAACCAGCAAACAAACAACAATTTTGGAAAGCTCTGACAGAGTCAGTTACAACCTGATGCCCTGTTGGTCAGGGCGTTGGTAGCAGTCCAAAAGTCCTCCTGGGGTGGCAGATGTGGTTCTGTTGGAGTGGAGATGATCCTGAAGCCAAAAAGGGTCCAGAGGTGGTGAGAGGGAGTCCGGTGATGGTGAGAAGGGTCCTGTCTTCCTCCGGTAATCGGGTGAAGCAAGAGAGATTCCTCTTCCAGAGTCCCAGTTTTATCCAGGTAGGAATGGTTGGCTCCCCCCACTGGGTGGAGCATCTCACAATAGAATGAATGATGGAATGTGAATGTACTATCTTGGGGAGGATAAGTTTTGGGATGTGTGCTTTTAGGGGTGTTTAAATGGTCCATTAGCAGGAAAAAGATAAGAAACAATGCCCTACATGGTTTTAACAGTTGGGCCATTATCAAAAGGCACCCGCCCCACTCCTTCCAGAGTAAACAAGAGATAAAACAAAACAGCTCCCAACTGCTTTCAGCAGATGAAAATAGAATACACATCCTAGGTTCCACAACCCAAGACATTATCCACCCCTTATTCTATTATCATCTGCATCATACCTAAATCAATGAACTACTATACAGAATGAATCCCTACACTCAGTTCTCACTTAGGATTAGGTTTTCCTGTGGTACACAACTCGTTTTTCCATCTTTCTGCATTACCCTCCAAGTGTAACCAGGTCCTTGAGCAAAAACAATCCCACGGATGGGTTCGCCTTTGCCTGAGGTGGGGTTAATCCAAACAGTCTTTCCTAAAATACCTCTCATGTGCACCACAGGGACTTTATCTCCATTCACTGTGTGCAAGGGTTCAGACTGGGCAGGACCAGCTCGATTGATGGAGCCTCGGGTGTTGACCATCCAGGTGGCCTTTGCTAAGTTCACTTCCCAGTTCTTGAAAGTCCCTCTGCCAAGTGCCTTTAGAGTGGTCTTAAGTAGTCCATTGCACCGTTCCACTTTCCCGGCAGCTGGTGCATGATAAGGGATGTGATAGATCCATTCAATGCCGTGTTCTTTAGCCCAGGTGTTTATAAGGCTGTTCCTGAAATGGGTCCCGTTGTCCGACTCGATTCTCTCAGGGGTGCCATGTCTCCACAGGACTTGTTTTTCCAGGCCAAGGATGGTGTTCTGGGCAGTGGCATGAGGCACTGGGTAGGTCTCCAGCCACCCAGTGGTGGCTTCCACCATGGTCAGCACGTAGCGCTTGCCTTGGCGGGTTTGGGGCAGGGTGATATAGTCAATCTGCCAGGCCTCCCCATACTTATATTTGGACCACCGTCCACCGTACCAGAGGGGCTTCACCCGCTTGGCCTGCTTGATGACAGCACACGTCTCACGGTCATGGATGACCTGAGAAATACTGTCCATGGTTAGATCCACCCCTCGGTCTCGTGCCCACTTATAGGTGGCATCTCTGCCCTGATGACCTGAGGCATCATGGGCCCACCAAGCTAGGAACAACTCTCCCTTATGTTGCCAATCCAAGTTTATCTTGGACACCTCTATCCTTGCGGCTTGATCTACTTGCTCGTTGTTCCGGTGTTCTTCATTGGCCCGACTCTTGGGAACATGGGCATCCACATGACGGACTTTCACAGGTAGTTTCCCTACTCTGGTGGCAATGTCCTTCCACTCATCAGCAGCCCAGATTGGTTTTCCCCTACGCTGCCAGCTGACCTTTTTCCACCTTTCCAGCCAGCCCCACAGAGCATTAGCTACCATCCACGAATCAGTGTAGAGGTAGAGCTTTGGCCACTTCTCTCTTTCAGCAATGTCCAGGGCCAATTGAACAGCTTTGAGTTCAGCAAGCTGGCTTGACCCACCTTCTCCTTCAGTGGCTTGTGCAACCTGTCTTGTGGGGCTCCACACGGCTGCTTTCCACTTCCGTTTCATCCCTACGATGCGGCAGGAACCGTCAGTGAAAAGAGCATAGCGTGATTCTTCTGCTGGCAGTTGGTTATATGGTGGAGCTTCTTCAGCCTGGGTTACTTGCTCTTGTTCTTCTTCCTCGGTGAGACTGAAGTTTTCAGCTTCCGGCCAGTTGGTGATCACTTCCAGAATCCCAGGGCGATTCGGGTTTCCAATACGGGCGCGCTGAGTGATGAGGGCGATCCATTTGCTCCATGTGGCATCAGTGGCGTGATGGGTAGAAGGAACCTTTCCTTTAAACATCCATCCCAGCACCGGTAGTCGGGTGCCAGGAGGAGTTGTGCTTCCGTGCCAACCACCTCTGAGGCAGCTTGAACTCCTTCATAGGCGGCCAAGATCTCCTTCTCCGTGGGAGTGTAATTGGCTTCGGACCCTCTGTAGCTTCGGCTCCAGAATCCCAGTGGTCGGCCTCGAGTCTCACCAGGCACCTTCTGCCAAAGGCTTCAGGACAAACCATGGCTCCCGGCTGCAGAGTAAAGCACATTCTTTACCTCTGGTCCTGTCCTGACTGGGCCAAGGGCCACCGCATGAGCGATTTCCTGCTTGATCTGGGCGAAGGTGTGTTGCTGTTCAGGGCCCCAGTGGAAATCATTCTTCTTGCGGGTAACCAGGTAGAGAGGACTCACAATCTGGCTATACTCAGGAATGTGCATTCTCCAAAAGCCTATGGCACCTAGGAAAGCTTGTGTTTCCTTCTTGCTCGTTGGTGGAGACATTGCGGTGATCTTGTTGATTACTTCTGTGGGTATCTGGCGACGACCATCTTGCCACTTCACTCCCAGGAACTGGATTTCTTGAGCCGGTCCCTTAACCTTACTTCGCTTAATGGCAAAACCAGCTTTCAGCAGAATCTGGATAATTCTCTCTCCTTTCTCGAAGACTTCCCTTGCTGTGTTCCCCCACATGATGATGTCGTCGATGTACTGTAGGTGTTCAGGAGCCTCGCCCTTTTCCAGTGCAGCCTGGATCAATCCATGGCAGATGGTGGGACTGTGCTTCCACCCCTGGGGCAGTCGGTTCCAGGTGTACTGTACGCCCCTCCAGGTGAAAGCAAACTGGGGCCTGCACTCTGCTGCCAAAGGAATGGAGAAGAAGGCATTGGCAATATCGATGGTCGCATACCACTTTGCTGCCTTGGACTCCAGCTCGTACTGAAGCTCCAACATGTCTGGTACAGCAGCACTCAGTGGTGGCGTGACCTCATTCAGACCACGATAATCCACAGTCAGTCTCCATTCTCCATTGGACTTACGCACTGGCCATATAGGGCTGTTGAACGGTGAATGAGCCCTGCTGACCACCCCTTGGCTCTCCAGTTTACGAATCATCTCATGGATCGGAGTCACAGAGTCTCTGTCAGTACGGTATTGCCGACGGTACACTGTTGCTGTGGCGATTGGCACCTGTTGTTCTTTAACTCTCAGCAGTCCCACAGCAGAGGGGTCGTCGGAGAGACCAGGCAGGGTATTTAGTTGTCTGATGGCTTCCGTCTCTACAGCAGCTACTCCAAAAGCCCAACGATATCCTTTTGGGTCTTTGAAATGTCCATTTCTGAGATAGTCTATGCCGAGGATGCACGGGGCCTCTGGGCCAGTCACGATGGGGTGTTTCTGCCACCCATTCCCGGTTAAACTCACTTCGGCCTCCAATACAGTCAGCTGCTGGGACCCTCCTGTCACTCCAGAAATTGAAATAGATTCTGCTCCTACATACCCCGATGGCATCAGGGTACATTGGGAACCAGTGTCAACCAAAGCCGTGTATTTCTGTGGGTCAGATGTGCCAGGCCATCGGATCCACACAGTCCAATAGATCCGATTGTCCCTCTCCTCTACGTGGCTAGAGGCAGGGCCCCTCTAGCACTGGTTATTCCCTCCCTGAGCATACATACTAGAGGTTCCAGCATCCTGACTACTGGCAGCCTGGGCATAGGAGGTTGAGGCTACTTTTATTTTGGTGGCACCCCCTTGGTGAGTGTTCCTCTCCTTGAGCTCACGCACCCGTGCTGCCAGGACAGAAGTGGGTTTCCCATCCCACACTCCCATGTCTTCCCCATGGTCACGTAGATAAAACCACAGGTCAGCTCTTGGGGTGTACCCTCTCTCTCTAGCTGGGGGTCGTTGGGTTCTAACTCTGGGGCCTGTGACTCGTACTGGTGCCACACTGGAACTGTTCTTCCTCATCTCCTCCCTCACCTCCCTCATTTCCTCTTTGAGTTCTTTCACAACGGCAGAGATATGAGCCTGCATTGGGCCATTGATCATACTCTCATAGTTCCTAAGCTTATTTGCAACGGACCCCATGGTCTCTCGGTTGTCCTCAGCATTAATGGTTGCAATAAATGTAGTATACTGAGATGGCCCCAGATTTGCCAGGTTCCATAACATCTGCGCTGTGCATCTAACCTTGTCAGGGTCATTATCATGCTGTCCACTCCTCCCAAAAAGTACCTCCAGTACTGCCACTTCCCTCAGCTGTTGGATTCCTTCCTCCAGAGTTTTCCAGCGCATTCTATGGTGGTGCTCCTGCATTCTTTCTCTGTGGATAAATCTTTCTCTCACACTCGTTAAAAGCCGCTGCCAGAGGGAAAGGGGTCCAGGCTCCCTTACAAATACTTGATTTATACCCGAGTCCTGGGTCAGGGTCCCAAATTCCTTGCCTCACCACCATCTAGTTGCACACCTGTGCCCATAAGATCCCAGACACGAAGCAGCCAGGCAGTGTAAGCCTCACGTCCCCGTCGTACAATATCTTTTTGCAGATTACGGAGACTTTCATATGACAGGGACTCAGTGATGATCTGAACATGTGATTCCCCTGCAGCTTGTGAGGGCCCTCCTTTCTTATCCTTATTGTCTGGGTTCGCTGTTTTCACCTTAGATTTCTTAGTTTCCACAGGGGCAACTGCTGCTGGCTGTGACTGCCCCTGTGGCTCAGCTGGGACCTGGACAGTTGTAATGTCTGTGGGTTCTATATCAGATTCTCTTTTGTCAGGGCAGGGCGAGGGTTTCCCACCAGCTGGGGAAATGTACTCCCTCAGCATCTGGCCCATCTCATGTATTTCCTTATCAGAGCCCCCACCCAAACTGGGTGGTTTATCTCTGAGGCAGGCTGTGGGGCAGGGGTGGACTCTTGAGCAACATCCTTATTTTCTGGGGTACTTATCAAGGTGCTTACCCAGGCCATTCTCCCCTTATCTCTGAATGCCAAACAGAACAGGCACACCAGCAACACCAGCCACTGTATGATATCATTAGCATTCAGAGGAAATTTGAACCCCTGAAAACTGGGGGGTAGATCCAAAGAGCTGGGTGAGGGGTTGAGAGAAAATTTCTCCACAGTGCCATTTCCTCACAATAGGTACCATTATTAAAGTAACCCCAGAAACACAGAGTTAGTGTATGGTAGCCCTGAATCCATGTGCCTGCCTTCCAAAGGAAGTTAAAAATCCATGAATTCCTCACCTTATTAACCCACAAAATAAACTGGATGCCAGCTACAGTAGCCTTAGTTCTAGGGCCCATGTTTAAATAAGGGCCAGCAAATGGCAGAAATACAGCCACGACCACGTGCCACCCAAACCAGGGAAAGCTAAGACCA
>JADMLD010000440.1:0-340441 GCA_017589585.1 Phylloscopus whistleri | reverse complement strand
TTCCCATTTGATTTCTCTCCGGCTGATAACTTGCTCCACTCATGCTCCAACACCAGGTTTAAAAAGAGAGGGACCAGCTGGCAAAGTTGAAAAGAAAGTCAATACTGAAGGCTTGCCTTAAAGCATTTACAAAACTCCCGGTGTGAGATGAAGCATGGAGTGCGAAATGTTGGTGTCAGAGGGGAGGACAGGGCAGGGCTCCTGGATGGGACACTGCTGGCCCTGGTGCTGTGGCCGAGATGCCAAAATTCTGGCAGCAGACTGGGATGGCTTTTAGGAATTATCCACCACAGAGTGTTTGCAAGAACAACTCACACCCACCACAGCACTGTGCATCCAACTCCTCCACTGCCCCTTGTGCTGCCCAGCCCAGAGAGGAAAGTGAGCACATTCCCATTTGATTTCTCTCCACTGATAACTTGCTCCACTCATGCTCCAACACCAAGGTTTAAAAAGAGAGGACTAAACTGGCAAAGTTGAAAAGAAAGTCAATACTGAAGGCTTGCCTTAAAACATTTACAAAACTCCCGGTGTGAGATGAAGCAGTGGAGTGCGGAGTGCTGGTGTCAGAGAGGCACCACAGCGTTGTGCATCCAACTCCTCCACTGCCCCTTGTGCTGCCCACCCAAAAACGAAAGTGAGCAGATCCCTGTTTGATTTCTCTCCGGCTGACAACTTGCTCCACTCAAGCTCCACCACCAAGGTTTAGAAGGAGCTGACCCAGCTGACCTCCAGCAGCATCCCCCCAGCCCTGTCCCTGCCTGCCCAGCCCTGCAGAGCTGCAGCCCCTGCGGTGGCGGGCAGCAGGAGTTTGTATACAAAGCTGTCACCACTCTCGGGAGTGGGTGGATTTTTCCAGCTCATCTGTAACCTGAGTGGCACTTTCAGCCCCGGCATCTTCTTCCCGGTGTCAACAGCACGCAGCGGCCCGAGCTATCCCCTTACACATATCTTCCATCAAGTTGATGACAGAGGGAGCAGAGCCAGGAGTCATTGTGACAGGCCGGGTGTTTTTACAGGCACAATGGTTTAATGGGCTGGTTAATGTAAAGGATTAGCCCCTTCAGCCCCGGGACATCTGAGAGGGGAGGAAGGGGTGGTGCTGCTCAGCGATCGGCTCCCAACCAACAGAAGTGAATCGGGGAAAAAAAAAAAAAAAATCCTTTATGGTGTCTTGGGTTTTGGCACGAGGGTGGCGTTTTGGGGTGTGATGCTCACGGCAGCCAGCACAAAACACAGAGCCTGAGCATCACGGTCCTGCTGGGAATGGTCACGTTCCCAAAGCTGCCAGAGCTCCGGGAGTGTTTGGAGAACACTGTCAGGCACAGGATGGGATTTCTGGGCTCGTCCTGTGCAGGGTCAGGAGCTGGATTGGATGATCCCTGTGCAGGGTCAGGAGCTGGGTTGGATGATCCCTGTGCAGGGTCAGGAGCTGGGCAGGATGATCCCTGTGTGTCCCGCCCAGCTCAGGATATTCTCTGATCCTCTGATTCCCTGGGGCACGCTTTGGAGGAGCAGCAGGGGATGAGAAGGCTGAAGCGCCTCTCCTCATCCTCAGCCAAGGGATGGGAGGGGAATCAGAGGGGAAAGCTCAGCTGTGCCCTGGGGACATCAGGACCGCTCTCCCCAAACCTCCTCCGGGCAGAGGACGCCGAGAGCTCCAAAAAGCGGCTGCCCTGAGAAACTTCAGTGTGGAAAGTGGATGTTTGCCACTTTTCCCGAGACAGCAAAGCCGCCCCCGAGGCTCCGGCCCTTCCCTGCTGCATCCCCCTTCCCTCAGAGCCACATTATCCCGAGGAGCCCATCCAGCGCTATTGAATCACCACTAAGTGCCCGAGCTTACGGGATTTATGGCCATATGCTCGCATGGCTTATGCGCTGAGAGGCTTAGAAACCCTTCCTCCAAATTCCTCAGGCCGGCTAAAACCTCCTGCCTGACTGGCTCAGCTTACAGCAGCGAGACGGTCCTGGAGAGACCCTCCCCGGGAAAGCGGCGGAGTGCCAGGAGAAAAGGGGCTGGAGAGACCCTCCCAAGGAAAAAAAGAGGCTGGAGAAACCATCTCCAGGAGAAAAGAGTCTGGAGAAACCTTTTCAGGAGAAAAGGGGTTGGAGAAACCCTCTCCAGGAGAAGAGGGGCTGGAGAAACCCTCTCCAGGAGAAAATGGGTTGGAGAGACCTTCCCCAGGAGAAAAGGGGCTGGAGAAACCCTCCCCAGGGAAAGCTGCTGAGTTTCAGGAGTGAAGGGACTGGTGGAAATCTGGGATTGTTGGGGCTGCCTCACAACATCCCAGTGAGGCAGGTGGATCACTCAGAGGTGGGAATCTGGGGCAGCACAGGGCTGGTTTCCCTCCTGCCACTGAGCCAGAGAGACACAAACCTGTCTGTGGCCAAGTAGTTTTCAGATATGGTTGAACCTATAATTATTTATGGTTTGTATCAGGCTGCTGGGATTTAATAATTTGGTCAGGCCAAATCCTGTCACCTGCAACAGCAAAGTGATGTTCAGCATCACTGTGTCTCGTGGTACCAACTACTTGAAAAAAAAAAATCAGTTTAAGGTGGTGAAAACTCACAGGAAAGAATTATTTCCTTCCTTTCCTTCTCTCCCCAAATGTAATTTCGGCAGCGAGAAACTAGGAAATAAAATGTAGCTTCTGCTTAGCTGCTTTTCTTTTCCTTGTTTTGACATATTTTAATTATTATTCCATATTCTGAAGGTGAGAGGAGAAAAACACAGGAAAATACTTGAAAAGCAAGCTGGTGATTTTTCTGTCTTTGTCCAATTCACTTCAGCAGCAGCATGGGACTTCCAGGCTCTGAAAAGTGAAAAAGAGCTGGACCTGCACCAGGACACCTCATCTGAACCTTGGGATTTGATGGCAGCAGGGATTTGAGTGCAGGCAGGGGAGCTGATGGAGCCTGGAGCAGGATTTTGGAGCTGAAAAAGTATTTTCTATTATTAAATTTCTATTATTATTTTGTAACGATGACCTGTGGTGACACCCACCCTTCGTTTCTCCATTGGGGGTCCTTCTCCCTCCATCCCAAACATGATTTCAATTCCATAGGAAAGCAAAAGTGGCTTCTCCTTCTGGTTCATGTGCCCAAAAAAAAAAAAAAAAAAAAAAAAAAAAAAAAAAAAATCCAAGTTAGCAGAGCTCAATTTTCTGCTGAAGGCAAGCCCCAGCCTTGCACTTCTGTGTGTGTCCATCTGTGCAGAAAGGCTGGGACGTTGCTGTTGTGAAATATGAGTGTGACAGAGAAGTCAGGAAGGAAAGGGCTTGTTCTGTTCTCCGGCAGCTTTCAGAAAACTACCCGGGGGCAAAACCCTGAACTGTGTCAATAATACATAATTCTAATTGCCTTTTCCTAAGGGGAACCCATTGAATTTTGGACACTGAATGGGCCAGGGGTGGTTCCAGCCCTACCTTAGAGACATCTGCTGTGTTTCAGCAAAGGGGGAATGTTGTGGTGGGCCCGACAGAGAACAAAGTCCTCACTCAGCCAGGGACTCCCAGAAGTGATGGAGCTGGAAATCCCCCTGGATCAAAGAGCTCAGGCACAAAGCAAGAATTATCACGGTCACTACAGATCAAGGCACCAAAAGATGAAAGACTGGATTCTTACATATATATATTTATATATTTATATATTTATATATTTATATATAAATATATAAATATATAGGTATATTTGTATATTTATATATTTTATATATTTATATATTTATATAAAATATATTTGTATATGTATATATTTATATAATAATATAAAATATATATTTGTATATAAATATATATTTATATAAAAATATACTTACATATAAATATATTGTTTTATTTGTATATTTATGTTTATGTTTGTTTATGTTTATGTTTATGTTTATGTTTGTAATTGTAATTGTAATTTTAATTTTAATTGTAATTGTAATTGTAATTGTAATTGTAATTGTAATTGTAATTGTGTTTATATTTATATATTTATAATTATAAATATATATATATATAAAAATATAAATGTATGCACTATTCTGCCCTGATAAAGGGACCCTTAAGTGACACTTAATTACAGAGAGTTGTTATTAAATCTGTACAAATCAGTGCAGAACAGTCAGTGCACAGAGATGAGACAAAGGGAGCATTTTTCACATTTCCATCAATCCATAAAAAAGGTAAAAGAGGTAACATCACATTCCCAACTTACAGAGGGAATTTGTGGCAAAGCTGTTAATGAATCCTGAGTTACCAAATTTTGATGGAGGTCCTGTTCTTTTCAGGGGGGATTTTTATTATTTCTTTTTCTGTGGAAGTCATTTAAACAAATTTATATTTTAGCAAAGCCTGGAGCTGTTTCAGCTGGAAGTGGCCTTTCTAGAGAAAAAATAATGTCCCAACTCTCAGCATAAGAGGGGAAAAGAAAACAAATATCCTCAGGAAACAGTTCAAGCAAATTTGTCACTTCACTGATAAAGTAGTTAGGAGATTTAGACTCACCTCATTTGTAGACCTGGGTTGAATTCACCTGTGAGGGAAAAAAAATACAAAAAAAAAATCACATAGAAATCAGAGTTTTCAGCAATCTTGGCAATATTTTGCTTTGCCAAGCAAAACCCACCTCAGTTCTGTGTCAGCTAGAAGCAAATTTAAACAGCGTGAACCAAGATAATGTTTTTATTTAACAAAGGAGCAGCAGGTGTGGGGACAAAATGCAGGAGAACAGTTGAGAAGTACAGTTAATTAATGTAAATTTGACTGGATCCATCCACATATTGGTTTTAAGCCACTGAGCTATGGGTTTCTGCACCTGGACCTTTCAGACTGCCTTCAACTCTAAAAAAACAGCAAAACTGGTTCAACACAAACAATTGTCTATATGACAAAAAATGACATCGATTTAGGATTTATTTATACAAACCAAGGTGAGATTAGAAGGAGCAGATGAGGAAAGGGGTGAGAAATGATGAGGGGGAAGCAGAAAAAATAATTGATATCAAAGCCTTGGTTCAGCAAAGAATCTGAAAACGAGCTGCAGGTTAAGCCCACGCTTAAGTGCACACATGGAAGTCAAGAGAGGTCCTTAATTACAGAAGAAAATGTCACATTCATGCCAGAAGAACTGAAACATTTGCTGGTTTTGATGAACAAAATGATTAATTAACTTTTTAGCAACCACGTTGTTGAGGCAATCAATTATTGAATCATGGAATCTCCTGAGCTGGAAGGGACCTACAAGGATCATCCAGGTTTGATTTTTTACCCAGGTGAGTTATTAAACCCCTATAAATTCAACAATGAGATCGAACAGATTTTTTAAAGCCTTTCATCACATGCATCCAATAAGCTCAGATTCCAAAAACCCTAACAATCTCTCACAGGCTGAGCAGTGTTGGAACCCTGGGCACCGAGAATTCCAGGCTTTCTGTGCTGACAGGCACTGACCCCCAAGCAAACCCTGCATTCCACCTGAGGCCATGGAGAAGGCTCCCAAAATTGAGTGACAGCGCTGGGATCGTGGGTGTGTGGTTTGGATAGCAGTGTGTGACATCACAGGGTGCAAAACTCAGAGTTTAAGGGTTTAGAATGCAGTGATAGATATAAAGCAAGGTGGAGGATTTAGGGCAGAGGCTGAGTCCTTCTTTTTCACCTTCTTCTCCATGGGTCTGGGTGGTGTTTTGTGATTGGGTAGAAAAATCCACATTGCAGGCCATGGGTGGCTAGTTATTGGGTTAAAAGTAAAAATAATTTAGGTATCATCTCATAATTGGACAGTTGGTGCTTAAAAGGCCTTGTTGACAGCGAGGGGGGACAAGGGTTTCTTCAGCTTTTTTCATTTATGACCCCATCATGGAGATTGACATTAAAAATGAAACTACCTGACAGTTAGCAGTGTGCTCCCATTGCCAGATAAATCCCTCCCAAGCTCTCCACTCCTGAAAGAAGAAATATGTTGAGGCTGATGTTGAGGTTGTTTTCACACACGTGAAAACTGGTTAAGGGACAGTGGTTTTATTCTTGATTTTTGACTTGAGCTTGAAGGGGGAGAAGGGTGAGAGGTGCAGAGCAGCAAAAGAGAGATGAGATGGGAAGGCAAAAAGAGGGAAGCAGAGGAATTTGTGGGATTTGCTCAAGTTCATCCACCTACTAATAAAGGGCAAATGAGAAATGACAGGGAGGTAACACTGAGCAGGCCTGGGCCATTCCGCAAAACATCTCCCATAATTTCAGGGGGGCAGGAACTCCAGCTGACAGATTTTTGGAGCCGGCCACGGAGCTGTCATGGGATTGGGGAGAGGAAGAGGAGGGGGAAGGGATGGCTGGGAAGGGGGCAGAGCTGGTGGAGAGGAGTGGGAGCAAGGCCGAGGTCAAGGACGAGGTGTTGGGGGCAGCTCAGGTTCTGCCGGCTCCCCGTGGCGTGCAGAGCAGATTTTTTCTGCTTGGTTGGGATGCACTGGGACAAGGATCACGTCATAAACTCCAGACTGGAGTGTGGCAGGGCTGGGAAAGGCTGAATCCCCTCCAGGGTGGCTGCTGAGGCCACATTACCTGACATTTCCCCCGCCCCAGCTCAACGTGACTCAAGTGCCGGGGGTTGCATTAAGGAGGTGTGAACATCATGAGCCTGGAAAGCGGCCAAAGCTTGGGAAGGTCAAGAGAGGAATTTTTCCACCAAGTTCAACTGGACTTTCAATCAATTCCAGCTTCACCCTGTGACTTTCCCTACGTGTACCCGAAAAAATGAGGTGAGGTGCCACGTAACGAGCGAGACCACACAGGGCTGGCTCACTCCGGGTTCTTCTCTCATGCAAAGTTTGCTGAGGACATCTGGGAACATTCCTGTTTGGGCTGCATGAGAAAGGGGTGTCCAAAAAGGGCTTTTTGCCATTTTTTTCGAAGGAAGAAGTGGCCAAATATGGGCAGAAAATTGTTCAAAGTACGGAAACCACGCGAAAAATCAGGACTGGAAAGATAACAGCAAATGATCAGCAAACCCTGGGATGAGTTTGTGGCTTTGGGGACATTTTCAGCCACCACGGGGAGATTGTTCAGACAGCCAAACCTCAGTTGCTGCACACTCAACCAGAAATACAAATTCCTGACAGCACCAAAGGTGCTGGCAGGGTGACAACACCTGGTCAGCGAGGGAATTCCACCCTGTGATGGAGGAGCAGTTGCTCCATTACCTTGGTAGGTCCTCATCTGGTTCAGCTGCCTTTGCAGATCTCACCCCAAGTACTGAAATTCATCTTCAGCTTTGCCATCAGCTCCCCAATAAATTACCCCGGAGAGGTGTTCAGAGACCCTGTAGTTCGCAACGTGTTTGGGGGAAAAAAAAGCACTAAAGAATGATGAAGAGCTGCTGAAATTTTATGTTACAAATATTTTTACAGCTTTAGCCCCTATTTTTAGTTAACAAATCATCTATGGACCAATTATAATTTCCTTCACACGTATTAAGTACACAGAAGAATTCGCCAAACACACTGGTGCTAACCCCAAACATTCAAAAAACATGAGTCAGCCCCTCTCACTGCCTTCCCCCCTCCCACCCTGGCTTATTATGGACTTGAACTTCATCAGACTTCTGCAAAAATAAATGTAGCCTCTTTATTTGCCTTCTCGTATTGGAATTTTTTCCATTTTGCCTCTTCAAGGTTTCTTCTGCACCTCTGAGGATCAGGAATTTATTTTCTTTTTAAAAGAAGCCTGATGTTTCCTCCTATTTACTTGTCTTCCAGAGTGAGGGATGCTTAAAAATCCCTCCAGGTTGTCCCAAGGCTGGGACAACAACTCCTACAATCCCTGGATTTCCCCATTTTGGTTGTATCCATGTGCTCTTACCTTGTTTTTTCCTTCATTAGGTGGAATATGCAAGTGAAAAAAATCATGTGATTATCATCAAGATCCATCTTCCCAGTGGGATTGATGGCATGGTCAGATCTTCAAAATGTTGGAACAATTTTAAACCTTCCAGCTTTTTTAAAGGGAGAGTAATTTTCCTTTTCTCCAAGCTGGTCACGGTGGCTGAAGGCCTTTATCTCCTTTCCCAAACAAAGGTGTCCAACACCATCTGAGATGCTCCTGAAAACCAAAACACCAACAGTTTTATTTTTGTGCAGAGTTATCTTTAAACGTCAGCATTTACTGATTTGTTTGCGTCGTACCTTTTTTTTCTGAAGATCAAACATCCATAAATAAATTCTCTGTGAGTTTCCATTTTGCTGGTGGGCTCACAAAGGAAGGAATGCTCAAGGAATCCTTGTCCCCCTTGGTTTCACCTGTTCCAGAGGAAAAGTCCCAGCCCCATCATTCAGCCCTGAAGCAAAAACTCCACAAGGATCCCTGTTGGAATTCTGGAAACTAAGATTTTGGGGTTTTGGTATATAGTAATGCATGTGAGTCAAGATGGGGGGCTTTGGGTGTTGTCTGGGTCCTTCTTCTTCACCTTCTTCTTCCTTCTTCTTCATGGGTTTGGGTGGTTTTCTGTAATTGGTTGATGGAGTCCGCATTGCGGACTTCAAGTAGTTAGTTATTGGGTTTAAAATAAAAATAATTTAGGTGGCATCTCATAATTGGACAGGTTGTCCTTGAAAAGACCTGGTAGAGATAGAGAGGTGCTCCATTTTACCTCGTTTCTCTAACTTGCTAGTGAGACTCATGGCTCGTGAGACTGTACAGGGATAAGGAACAATAAACATCCAAGTCCAAACTTGACATCTACGGTTCCTGTGTCTTAATCCTGACCTCGGCAGAGAAAAAGAAGCCAGAACTGCAACAGATCCCAACCCTCTTTATCAGTGTGCATCAAATTCCTTGGAAAAGCAGGAGCAGAGACCTGGATGAGTGCTCCTGGACAACCAGGACCAAGGACACCTGGAGAAGGCCCAGATGCTTTGCAGGATGAGAAGAGCTTGAGAGAAAAGTGGAATGGGATGAGTTTCACACCTCCAAATCCAATCCTCGTCTTTCCAAGGGAGAATCTTTCCAATCCTTTCTTTTCCACCTGAAGAGACCTGACTCTCATTTTAAGGTCACAATTTCAATGTTTTGTTAATTGCTGGTATAGATATAGAGCTGTGTCTGGCTGTCCACGTGGCTGGAAGTTCTAAGAGGATTTTGGTGCTCTTTGCACTTTGGGATTTTCCTTTTGTCTCCTCAAACGGGGCCACAGAAACACTCAGCACACACAGAATTATCTGCACAAAGCTTCTTTCTGGACCCGTGCACTGTGGCAGACACTGAAGTCAATCCCTCCTGGCCTGTGTGGTTTTGTGAGAATCCAGGAAAAAAAAAAGTAAAATAAAATTAAAAAAAAAAAAGGTAAAAAGCAAAATTCACCAGATCAGCTTTCTAAGCAGTGACTTTCCCTGAGCTTTCCTAGAAACCCTGCTCTGCTTTTCCCATCTCCTGCCAAGCTGTATAGAATTGGATGAGCATAATTTTTCTTTTGCTCCTTCTCCACAAGCTTGTGCCAGTGCGAGGAAGTTTATTTTTGTAACTTAACCCCCTCTTGCAAAGTGCACTTAAAGCACCTGGCTTTCCATTTTGAATTAAACCAGAAGTGACCCTACTTTGCTGAAAATGTAGCTGCTCTTTATTTGACTTGCAGGGCTTTAAGTCAGCTGTAATGGGCTGGGGTTAAGAGAGTCTCTGGCGAGGAAAACTTAGGAGAGAGCAGCTGGAAGTAAAACAGATTTTAAAAATCCCTGAGATGCTCAGAGACAGCCCTGTCTGACAGCCTTCAAATTCTACCTGCTGCGAAGGAAAACCCATTTTGGGTGTTTTGTTTGGTTCACTTTGCTTTCATTTTTTTTTCTTCTAAGCAGCTTTATAGAGGCCTTGGATGAAATTGAACCTGGAGGCCAGGGAGGGAAGGGGTGTCTGGAGGCTGTAAAGGCAGAATTGAGTGACTTGCACAGACTTCAATAATTTGCAGACATCTGATATTAAAATGAGAGAAATCCCACCCCCACAGGCACGGCCTGGGAACTGTGCCCTGCAGACACTTTTAATGGCTCGTGTGGCTCCGTGCACCCCAACCTTCCAGGAATGCCTTTTGCTGGGGTATTTATTGATATTTCTCTGGAGCTAAACAAAAGCCCAGGAAAGCAGGGGAAAAATAAAAATGAATCAAAATTCGAAATGAGATGAAAACCAGCTGATAACTCAGCCCCAGGGAATTCTTAGGGCTCCCTGCAAAGGCAGACATCCAAGGAGACGTGGCAGGATCTGGGAGAAGCAGGTCAGGACGTCAAGCGGAGTTAACAAAGTTGGAAAAATCACTGAGCAGGAGTCATTAAGGGCACCCATCACACTAAGCCTGGTAACTAATTCTGAAGCCTCATCTGCTCCCAGTGAGAAGCCTGTGATCAAGAGCAGAGAATAAAAATTACAGGCTTCAAAGGGGAAAATCAGTTTATGTCAGAATCTGGAGTGTCCAAGGCCTAATAATTAACTAATTTGGGGGCTTCTGTCATTGTTATCGCTGAGTAAATTATTGTTTTTATGTTGGAAAAAGAATTCTCAGCAAAACAGGTTTGCCAAGCAGAGGTAATATTCTGAAATGAAGTATTTAGCTCACTTCGATTCATCCGTCTTCCATTCCTAATCCTCAGAATGATCCTCTGACATGGATTCATTTATGACAGGATCCTGTGGAATCAGACCATTTCTCCTCTAAAGAAAAAAAATATAAAAATTAATTTATATATCTCATCTCAGATGGGTAATATTGACTGAAATGAACATTACACCTCCTCTTTCCTTAATACCAGCCCCAGTTTTCACTTGGAGAACAAGGATGGTGCCATTGCACACTTCAGATGGTGCAATAAGCCACAAAAAAAGAGTAATTTTGGAGCAGTGGAGCCCTTGAAACCACTTCCTAGAGCAGCCAGGCTTACCCAGATTTGTCTTCAGCACCAGCTCTGTTCTTTAATTTAGCTCTGGATCAGTCATTCTGCTCCCAGAATCCCATCTTCGGATTTCATTCCGTCTAAAGGGTGAGCAATGCTGAACTCAGAATCCCTGGAACGAGAGAAACAAGGGCTCTTCTTCACAGCTTTGGGTCATTTTGGCTTTTCCAGAGGTTGAAAGGAATTCTGCCAGCCTGACATCATCGCTTGTCCCAGGGCTGGGGGTGACAAGTGGGCTGCCACTCTGCTTGGCTCATGAAAGGCCGTCCTTCAATGTCAGATGATGAGAAATATTTTCCTTTGTCCTTTTTCATCGTCCTTTTGATACCCTGGGAAGGCTGAGCTGAAACAGAGACTGGACAGAGCTGGAGATTAAAGTAAAGATTTATTAAAAGGCCTTTAAGGACACACCTTGGGCAGGACAAGAGCCTGGACAGGGCTACACCCAAGGTGGACACAAAATGGACCCAAAATGGACCCAAAATGGACACAAAATGGACCCAAAATGAACACAAAATGGACACAAAATGGACACAAAATGGTCACAAAATGGACACAAAATGGTCATGAGGTCTCACATTTTGATCAGTTTTGCTCCATTTGCACATTGGGGTTGAATTGTCCAATTCCAGCTCCAGCTGATGCAGTCCCATCTTTCTTGTTTTCTCCCTCCAGCCACCGCTGTTTGTGCTTTGGGGCCTGGAAACTTGTCCCAGTTGTCCTTGGTGTGCAGCAGGAGCAGGATTTGTTTTGTGTCCCTGCTGTGTGCAGAGCTGAGTGAGCCTGAATGTGAGGCTGAGAGCTGCACCCCTGGGCAGCACAGAACCTGGGATACATGGAATTAGAACTTAAGGCATCACTTTCAAAAAACTGGGTCTAATGGGTGAGAACTCATCCACCCAACCTCTCATTGGCTGTGAGTTCTCCTCATCTCCAACCCTGCTTGGAGCAAGAGGTTGGGCAAGGTGAGCTGAATTTCCCAATGCTATGGTCTGCCTTCCAGGGAAAAGCTGTCCTGGACATGGGAAGGAAAGGAGACAATCAGCGTAGGTGGTTGAGGTGCCCACATGCAGGGATCTGGAGGGAGCCTGGCAAAACAATTCCCCCCAGGAATCCAGGAAAGCTCAGCCTGGAGGGGCTGAGCCATGAGGGGACAACCATGAGATCAGGAAGGTTGGACAAGACCACTCAGATCATCGAGTCCAACCGTTGCCTCAGCGCTGCCACCTCCACCAATAAATCATTTCCTGGAAAATGATTTAGATCTTAGATCTAAAGATCTTTAAACCTTAGAAATTTTCTAACACTTCCAAGGACAGCCATTCCACCACTTCCCTGGGCAGCCTGATCCAAGGCTTGACCACCCTTTCCGTGGTTAAATTTTTCCTAATATCCGACCTAAAAACAAACACCATCCCATATCCTGCCCGGAGCAGTGCGTGGATGAGTCACTCCAGACGTTGCATTCGGGTCCTGCTCCTGAGGCTGTTTGATCCCTTTGCTGCTTCCTAACCTTTGTCCTGCCTCCCAGCTTTCCATTTGTGTCTGTGCCGCCGCTCCCGACCTTCGGCTGCTGTGCCAAATTTTTCTGCGACTGTATCACTCCGTATCTGAGCTGCAAACCCCAACCACAGCTTCACATCTATCAAGAGAACATATGGAGAGCTGCTTTTTATATTTGGCCCCCAGCAATAACCTCAGAATTTTCCCACATGCTGAGATGAGGCATCGTTCATTTTTAGAATCCGTCTTTTTTCTCCTTATTTAGGGATGTTTCACCATTGGCTCGTTGGGGTTGTTTTTTTTTTTTTTTCTGGTCAGTTCTGGAGTGGTTGGGTCACTTGGTGCCGTCGTGGGGTGAACAGAACAGTGAACATTTGTTTCCACATGATTAATCAGGTCTTTTTACAGCCCCGAAGGTGCTGTGAACTGCACTGGAAGTTTTAATTATTCACTGACCCTCAAAGCAGGGAAGGCTAAGATTGTCCTCTTTTTGTCTGTTTATTCATCAAGATTTAGGGGGGAAAAAAGGAAGAGGGGGGAAGGAGTGAAAAGCATCTGTGACACTTCTGCTACGAATAGCAGAGCTGAGGAGAAAGCCACGTTCACAGTTTTGAATGTATTTCCTTTCTAAAAGATTAAAAATGCAGCTTCTCTCCAGGAGCAAACTCAGGAGCAGGTTGAAGGGGACCCATGGCAAAGATGATCTCGTGGTCCTTTTTACTAAAATAAAAGGAAAACCAGGAAAACCGGGGCATCTGCTTCTCAGGGAGGTGATGGGCCTTTGGATGGGTATCCCTGAGAAGGAAAGGCAGATTGCCCACCCCAGGCACAGCTGAGCTTGTTTAGAACACAGATAGAATTGACAGACAGACAGACAGACAGACTGTTCCTAGAGGGATCACAGCTCTCCAGCCTCCTGCCAGAAATCCACGAGGCCAACGTGTTCCCAGTACTGCTGAGCAAGGCCCTGTGAAATAAGGAGAAACGACCACAAATATGCCTGTGTTTGGAATTCCTGAGGAGCTGGCACTGCTGGCAGCGCCGGCTGGAAAGGGAGCAGCCAGATCCATGAGGAGCATCCTCGGCAAGGGGGGAGTTTGCCGAGTGTCCAAACCAATCCTGCCTGGAGCCGTTTGGAAAAGGGATTTTCTGGGTTTTTTTTTTTCAAAACAACTTTTTTCTAAGCTGTCCCCTCAGAGGAAGAACCCACTGCTGTGGGACTCGGGCACCTGTAAGGTCTCATGAACCTCTGCTCACTCTCACTGGATCAAAACTCCAAGTTGGAGCCTTAATTCAAGGAAATCACAACCTGGGAGACAGAAAGTGAGTAAGTGAGTTAATATTAACCAGAGACTTTCCCAAGATCTAATGTCTTCACTTCTCTTTAAATTTGAACAATTTGGAGAAAAATGGGCCACTTTTTTTTTTCTTCTTTTTTTTTCCTTTTTCTTTTTTTTTTTTCTTTTGTGCTTTTTGTTGTGAAGCTGACAACGAGGACACCACGGAGGAAAATTCCACAGAGTACTGGGGGTTGAACAAACATATTCCAGAAAGCAAACATATCCCAGAGAACAAACATATCCCAGCCTCCAGGTGCTGCACATAAGACAAACATGGGTGCCATCATCTCAGGAGAGCGATTTTGTGCTCCTTCAGTTGTCCATCCCTCCTCAGAATCTGGGGTTAGGGTTGGACCCCAAAAGGAGCCTCAAAGCCCTTGACAAGATGTCTGTTCAGACAGCATCCCAAACTGAACGTGAATTCTCTCTCCATCCTGTTTTAACCAACACCCACCGATCTGTCCTGCTCCCACACCATGAAGTCCCAATTTAATATCTCCAATGGGTTGGCCAAATTCAGGGAAATATTCTTTGTCCCTGGGCCACCATGGAGAGATGGCAGTGGCCAGGCTGAACTCTGGGTTCTGTTTCCACCAGCACTGGAAGGCCTGAGGAAAGAGCAGGTCTTTGATGAACACCTTGGACATCGAACATCACCTCGTGCTCTTGTATTTCCATGAGGATTGAGGAAGAAATTGCAGTTTTCCACAAGGAGGAAGAGTTGCGTGGCCTTTCTCAATTTGGGAAATGGGATTTTAGTCCTGACTAATATTTTTTTTTTCTTTTCTCTGCTTCCTGTCTCCTAAACTCCAGAGCATCAACCTTTTTCCTCGCTGTGGAAAGATCCAAACCCCCATTTGTCCCAGATAACATATTTTGGATTGTTTGATACCACACTGCTGTGTTTCCAATTAGGTTTCCCTGCTTTTATCTTTTTCTGTGTAATCTATTCAGTCCCTCCCCCTAATTAGAACCTTATTTGCCTTTTTCCCCCTTTCAACAGTGTTTATCCTTCACATTGTTCCCTCCATCTCTGCTCAGCGAGACTGACTTCTGTTATCTTTGTTTTTTAAATATATGTTTAGGTTTTATTGGCACAGACATTTGTTTGAGCGATCCAACTATTCATTACAGACCTCATGATTTTCCACAGTAAATTTTGGAGACAATCAACACAGATCAACATTATTTCATGTCTCATTCCACATTCTTTCTGAGAGTTATGTGTTATGAACAGCCCAATGCCTCAGATTATTACCTTCCATACACAAGATACCCTCGGAATCAGAGGATATCTGATGATATTCCGATGGCTAGACTTCCAGATGTTTTATTTTATTTATCCTACTTGGCTTGTTTTCTAGGACCAAGTCCAAACCAGCCTCGAATCTCAGGGGTTGCTCAACAAATTCTGCGAGGGGCTGTGAAAAGTTATAAAGCAGAGGAGGGAGAGAAGTCTTTGCACAACAAATAATTCTGCAAACTCCAGTATTGTCCTTATGTACTTAAAATAAACGTTGATTAATGGCATTGTAAGAAGATTAATAAGTAATTTTAACATGGACTTTTGGGACAGCGTGGAAATTCCCAAAATAAACGGATTTCTTGCTGACACGAATCAGGAAGAAACTTTCCAAGGGCAGCTTTCCTTTAAGTGTTATATAGGAATATTTTTTCCTCTAGAGGATGGCACTTGTCTCTGGGAGTCAGGAGAGGTTCTGAATGTGTATTTGAGCCAGGATGTCAGCCTCCATTCCCAGAAAAATAAATGGAACAAAGGTGAGAGGAAGAAAAAAACCACGTGCTGTGGTGTCCTCCTGCCCATGTGGGGCCTCACGGAGCTCGGAACCGAGGAGCACCTTCCTGGAAGGAGCTACCACGTCCACCTGGGCAAGGGAGCACATCAGAGGTAAACAAAGAGGTAGAAGAGGCCCAAGGGACTCAAAATTAGGCAGAATAAGCAAGCCAGTAAGTTCACAATTAATAATTTCACCTCAGTGTGTAAAGACATTGACCGATTTCAGTCACTGATGGGCAAGAGGGGTATTTTCATAAAATGATCTCTGAGAAGAAATCACTTCAGTCCACTGTACTTTCCCTGTAGGTCCTCCCTGGTTTTGGTACAAAATGAGGAAATTCAGGGGCTTGGAATTGAGCCTTTGCATTTAGGTGTGGGGTTTTCACTTCCAGAAAAGCCGAATTCCACCAGAAAAATCACCAAATCAATGATGGACACCATCACGGTTTGGTTATCCCGAGAATAACCAAATTCTGCATTGCCTGGCAGCTTTGGAGGCACCATCCCATTCCCTTGAGCTGAAGGGCTGGGAACCTCCCCAGGCAGGAAGAATCCTGATTCTCTAATTCTGGATCTGTGCGGGGAGGGAAGCTTGTGGTGGTGGCAGTCCATCCAGATCCAGAAAAAAGGGGTCTCATTTATCCCCGTGTCACCTCTCGCCACTGTGAGATAAAAGCCAACCCTGGAAATGTCCAAAAGGTCTGTGGAAATGGCACTTGGGGATGTGAATTCATGGTGGGCTTGGCACTGCTGGGTGAAGATCCTGGAGGGTTTTGCCAACCTTGATGCTTCCACGATTCCACTCTGTTTCCTTTTAGTGGGAATCACGAGTTCAGCACAGGGTGAATCCCCAGTCACCTGCATCATCCCTCCATGGATTCCTGTGGGTTTTCAGCTCCCAAATCACAGATACAAGGCTGAACCAACCACATAACCAAGCCCACAGTCCAGTCTTGTCAAGTTGCTCTGGAATTCCTCTCATCAGGTTTCGTGGACTTGATTCCTTGCAGCCGGGCCCTCCAACACCAGCAGGGCTCTGGGGAAAGGCAGCAAAACGAGACAAAAGAGACAAAAAATAAACCTGTTTTTTGGGAGTGTTCGAGGAAGTTTAGAAGCATTTTTGTAATTTTAAGCTTCCCCCCCCCATTTTCATGTAAATCTCTTTTCTTTCAAACCAAGTTCAAAACTCACGGGCCGAAATTCACAATACCAAAAAAAAAGAAAATAAAATAAAAAAAAAAAAAAAGAAAAAAAGAAAAAAAAGAAAAGGTAGGAAATTTGAGGATTTTCCCACCCCACCCCACTTTCAACAGCTTCCAAACCTTTTTACTACGACAGCCTGAGAGGGCTCTTTATTTTTACAGCTGCTGCATACCTACTTCTCCTCGCTGGAAGACGCACACGCAGCTCCAGCGATCCTAATCTTTTCATTCCAGGAAAGGAACCAGCTGTAAATCCACTGAAGCAAGATCGGGATACAGCACCAGGGCTGTTGTTCTGCCCTCCTGCTGCTTAAGACTTCCCCTGAACCGCTCTCACACTCAGTCCTGTCCTGGCTCCAGGAGCCTGTGTTTTGAGAATCCCTTCCCGTCTCCCAGTCCAGCCCTTAAAGACACTGGAATTAGGATTTTCCAGATCTGGTGAGACACCCCTGGAAAGCAACGCCGGAGTCAGGTTTGGACGGGTGTTGGTTTCTTCCACCCTGAGAGCACCCGAGAGAGGGGCTGGGTTCGCATCCGCTCCCAATTTCCAAACAAATGGCAGGGATAAACTTACTCCGTGCCCCCTCCCTGTCCCTGGGTGATGCAAATGAATTAATTTAATGAAGTGCAGCACTTGAAAGCGCAGCTTCTTCCCACTTTTACTCCAAGCAGGATTTTCCCTATCCCTGCTGATGTCTTGTCACAGGGAAGGCTGTAAGAACAACAAAAATACTGGCCTCATCTGAAAAAAAAAAAAAAAAAATCCTCTATTGATGTTTGCAAAGAGTGAGAATTCCCCTGCATCCCTGGAAAACTGCTCAGGGAGTCACCTTGTATCCACGAAAACGTCACCTCCAGGGTGAGTCTTTCCCCAATTTTGGCGGTAACCTGGTGCCGAGTGTGTACAAACACTCACAATGAGTGCTTAGCAACCCCTCCTGCCAACCCAGGCCGGGGCAGAGGGAACAGAAATGTGTGTGGAGCTCTCCAGCTCTTCCTGCAAGGAAAATAGAGCGGCAAGGGACAGTAAAACCTGGGCTGGGCTGATGGGGAGGAGGCAGAGCAGGACCTCTTTCCCTCTTCCCCTCTTTCCCTCTTCCCCTCTTTCCCTCTTTCCCTCTTTCCCTCTTTCCCTCTTTCCCTCTTTCCCTCTTTGCCTTTTTCCAACGTCTCATTCTCTCTTTCCTTCTTTCCCTCTTCCCCTCCTTCCCTCTTTCCCTTAATCTCTCTTCTTTCCCTCTTTCCCTCATTCTCTCTTTCCCTCTTTCCCTCTTCCTCTCTTCCCCTCTTCCCCTCTTTCCCTCTTTCCCTGCTGTCAACATGAGCCTGTCTTTGTCTTCTTGGACCTGGCAAGCCTGATTTGGGGTCCAGAGAACCTCGTGTCCTCAGTAAAAGGGGCAGAAATGAAATATAAATACACATATTTATAAAATAAATATAAATATTTGTAATTTTATAGTTAAATGATTTATATATTTATTATATATATTTATATAGTTAAATTTAAATACTTTTTATGGTTGGATTTATATATATTTATAAATCCAACTATACATACACATACACGTACACATACACATACACACACACATATACATATACATATACATATACATATACATATACATATACATATACATATAACTAACTATAACTATAACTACACATGTCAATGTCAATGTCAATGTCAATGTCAATGTCATATAATACAAAATAAAAAAATTAAAATTAAAATTAAAACAAAAATTAAAATTAAAATAAAAAATAAAAATAAAAGTAAAAATAAAAATAAAAAATAAAAATATATACATATAAATACATGTGCATGTAAATATAAATATAAATATATAAAATACATCTAAAAATACATATACATATACACATATATCTACATCTACATCTACATCTACATCAATATAAATATAAATATAAATATAAATATAAATATAAATATAAATATAAATGTAAATGTAAATGTAAATGTAAATATAAATATAAATATAAATATAAATATAAATATAAATATAAATATAAATATAAATATAAATATAAATATAGGGTGGAGGGATGTTTGTTGTGTGAGGGGCTGGGCGAGGAGGAGGCAGCCCCAAGCTCAGGAGATCTGCAGGACTTTTCCACACGTGTGCTGCCGTTTCTTTCCCTGTCCACATCCAGGATGTCCCAGCAAAGGGGAAAGTGGCCACTGGGCATGGAAAGGGGATCATCACCCTCAGGGTCAGGGAATGAAGAAATCCTGAGCCCAAAGGCCACGACACAACACCCATGGAACCTGCTGAGTGCCCTCCAGTGCTGTCTGGGCAGGACACGACCCAGGTTTCCCACCTTTGGGACATCCATCATGATGTTTGGTGGCTGTTTTGGAGATGTGGAGCAGCCTGGATTGACTCAGGAGATGATCCAGTGCCTCCACGGGATGCAATCCTTTGTTACATAAAAATATTCAAAGACACGGAGTCCAGTCTGTGGGCCTGATATTTCTGAGTCTGAAAGGTTTTCAGCCTGCCAGTGGCTGATTTCTTCCCAAGGGAAGATTTCTCAGGAGAGTTTTTCTTTCAAGCACAATTTCTGTAAATAACTTGTGCTCTCAAAATGAATCTGTACAGCTGTGCTGATTGTGTTTCTCTTGTCCCACCAATGGGACCAGAGAGGTGTTGTTCCCTTTTACCAATCATGTTAAGTCTGTATCAGAACACCTTATAAAGGCACTAAAAATTGGACAATAAAACCTTCTGATTTTCTTCTGCTTTAGAACTGCAGTCAAGCATCTTTATTTCGTGTCCAAGGGCGACACCAGTCCAAGAGCTACTGACCATTTGTGGGCAGCAGTGACACTTCTAACCAACCACATTTAAAGGAAATAATGTCTTTTCCCAACCCTGTTGGCAATGTCACCTCATTGCTCTTTGGGGACAACACTGCCTTGCTGAATCCTTCACCCTCACATGGCACCTCAGCATAAAACCTGTTTTTTTGGTGTTTTCGTTTGTTTGTTTGTTTGCTTGCTTGCTTATGGTTTTTTGTTGTTTTTTTGTTTGGTTGGTTGGGTTTTTTTTGTTGGGTTTTTGTTGTTTTTGTTGTTGTTGTTGTTGTGTTTGTTTGTTTGTTTTTGGTGTGGTTTTTTGTTGTTTTTTTTCTGTTTTCTGAGAGGCCAGGAAAAAGAATTTCCTCACTGGAGGACAGTTACGGGCACGTGTGTCACCAGGATGATGTCCATTTGTCACCAGCTTCTCGTCTTTCCCGGAGTCTCCTGAATACATTAAACTGCCTTAAAATCCAGAGCCTGGAATGTGAAATGTTACTGAGTGGGTGTTAATGATTCCCAGTCAAAACCCAGAGACAAGGCACTGTGCAGTTTCTTAACAAGCATTTAATAAGCACAGCAACCCTTGTGAGTTATGCTTGGAAAAAAAACCCCTTCAAATATTTGTGAGTTGGAATATATTTTAAATTACTACTCTTGGGGAGCTTCCTCCTGCAGACATCCTTCTTTCTGTTGCTGGAATCCCACTCGTGTTCCTTCCCAGGCAACTGATCCAAATGGAGAGTTGACTGCAGGACGCCCTCAGAGCTGGAGAAGAGCGGCAGGATCTCAGATACTCACCTGGTGGAAGGTGAACACCTTTAGCAGACCCTCTCTGGTGTCCCTTGAAGATTGATTCAGCTGAGGACATTTAAATTTACTCCCATCCCAGCAGCATTTCAGCCTGGGGATTAATACCTGCTGCCTCAACTCCGTGCAGATAACGTGACACCAACCCACAAAAAGGCAACCTGGACCACACATCCACCAATTCCGTCCACGATTTGTCTTTCCTGCCCATGCCTGTGCACAAATGTCAGCTGAAAGGGACACCAGCTGCTCTGCAATCCTCAGGGGCAATTTCTAGGCACAGCTCATAAATACCAGCTCTTAAATTTGGCTACGTCTGAGCCTTTCTAGCCCTGCTCCGCTGCCCTGCTCCCCACGTCTGCAAGGATTAAAGCTCCCCCCAGCCCTGCCCCTCCCTGCCTTTGATCCTTTTGTCTGGCCTGAAGAAATCCAAGCTGAGATAGAAAGCATGTGGGATACATCAGCCTGGTAGAAAGCTCCTCCGTGTATTAGCCTTCTTCTGGAGGAGTGAGATTTTTGTGGTATGATGCACAGAGCCAAACCTGCCAGCATTCCCTGGAAAGCGAGGAGAACCGGGAGAGGGGAGGGGGAGCGGTGCAGAAAAAAAATCTGAGCTCATTATTTGAGACCCGAGCATGTCATTAGACAAATATATCCTCATCATTAAACCAAACATCCACCCAGCTGATTTCCCCGTTGCCACCCTGGTCCAGGGGCCCTGAGGAACGGGGCTGGGAGGCCGGGAATATTGATCCATTTGGAGGGAGAGGGCTGGGTTTGTCCGTGCCGCTGAGGAGGAACAGCTGGAGGGAGCATTCCCCAGCAGAGCAACAGCTGGATGCCCCTGCATCCATCCCAGCCACATCTGGCAGAGGCACGGCAGCGCTGCCACAGCTCCTTCGGCTCTCCAGTTCTGCTTCCATGAGTTATTTCCCTCCCATCAAACTCTCAGGCTCCCCTTTCCAGTGCTGCTTCCATGGGCTCTTTCCTTCCCGTCACATCTTCAGGCTCTCCAGCGCTGCTTCCATGGGGTTTTTTTCCCCTCCCATCACATCCTCAGGTTCTCCTTTCCAGTGCTACTTCCATGGGTTACATTTCCCTCCCATCACATCCTCAGGCTCCCCTTTCCAGTGCTGCTTCCATGGGGTTTTTTTTTCCCTCCCACCAGATCCTCAGGCTCCCCTCTCCTGCACTGCTTCCATGGGCTCTTTCCCTCCATCACATCCTCAGGCTCTCCTTTCCAATGCTACTTCCATGGTTTTTTTTTTTCCTCCCATCACATCCTCAGGCTCACCAGTGCTGCTTCCATGTGTTATTTCCCATCCATCAAACCCTCAGGCTCCCCTTTCCAGTGCTGCTTCCATGGGCTCTTTCGTTCCCATCACATCTTCAGGCTCTCCAGCACTGCTTCCATGGGCTCTTTTCCTTCCATCACACCCTCAGACTCCCCTTTCCAGTGCTGCTTCCATAGGTTTTTTTTTCCTTCCATCAAATCCTCAGATTCTCCTGCACTGTTTCCATGGGCTCTTTCCCTTCCATCATATCCTCACGCTCCCCTTTCCAGTGCTATTTCCATGTTTTGCTTTTTTTTCCCTTCCATCAAACCCTCAGGCTCTCCAGAGCTGCTTCCATGGGCTCTTTCCCTCCCATCAAACCTTCAGGCTCCTCTTTCCAATGCTACTTCCATGGGGTTTTTTTCCCTCCCATCACACCCTCAGGCTCCCCTCTCCAGTGTTGCTTCCATGGGCTCTTTCCCTCCATCACATCCTCAGGCTCTCCTTCCCAGTGCTGCTTCCATGGGGTTTTTTTTCCTCCCATCACATCCTCAGGCTCTCCAGCGCTGCTTCCATGGGCTCTTTTCCTTCCATCACACCCTCAGACTCCACTTTCCAGTGCTGCTTCCATGGTTTTTTTTTTCCCTTCCATCAAACCCTCAGGCTCCCTTTTCCAGTGTTACTTCCATGAGTTATTTCCCATCCACCACATCCTCAGGCTCTCCAGTGCTGCTTCCATGGGCTCTTTTCCCTCCCATCAAACCCTCAGTCTCTCATTTCCAGTGCTGCTTCCATGGGCTCTTTCCCTTCCATCACATCCTCAGGCTCCCCCTTCCAGTGTTGCTTCCATAGGTTTTTTTTTTCCTTCCATCAAATCCTCAGATTTTCCTGCACTGCTTCCATGGGCTCTTTCCCTTCCATCATATCCTCACGCTCCCCTTTCCAGTGCTACTTCATGTTTTGCTTTTTTTGCCCTTCCATCAAACCCTCAGGCTCTCCTGTGCTGCTTCCATGGGCTCTTTCCCTCCATCAGATCCTCAGGCTCCCCTTTCCAGTGCTGCTTCCAGGGGCTCTTTCCCCATCTCATCCTCATCCTCCCCTCTCCTGCTCTGCTTCCAGGGGCTCTTCCCCTCCCCACAACCCCTCAGCCTCTGGCTGGTGTCACTCGGGCTGTCCCCACGGGGCAGTGACACAGCACAGACCCGGCCTCTGGCGGGGTGACCGGGATCCGGGGATGGATTGTATCCCGTCCATCCCGTGTTTCCAAATCCAGCAGCAAGCTGCAGCCGGGGGTGGCAGCGCCCTTCCCAGGAGCAGCAGATGATGGATTCTGCTCGGTGGATTGTGTCACAGGACGTTCCCAAAGCCGCTGGGTTCCCCAGCGAGTGAGACAACCTCCCGGCTGGAACAGCAGCCCGGCTGGCATCTAACCACACAAAGGATCCCTCTCGACTCGCCCGTGTCCCAGAGCTCTGACAAATGGCTTTGCCCTCCTCCTGTGCGTGTCACAAAGGGCTCGTCACCCTCCCTCGGTCCCACCCCCCTTCAGGACACCCTGCCAGAAACCCTTCTCGCCCTCGCAGGCAACCTCCGGCGGTCAGAGCCAGCCCACAGATCCCAAAGGATGTGAGGATGACTTCTCCCTGAAAGCATCCCCATCCCACCACGGTGCCAGAGAGGGGGGGGGTCAGGGCTCCAGCCCCTGATCCGAGAACCTCCTGTGCTCGCTGCAAAGCCACAGGGCTCTTTGACCATCTGAAGGTTTCCTTAATTGAAACTAGAAATCAAATTCTCAAAAATAGATAGCGACTCTATTTTTGGGCTGAGCCCTGGGTTTGGTTTTTGTCCTGGTCAAAATGTCTCCTTCTCCTCCACTGGGAAATGCTGGCTGGGAGCCTTTGGTCCTCAGTGGAATCAACTTATTATAAAAGTGCTAAACAGCAGAGAAAGAACTCCTGAAATCCGAAATAATGGGGCAGGACACAGCTAGATTGCTGGAATTTTAGTGCTCTTGCCCACAATGTATTTGTCACCACGAAGTGTGGAGTGCCAAGGGCCTGGAGCACTTCTGGCACAGCAGGCAAGAACCCTAACTGTCCTGCTAAGGACAATAAAGCAAAGGCCCTTAAAATCATGGATATTGGAAAACCGGGAATGACAGACGTTTTATTCACATTGGGGAAACTGAGGCAAGACAACTGACTGGTCAGAAGGAGGCCTAAAGTCTCTTCAATGCACTAAATCCTTTATCTTCATTATAAATGAAATGATAGATGGATGAGAAGGAATATTACTATGATTGACTTCTAATTTCATTGTTTGGAAAACCTCCTGGGAAAATCTGGGCCAAAAGAAAGGTGTTCCCAGAGTCTGTTTATATAAGGCTGTAGGCTGAGGGGTGCAAAGCCTTCCAAGATTAATTTAATTAAAGATCATCTGCACCTGGAACAGAGGTTGTGGCTGCCCCTTTGATCCCTGGTGTCCCAAACCAGGCTGGACAGGGCTTGGAGCAGCCTGGGACAGTGGGAGGTGTCCCTGTCCGTGGCAGGGAATGGAACAAGGTGACCTCTAAGGTCCTTTCCAACCCAAACCATTGATTCTATCATCTAAATCTTATGGTTTCCCTAAAACCCAACAACAATCCGTGAGTGGCCTGAGGACATCAGCCATGAACTACACCACCCATCCAAAGAACCAGGGGATAAAATCCAACCTCAGCTGTCCTGGGAGGTAAATCTAGGGCAAATCTGGATGAGGATAAAACACCCCAGACTGGGGTGAAAACCAAAATCAGGCTTTGAACAGCTACATTCCCCCTTTTCCCAGCCATGGGATGGGAGAAGGGGAAAAGGATTTAGGACATGGAGGGGCTGGAGCGTGTCCAGGGAAGGGAACAGAGTTGGGAAAGGCTCTGGAGCACTCGGAGCAGCTGAGGGAGCTGGGAAAGGGACTCAGCCTGGAGAAAAGGAGGCTCAGGAGGGACCTTGTGGCTCTGCATAACTCCCTGACAGGAGGGAACAGCCAGGGGGGGATTTGGGATCTGCTCCCAGGGAACAGGAGGGACAGGAGGAGAGGGAATGGCCTCAGGCTGGGCCAGGGGAGGTTTGGGTTGTATATTGGGGAAAATGTTTTCCCTGAAGGGGTTGTCAGGCTCTGGAACAGGCTGCCCAGGGAAGTGGTTGAGCAGCCATTCCTGGAGGTATTTAAAATATGTGTGGATTCGGCACTTGGGGACAGGGTTTAGTCATGGCCCTGGCAGTGCTGGGGGAACGGTTGGACTCGATGATCTCGGAGCTCTTTTCCAGCTGAAAATGATTCTGTGATTCTCTTTGCTTTCCTTTCTTTGGTTTGCTTTGGTTTTCCTCGAGGTTGAAGGAACGGGGCTGGCTCTCCCCACAAATCCACACTTAATCAGGGTCAGAGCGCCGTGCCTCTGCCCACTTCCCAACCGCTGCGTCTGCTCTGCAGAACACCATCAATTAACCCCCTGCACCAGAGCAGGGTTTGGCTCCTCTGCTGAACCCCCGGACAATTAAAGATGTTAAGGATGACACAGCCCCCGAGTGTCCTGGGAAATGGGCTGAGACCACAAATCCGTTTCACGTCAGTCACCACCAACACTCCAGAGCCTTTGGCCACTGCAACCAAAACAGGCTGCTCCAAGCTGGAAGAAAAACAGGAGGGGGATATTTTCTGCTTTTCACAATGAAAGTGTACCCAACTTTCTAGATCAGATCCACTTTTACTGTGAAAAATAGAAAATATTGGTTATCAATATTAGGACCCTTCTCAGAATCTCCACAGATGGAGGAAAAGCAAACACTGACCTTTCTTTTCTAGCCAGGTGTAATCCAGACAAAGAACAGGATGTGTTTATCTGGTGGGCTTCATGACTTGCTCTCACAGCCATCTTTCCAAGGCAAATGCAAGTTAGAGGGAATTCTCTTAGTGGCCAGACCCAACCCTGGAATTCCCAGCTGGATCCAGCTCAGTGACACCGGGTGTGATCAGCAACACAAATACAACAAAGCAGCAGAACAAGAAATCTGAAAGAAAGGCCAAGACTAGACTTGGAGCTGGTTCTTGAGAGTAATTTCTTCAGTTCCACATTTTATGGGAAGTGTGGGATCAATCGGGGTTAAAGCAAAGGTTACACCTCACTCTTCCCATCACCCACAGTAATGTTGTGCTGAGCTGCACATAAAGTGATCAGAGAAGGATGTTAATTACTTCATTAAAGTGCTTTGTCTCTCTCTGGGTGATGATGTACCTGGGAATTGCAGTGGGACCAAAGGCAGGAGAAGTTTGGAGCCAGTCTGGACAGTGGAGAAGCAGAAGAGGCCCTTGATGGAAGCTGTGCCTCATGAGCCATTCCTGCTCATATTCCTGGACTCCTTCCAGGATCTTTCCACACCCTTTCCCTTCAAACACAAACATTCAGAAGTACAAATACAACACTGGATGGTTTTTAAGATCCCTTCCAACCCAAACTGTTCTACGATTCCGTTCCTAAAATCATCCCAGACAGGATGCATCCACCATCACCGGGATGTGCCGCACAAAATCGCCTTTCCCTAAGATCTCCTGGTGCTGGTAAGACCACAACACACTCGCTGTACCCTCTGATCTCCTTTACACTCTGATACAATTCCTGTCTCCTGGAGCTTTAGGAGGATCAAGTCCAGATTCACAAATGTCTCCTTAAAAATACATGAGCCCTGTTCAGGAAAAACAAACCAATGAAAAAAAAAAAAAAAACAAAAAAAAAAAACCCCACTGTGAAATCTTCTGCAAAGACCAAATATGGTGTATTCTCTTTCTTCCTTTTTACCACTCACCGTGGTCCATCACAGCTGGAATTATCTGTGTGTCTCCAGTTGTCCCTAGGAAATTCCCAAGGAGAAAAAACAGCCAATAGCCCACACCAGGTCTTATGGAAAATCCAGGATTTGGAATAGATTAAAGATCTGGGGTGGGGGGGGGAGGGAATTCTGCTCTCTGATGAGCAGTAACTTTTTAGTTATTATTATCCCAATTAGTACCCCTGACAGGCCTTGACTTCTCCCCTTGCCAGGGGATCCAAGACAGGCAATAGCAGAGTAAATTAAGAAAAACAATGTTTGGGGGTTTTTTTTCCCTGCAGTTCAGCACTGAACCAACCCCAGCAGGGTGTCGCAGTACAACACAAAGGAACACTTACACTTGTCCAAGGCACAAAAAGGGGCAGTTTATTTACAGACTTCGACATTTATAGAATTCCAACAGTGACCATGGATTGGAGGATGAAAATTGTCCTCTCCAACCACACTGGTCAAACCAACAGTCCATCAACAGTCTCCTCCTTATAAGAAGAATGTAAACATGAAAGGACAGTTACAACAACAATAGGTTGTTTGTGTGAAAATCGTGAGAGACTCCATTACAAAAGGTAAACACAGAAGGCTGAAATAGAACTTGTGAAAAAACTCTAGAAAAAAACCAGAGGAGAACAGAAAAAAACCCAGGCCAACAGCAGGGGAGGATGGAGGAGATTCCTTCGCTGCTGCTGTGGCCTTTTAGTGCTGGGCTTAATCAGAGGCTTCAAGGTCTCCCAGCCACCACTGCAGGACTTTAACCTCACACTCCCAACAGCATCCAGCTCACAGCCGTGCTCTGCGCACAAGGAAAACGAGTCACCCTCCCAGACTAATCACCATTCCCTCATCCCTCGGGGTCCTGCCACGCCGTGGCCTCGGGCTCAGGTTATTCCCTGCTCCCTCGGCTTCTCCGTGGCCCTGTGTGAGGTCTTGCTGGAGCTGGAGCTGGAGGACAGCCAAGGTGTCAAAGGGACACCTTTCCCTCCGAGCTGTTGAGTGGAATGTCCTCGGTTTATGAACACTGGAGGCAGCTCTGGGTCTACGGCCCTCGTGAGCGCCATCAATCACTTGGATTTTCATTCCAAGCTCTCCCTGCTTTTTTTTATGGCACTTCCCATGGCTGGGTGGGAGAAATGCTGCCGCTCCCAGCGGGTCGCTGCAGTTCACTGGAGGTGCTGGGGCTGGGTGCTGAACTCATTTTTAATACCTGGAGTGGAGCCCCCAGTGGATTCCTGACGAGGGTTTTGGAAATCTGAGAATGAAAAAAAAGCCCTCTCAAATCTTCCAGCTCCATCCAAACTCAGAGTACAACAGGATTTGTGTAACTTTGTGTTACGGGGGACTGTTTCTCATGGATGAAGTTATGAAGATATTCCCCCCCAAAAATGCAGGGCAGTAGTAGCTGGGAGTCTGTGGGACATGGTTCTAACATCTGAGGTATTTCTAATTTATTGATTCATTGGTTTATTCAACATAAATCAATATATTGATTTATCTACTGCTCTATCTATCTATCTACCTGAACATCTCTAGACATCAATGCTGAGATTATTAATTATCATCTCAGGGGATATTCTCCATTTTAAAATACCACAGCCAAGAATAAAAACAAGTAAAAAGCCTGAAATACCAGTTCAATTCCCTACCATTGCTCATTCTCACACTTTACCGGACACCTTTGGATATTGGAAATTTATAGGAATTCAAATAACAACAGGCCCAAAGCTACCTAGGCCACAGCAGAAATCTGTTCCTATTTTATGTAGGTATTCAAGAAATAACCAGAACAGACATGGTTATTATCTCCTAATGCTTTTGAGATATTATCATTTATTGGGATCTTCCCTTCAAAATATTCCTGACCTAGCAAAATTGTAACTTCTTATTTAGAGCATGACAATCCTGCTGGATTAACCTGTAAATGCCACGCAGATAAGAGTGCTTGGAAATTTGCTTGGTTCCAAAGGGCTCACGGATTATTGTTTGTGGTGGAAAATTTTCTAATGGAAAAATGTCATTTCATCACAGAAAAACTTGTTTTTTCAGGAAGATACCACCTTAGACCCTGTCAGGTTCAGGGTAAAATTTCCCATCAGAGCCTGAAAAATATTCCCAAGCTTGGGAAAATAGATTGGATGGGCAAACCAGAGTCAGTGGCCAATTTCTGGAATTTATGATGATGCAGAATTTTTATTCTGTAGGCACCCTTCCATGCTATCTCTTTGCCTTTGGAGCTCCTTGGTTTCCTGAAAAGTTTTGCTGACTTTAGACAAAGAAATATCAAATTTCTCAGCTATCCAGGTAGAAAACAAAAAACACTGACAGCATCTATCTGACAGCTATGGATTTTAAGAGAAAACATGAACTTGGCCCTGTTTTCCATTTCCTGAAGCTCAGACCCTCATGGTAATTCCGAACTCAACCTGTTCCATTTTTAGACTCAGATGTGAAGGGCGCTGTTTTCCAAATGGCAGTGGAAATCCCCAGTCCTAGGAAAGAGCTCCTTTAGCAGAGTGAGGAGGAGCAAGCAGAGGAAGGCTGAGGAGCCATTCCAACCTCGGATGCAATCAGGATGAGACCACAGATCCCTCCTGGGTGCTCAGGAGCCTCAGCCTTCCCAAAATCCCCAGGGGGCAGATAAATGAACCTCACCATGGAGCGCCCTCCCCACATCAACACCTGTCCCTGCCAAAGCTTCCAGAGCCAAATCCCTGGGTTATGGTGCAAAGTTCTTCCATGAGTGTGATGCCTCAAGTTTTAATTCCATGTATTCCAGGTTCTGTGCTGCCCAGGGGTGCAGCTCTCAGCCTCACATTCAGGCTCACTCAGCTCTGCACAGAGCAGGGACACAAAACAAATCCTGGTCCTGCTGCACACCAAGGACAGCTGGGACAAGTTTCCAGACCCAAAAGCACAAACAGCGGTGGCTGAAACGAGAAAACAAGAAGGGTGGGACTGCATCAGCTGGAGCTGGAATTGGACAATTCAACCCCAATGTGCAAATGGACCAGAACTGATCAAAGTGTGAGACCTCGTGCATGGGCGTCCATTTTGTGACCATTTTGTGTCCATTTTGTGACCATTTTGTGTCTATTTTGTGACCATTTGGGGTCCATTTTATGTCCATTTTGTGTCCATTTTGGGTCCACCTTGGGTGCAGCCCTGGCCAGGCTCTTGTCCTGCCCAAGGTGTGTCCTTAAAGGCCTTTTAATAAATCTCTGCTTTATTCTCCAGCTCTGTCCAGTCTCTGTTCCAGCTCAGCCTTCCCAAGGCATCAATGGTGGCACCTCAGGCTTTCCTTTCCCAGCACATCTTGTGCTCCAGCCTGCCTTGAACCGTGGCCAGTGGCAGATGGAATTGCAGAGGACGAATTCCCCCAGCAGGGAAGGGGCCAAGGTGCACCCAGGGATTTTCCCCCGAAAGCACCGTGACTCCTCCAGAGCTTCCCCAGACATCCTCCACCTCCCAGAGAGGCTTTGTGCAGCCACTCTGCAGCCCTGAGGGAAACAAGGAGGGCATTTTTCTCTGCTTGTCCCTTAATTCGGTCAGCAAACATTCCCCACACAAAACAGCTGGGCTGGGAAGAATCCCTGGAGGCACCATCTTGCATTTGCCCAATGGATTAGTCGGTAATTGCTGGCTTGTCTCAAATGCAAAAGGGCTCCTGACTCCTGTGCATGGCAGGACAAGGCTTGGTCTTTATTTAATTTATTGGCCATTATTATTTTCCTCCCCCTTTCTCACCCTGACCCGTTTCCTAAATCCTTTTTCTCGGGAGGGAGAGGGAAGCTGGGCAGGGTTATGGGGTTTTCATTAACAAAGCCCTGCGAGCCTAGGAGTGACTTTGGAAGGCAGGATATTGACCTTTATGGCTCCTAATGCCACATTACAACATCTAATCCCACATTCCAGGCTGAAAAATGGGGAAAGGATGGGTAGGAGAGAAAATGCCACTCACTGTGCAGAAATACTTCGCTCCAAAGGAAACAGAGGTCGTTGCAAGGGAGGTGCAGAGACGTGGCAAAAAAAAGAAAAAAAAAGAAAAGAAAAAAAAAAAGAAAAAGAAAAGGAAAAAAAAAAAAAAAAGGACGAAATTAGATTTGGGTGGATTTTTTTCAGGGGATGTACAGAAATTTCCAACAAGCAGAGGAGCTCTGGAGTGATTTATCATAAAGAGGATTCCATCTCCTCTCCTCGACTTCACATCACTCCCTGCACCCTCCCAAAATTCATCTGCTTGTGACTCTTATCAAGCATTTATCACCCAGGAGCTGGGGGCAGGTCAAAGGCTGCCCCAGCCAGAGGCAGGGAGGAGCTGGATGTGGGGTGGGCAGTGATAAAAGACAGGCTGGGAAAGCTGGAGCTGCTCAACCTGGAGAAGGGAAAGCTCCCAGGAGACCTCAGAGCCCCTTCCAGCCTGAAGGGAGATTGCAAGAGAGCTGGAGAGGAGCTCTGGACAAGGACCTGGAGTGACAGGAAAAAGGGAATGATTTTAAGCTGGAGGTGGGTAGGTTTAGATTAAATATTAAGACGTTCTTCACTATAAAGGTGAAAAAACCTGGCACAGGGTGCCCAGAGAAGCTGTGGCTGCCCCTGGATCCCTGGAATTGTCCAAGGCCAGGTTGGACACTGGGGCTTGGAGCAGCCTGGGGCAGTGGAAGGTGCCCCTGCCATGGCAGGGGTGGAACTGGAGGAGCTTTATGGTCCCTTCCAACCCAAACCATTCCAACATTGCATGAACAGCCCTTCCTTCTGGATGAAGAGTGGGAAAACCCCATTTGTTTTCTGGGGTAGGAAAAGCAATAATGCTGGAAGGCAAGTGAACCTCTCCCTGCGTCCAGGGAGCAAACAGGCTCACCCCACCAACCCATCCCGAAGGGTGACAGTGTCCAGCTCTGCCCCCATTATCTCCCTGAAATGCTTCCCTCCTTGTACATTGCATGGATGTTAAATTCTGATTTCATGAGTCTGTGCATGTCTGAGCACAAAATCAGTGAAAGCCTTGCTTCAAGGCACTGTTACACACATGAACAAGGAAGTGGAAAAAAAGAGGGATTTGAGCAGAGCAAGGAGAAACAGGCAACCCTAAATAACCAACAAAACCTCAGCTGAAAAACAAAAAGAAAAAAAAAAAAAAAGAAGGAAGGAGGGACTTTCCAACATCTGAAAATCAACAGTGATACCTGTGACCTGAAGAACATCTCAAAAAGTTTGGTTTGCATCCAAAAAAGAGCCAGTGATGTTTCCAGCACAGCTTTTCCCACTGGTGCAGACTGGGACATTACAACACTGTCTGACCATGGTTATTTCTTACAGTGCTTTTCTACCAGCAGCAGTGACAAAGCAAAGGAACAGTGACACAGTTTGCTAGAACCTTGGTGGCTATTGAGCTCCTGAGAGGTTTTAATCTGGAAGTTTGTTTTTCATGTAAAAAAAGATGGAAGTATCACGTAAAAACAAAAGAGATTTTGATAACACTTTATTCTAGGAAAGAAAACCCAATAGAAAATTAATGCTTTAAGATGGAGATTTCCTCGTCTGCTGTGTGCAGGGTGGAATGATTCATGTTATTCAAGCAATCTGGGGGAGACAGAGGGTAAGGAAGGGGATTAACTTCTTGGGAAAGCTTGCAGTGTTTTTCAAGCTACAGAATTCTCTTCAAAGCCAGAGGCAGATCCCACACATTTTGTGTGAGCCTTCCAGTCTGCCTCCCCGCAGATGACTGCGCTGATACATCCCCACGCAGAAACCCAGACATCCAACTCATAATTAGAGTTCATTACTGCAGCCCCAAGAAGGCTCCTCGTGCCTCTCTTAGAGCCCTGACTTGTCCGGGGGCAAGTGAGAAAGCAGAGGTTGTGGCTGGAGATCTGAGAGCTGGGGACGAGCGTGCTGCTGGAAAATCACCCCCCAGTCCCTTTCCCTGATCCCATCCCGGCTCCTCTGCTCAGACACCCCACTTCCAAGCTGTTTTTGGTTTAGGTTCATGCGATTTAAACAAAATAAACCGAAGCAAATCAGCCCTGACTAGATCTGGGTTTGCTCCCCGTCCGCAAGACGCACACCAGGGCTTTGCTCACAGCACAGCCAAAACCAAAGGACAATTAAACTCCAGGTTCCCTTTTAAATTAAACATTCCCTTCCAGGTCGCGGGTTCTGCTCCAAACCAGAGAGTGAATCCACCAACGGGTCGGTAAAAGAGTTCAGGGTGGTGGCACAGCTCCCTGAAAATCCCCCTTGTGCCATGGATTTTCAGGGATCCCGACCCCAGGAATAGGATGGGAACATCCTGGATTTTTTTCACCAGGTCTGCAGAGGGGGACGGGAAGGATGTTTGTTATTCCTGAGGAATTTTATTGTTTTTTTCCTGGATTCACAACGGCACAGGGGCTTGGAGGAGCTCGTTGCTTTGCTAATGTGTGGTTTGCAACAGGAGCTGCGGAAAGGCTCCTTGAAGGAAAACCAAACCGGCTTCGGGAATGAGCCAAGCCCAAGTGTTTGGGAGGGATCCGGGGAAGAGGATGGAGAGTGGGGAGGGGGAGAGGTAAAGGAGGGTAACAAGAGCTGTGTGTGGTACTTCCACACAGAAGAAAAAAAAAAAAAACCAAACAAAACTCTTGAGGAATGGGTTTGGGATGCCTCCCTTTGGAAACAGTTGAAAAAAGGGAGCAGAAGGCTGCATTTAAGAAGAGGTTAGAAATGTTTGAAGAGCAAATAGACCCAGAAAACCCCAAACCATGTCCTTGAGGGCTCCTCTCCCATCAGCGTTCCCATTCCAGGAGAGCACACTGGGTAAGGCTACGTGACCAGCGAATGTGTCCTGACCCCAGCTGCACCACAAGAATAATAGAACTCATATTGTGCTTTCCTCTGGTAGAGTTCAGAACACTTTATGGGAAAAGTTGTGTTTTCCACAAAAAAAAAAAAAAAATGTTCTCCAACAGGAACTGGAACCGGGAAAACAAAACAAAACAAACCCCAACTTTTAGAAATTTTCCATCGAAAATATAAAAACGGGATGGAGGAACATTTTAAAGAGGGGAAAACAGTTTTGCTTAAAACCAAAACATTCATTTCTGAGAAAAAAAAAAAAAAAAAGCCAAGGCACGGGGGAGATTCAAGTGGCTTGTCCAAAATCCCACTTGGGACTTGCACCTACATCTCCTAAGCCACAAGGGAGTCTGTCTTCAGTTAGACTGTAACGTCAACAGTGATTTCAGGCAAAAGCTGAAAAATGAGTCCAGTTTTACTGGTAAAGGCACTGGGCTCTAAACAAGCCCCTGGAAGAACTCTCTCCTTGCCCACACACATTATCCAGCACTGGGGTGGAGCAGCAGAGGAGGCAGGCAGAGCCCAGAGAGAACATTTACCCCTCTGAACGCCCACAAGCCTTTCCCAAGGCTCCCAAATTCCTGCTGCTCCACTGAGGCAATTCCTGGGAAGAACGAATCCCCCTGAACGACACCGAGTTTCGGCCTCTCCAAGACCTCCAGGTTTTTCTCCTGAGCAAACAGCACGTTAATCCTGCATGGAGTTTTCCCAGAGCACACGGATCATGGAGACTCTCAAGATGTCATCTGCCACTTCAGAGGGACTAAGAGAGCCAAGAATAGCAGAAAGCCAGAGCAGCACATACCCCTGGGTGCCCTACAGCCGTGCTCGAGCCTAAGACCTGTAATTTTCACACCATTTCTCACCACCCTACACTCAGACAACTCCGTTTTTTCCCAGCTCTGTGGTCTGAACACCCAGATCTCCAATTTTTACATTGTCTTCTCATTCCAAAGGGTTGGCAAAGCCCGGAGGCAAAAAGCTTTCAGTGCGCTGTGCTTCTCACTCTGATTTATGTTGGCTTCTGGAATTAATTCTTCTGCTCAATAATTATTTCATTAAGCAAAAAGTGGTGAAAAACACCCAAACAACGACATGGATGGGCTGATGGATGTCCCACAACAGCTGTGAGTGAGGTGGGACACAGAACTGGAGTGGAAACCACAGCAGAGCGAAGGTAGAAAGAGTCCATGCTACCTCCTTTCCACCTCCTCCTTTTGAGGGGGTGAAGAAATCTTGGAAACTTTCAGTCCTAACCCACCTTTTTGAGCTAAACATGCACACTCCTGCAGCTGACAGAGGTAGAGAGGTCATTTGTGTAATCAAAATTTAAAAAAAAATAGGGGGGAAAGGGAGGAATTCTTTATTTGGAAGGTAAATTTGTAGCTTGGCTGTTGGACCATCTGTGCAGTGACCAACGTAACTCATCTCTCAGCTGGAACCAGTCACATTCCAGCAATACCCTCACCCTAAATGAAGCAAATCTGTTCCAGATGGAGAGATTTTGCAAGAATTTTACACCTCACACCAGCACGAGGTGTAACCAATCTAATCTTTCATCCAGTGGGACAGCAGAGGATACAGAAAAACACCTTGTAAGGTGGATTTCTTTTCCTGACTTGGTGGGAATTGGAGCAGAAGTGTTGGCTCTGCAATGAGACCTTGACAAAAAAACCAAAGCTTGGTCTCCACAGGAGGATATTTATTGCTTTGGGTTGAGGACGTGTTGTCCAGACATGTGTGACCTTGCCAGTGAATTCAATCTCCAAGGTTTTCAAACCAAACTAGGCTTAGATGTTGAGATTTTTTAATTTTTTTTTTCTTGGTATTCATGCCTTAGGAAGGCTGACCTGAAACAGAGGCTGGACAGAGCTAGAGAATAAAGTAGATATTTCTTAAAAGGTTTCCAGGACCCACCCTGGGCATTACAGCAGCCTGACCAAGGCTGCACCCAGGGTGGGTCAGGAATGGCCACACAAAATGGCTCCATGATCACAAGATTTTACATTTTTATAAGTTTTGGTCCATTTGCATTTTGGGGTTTAATTGTCCAATTACAGCTGCAGGTTGTGAGGTTCCATCCTTCTTGTTCCTCCCTTCAGTCACCCTTGTTTGTGCTTTTTGGGCTGAAATTTGTCCTTGGTCTTCAAGCAGGAAAAGATTTGTTTTGTCTACTTGTTCTGTGAAGAGAGCTTATGGCACTGAATATGTGGCTCAAAACTACATCTTTAGGTGGCACAGAATCTGAAACTATGAAAGTTAAAATCTAAGGCATCAGTATCCAAGTGAGTTGAGCTGCTGAGGACTCAGTGAATGCTCTTTTTGTACCTTTTGTGGACTTCTGGAAGTCGTGCTGAAAGCAGCTCTGCAGCCAGCCCTGAAACACAGCCTGACAACAGAAGAGCTAACACAGCACCTAAGGCACCTCTCCAAAATGCAAATGGATTAAAAGTCAGACTTCTGTGTTATTTACTGGCAGATGCAGGCTCAGAGGAACATCATTCTCTACCAGTGGCCAATTGCACTCAAATCCTCTCAGGCTCAGGAATTTCGTGGAGCAGATCCTTGGTGTGATTATCTGCAAGTTTTTCAAGGATGGGTCTTCCATGGACATCTAAACCCAAGCTCCACATGAGGAAAACACCTGCCAGCAGCTGAAAGCAAAGAGAAACTGCAGACTGGTCAGGTCTGTCAGGGATGTCTTCTCCAAACTCCAGCTAACATCCAGGGAGTATCTGTCTCCTTGGATTTCAGTGAGGGGCCCATCCCAATCCTCTGGGTGACAGCCCTTGTGGGGGATGAAGGTCAACTCCAAGGATTCCTCTCTCTGAGGAGGAAGGTGCTGCTGGTGCCACTCTGGCATCCAAAATGTTCCTTGGGCTGGAGCCCTCTGTGCAGGGATCTGCTGGGGATCATCTCCTGCCCTTTTTTTTGTCCTACTTTTGGACTGGGAATGTTGTCTGAGAGGGGCTGCACATCCAACACTCATCCACCTCAGCAAGGTTCTTCCCAAAGGGTTCTCTCACCACCCTAAGGATGCCCATTGATATCTGTGTTGGATCAAGAGATTTCGGGTCAAGAGCTAAACCAAATGGAATTCACTCTTCCAGGTGCTGTATCCACCCCTAAAGCACCATGATGCACATCCTGGAATGTTTGGGGTGGAGGTGAAGAAAAAATGTTTTTTTGAGAGAGGGTCCCAGTGATAGGAACAAAAAGAAAACTGCACTAATTTAAATAAGGATCAGACTTGCTCAGGAAAATCAAACACCAAAATCTGTCTATCCACATATGAACTGTTCTCTTACTCTTAAGAAAAAAAATTGAAGGAAAAAAAATCCCAGTTTGGCTTGGATTGAACCGAGTTGAGTACGAAGACCAAAACCAGTCACTAATTAATGGTGTCTCGTTTTCTGGTATTTATGCACCATAAAAATTAATAAGGGACTTCTCTGGGAAAATAAATGCTTAGCTGGAAAGCCAGCTTTGGCCTTTGGGTTTTTTTCCTGTTACTCATAACTTCTCAATGAGATTCCTTGAAACTTTGAGCTGGTTCCTTCCCAGGAACTTTCAGCGACTTCCCAGAGCCAACGTTTCAAACCAGGAATTGATGCAGCCTCCCTGATATCAGTGGAGAGAGACTGGGTGTAGAATTTAACTGTTCATGCTGATTTCCAGACCTCATACCTTCAAAAAAAAACTCACAAAAAAAACCCACAAAAACAAACAAACACAAGAAGAACACACACAAGATTTTCAGAAGCTGTGGGATTAGGTACATCTATATCTGTAATTTTTAGAATTTACGATTTAGGCACCAAAACTTCTATTTTTAGTGGTGGTAATCACCTGTAGTGGTCACATGGAAGGCAGCAGGTGTTTTCTTTCCTAAAAAAGGTCCAAAACTTGGGAACATCCCCAGTGAGCAATGGAATCTTACACTGATACTTAGTTTTGTCCAATTTCCTCATATAATCCATTCTGGCGTGACATAAGATATCAGTTTAATCCTTTAAACCACATAGTTGTGATTAAATGTTGTGTCTGAGCTGAAAACTTCTGCTTTCCAGGAGGTTTAGATGTGGAAGCAAGAGGAGAAAGCCACTCAAGCAGCAAAGAGGAGATTTAGAGCACAAGCTAAGACCAAAAACTGGGATATCAGATATTGTCTGCCTTGCTGGTGGAGTTCCCACATTCCTTATCAGCCTCCCACACCCTTAAGAGGCAAATCCATTCCAGCACCACCATTCCCACCCGTGGAAGTGACCTACAGCAGCCTGGGTGGGCTGGAGAGGGGAGAGAGGGCACAGCAGACCTCGGGATGGATCAGCAGAGCTCAGTGGATGTGGAGAAAACGAACCCAGGAGCTCGTTTTTAGGGCCTCATGGGAAAAACCACCACTGACTCCACATCCCTGCACTGCAAACGGGAGCCTCAGATGGAACATCCTGGGTCAAATCTCCATCTGGATCAAGCAGAGATAGCTTTGGACACTGTCAGAGCTTTGCTGGTTGACATCAGCCCAGGGCCGGCCCAGGATCCTCTTTGATTTTTGTTATTGTTGTTGTGGATTTTTATTTTGGGGGTTTTTTTTTCCTGTGTACAATTCTCCTGGAATCTTTAATTCCAGCTTTTCCCCTTAATGAATCCTCTCCCTGCAGCACTGGAGAAGGAATCCTGCCTGGGCATTTCTAGGCAGCCAGGTCTCCTTTGAGGCCTGTGGAGAGCTGCGGGTGTTTGGCCGGGGATGAAAGCAGGAACGAACAATGCTGGTTTATTCCTGATATTTTGCTGCAATATTTCAGTGATGTCAGAGCCAAACCTTTGGAAAAAAAAAATATATATATGGAGTACACAGGGTTGGGTCCAGTGGCTGGATTAAAAGAACAGGATTATTTTGATTACCTTGATTTAGAGCACCAGCGGTGCTGAATCATGTTCAGCCAAGGAAATATCACGGAGGCAAAATTTACTCCTCTGTACGGAGAAAAGCAGGAGAGGAGGAAAGCAGGGAGGAAAGAAAAATGACTCTGAATCAAAAGATGAAAATATACACCGGCTCGACGTTTTCTTCTTGTAATGATTTTCTTTCTTAAGCAGGCAACCACAAAAGACAGAGATGTTTAATCCATTAAAAGTGCAGCTTTCTGGACAGAATAATCCGAGTTTTGTCAAGCCACCAGCTTGCTTCTCCCTGGGTGGGCCCAGGCTGGGGGGGCAACAGGCTTTCATTTGATTCCTTGGGAGCAGGTCAGTGTGCACAGGTTTAGGATTGGTATCTAATAACCCTTCCTGGCAGGTTGTCAACAGGAGCACAGGGGGAAAATGGATTTTCATCAGGGACCAGCAAAAATCTGAATTTCATCCAGTACCACGGTGGCAAGAGGGAGGATGACTTTGGGGAGAGGGACGAAGTTCTGCTTCTCTTTCAATGGTTTCCTTCACCAGTCATTCCCATTTTCTTCAGAGATTGGAAAGGCAGGAGATCCCCCACTTTTTCAACACGTGGATTCATGGAGAGAGGTTTTGACAGCCTGGCTTGGGTCAGAGCAGAGTAAATCATCTCTGGTGAAGGAGGGACTTTTCTTGAGTATCAGCACAGGCAAGGACAATGAATGGATGGAAATCTCTTCCATCCCTTGATCCTCTCCTCTGGAATAGGGAGGACAACACCAGGATCACTGCATGGCAGAATTTATGTACAAACACTTAGGGCCTGGTTGGAAAGTAACAGTTATTGGAAGATAAGAGTATTTGGAAGATAAGAGAAGATAATCCAGGCTTTGCTACCATGGCATGAGCACCACCAACCCATTTCACTTCCTCCAGCACCCGGCCCTGTGTGAGGCTGCAAATCATCTTGGGCATGGGAGGCTGTCTTGGGTTATGGAACCAAAGTTGTGTATTCTATTTCATCTGCTGAAAGCAGTTGGGGAGATGTTTTTCTTTGTCTCTTGTAACTCTGGGGGGAGGGGGGAAGGTGCCTTCTGATAATGGGCCAGCTGTTAAAACCAGGTGGGGCAGTGTTTCTTCTCTCTTTCACCACCTGTCCTCTCTCCAGGGGGATATTTTCTGTTAATGGGCCATTAAAGGTTATCTTCTGCTAATGGGTCATTAAGGCTCATCAAGGACAGGACACATCCCATCATCCCATTGGGAGATGCTCCACCCAGTGGGTGGAGCCAACCATTCCTACCTGGATAAAAACTGAGACATAGGAACACCAGGGATCTGGTTCCACTGGATTCCCAGAGTGAGACCGGACCCTTCTCCCCATCACTGGACCCTCTTCTACAGGATCATCTCTGCTCCAACAGAACCACATCTGCCACTCCACAAGGACTCACTGTGGGCTGCTTCCAACAGTCTGACCAATAGGGTGTCAGGTTGTATCTCTGACTCTGTCAGGGTTTCTAGGATTTTTGTTTGCTTGCTTGTTTTTTTTGTACTACTACATTTGTATTTTTTAATATTCCTAGTAAAGAACTGTTATTCCTATTCCCAAATCTTTGCCTGAAAGCCCCTAATTGCAAAATTATAATAATTTGGAGGAGGTGAGGGGTTTACATTCTCCATTCCAAGGGAAGCTTCAACTTTCCCTGACAGATACCTGTCTTTCCAAAGGAAGACAGAGGTCTAAATTCCAAATTTCAGCATTTGTCACTCTTCTTGGTACCAGTTCTTGGGCTGCTCTCTCATGGGCCTCATGCCTCTGCTAATTTTTAGCAAGTGCTCAGGGAGCTCAGCTTTGTCTTGAGGTAAGAAAAATGCGTGAAAGCTCTTAAAAAGTAGCATATTTACGGCACTTGGGAAAAAAAAAGTGTTTTCCTACTCATATTATTTATACCTTCTGGGTTTGTTTGCACACAGGCTCGCACAAAGGCAGAATCACAGGATCACAGAATCATTTGGGTTGGAAAAGACCTCTGAGATCTTAAAGTCCAACCGTTGACCTTGACAAAATCAAAGAGGTTTTACCCCTCTCTCCTCTGGGAAAAACAACCAAACAAACACAACCAAAACCTAACAAAACAAACATACAAAAAACAAACCAAATCAAAAAGAAAGCACCAAAAGACCTGAAGACAAAACCCCAAGAAATACAAGTTTCATCTCTTCAGTTAGAACTTCAGTTAAAGAAAATTTCCATATTAAAAGTTAATTTTGTTCTCATCAAAATGATCATTTCTATTGCAACAAGCAGCAAAAGCAACCCTGCTGTCCCTCAAACCCCCAACAGAGCAGAGAGATGAGGAAATGTGGACCAAAATACAAATGCTCCATCTACAGAGCTGGACTACAATGACCCTTGTGGGTACCTCCCAGCTTGGGAAGATTCTCCATGGATATTCCATGATTCCCTAGTTCCCAAGAGGTCTCCACACTGAATCCAGTGCTGCCATTCCTCCCCATCTCTGCAGAGAGCAAACAGCAAAGCCCCCACGCTGCTGCATCCCACTCTGGCAAGGGATAAGGGGCCAAGAGGGAAAGTAGGGAGGACTGACAGACAGAGGCTGAAGGCTGGGATTCCCTGGAAGGAAGCTCAAAGAAAATCCCTTCTGGAAGCTCACTCTGGTCCCAGGAATCTGCCTGTGGGTCCTTCCTCACCAAAGTCATCCTAACCCTCTCCCTGCGTTCCTACCTGACTTTGGGAGGAACCAGGTTTATCCCACCATGGGATTCACACAGGAAAACCACCAGCTCCTCATTCCCAAGGATCTGAGGATCAACCTTGGCTGCCGAGGTTCTCTGAATGAATGGACACAGTCCTGGGTTTAGCAAGGCATTCCTGATAGGTAAAATCCATGGAGGGTTAGGACTGCCATGTACAGGGACAAAACCTTGTGATGTGGTCCCAAAGCCACACCTGAGCATGGGGCTTTGGAGGATGGAGCAGATCCTGCAATGTCCATCTGGTCCCATGGGAAAGGCATCCACCGCTGAGGATTTTCCCAAAAAGACTCCAAGTGCCCCCAAAACCTTGTGCATTACCCAGGCCTTAAACCACACACAAACTGAGCCCCCGAGGACATGGAATTAATTGCTCGTTTCCCAGAAACCTCAGGCAGTTTGTCACAGGCTAATAAAGAGAATAATGGATCATGGGGGAAAATCATAATGAGGTTCACCAAACGTAGCCTAGGCTTCTGTTTTTGTTTCAAATATCAGTTCCACCAAAGTAGGAGTATGTTGTGTTTCTATGATTTCCTGAGTAAAATTGGGAGGAAATCGTAAAACACTAAAAAACGCCCACAAATTAAAAGTTCTTATCTTGACATGAAAATATTATTCAGAATCTCTGTGGATTGTTTTACTAATTTCCAAAATGGATGATCAAATACTGAGTGATCCCCCCATGGCTGCCAATATTTTTAATAGGCATCTTAGTCAATGTTAGTACAGCTGTCCTTTCAAATCAACTCTTCTGGTGACTCACACTTGGATTTGGAGATTTCCCGAGGTTTTATCTGCTCTTGGTGGGCCCGTCCTTGGATCCCGTCACACGGGAGAGCAGGAGGTTCCTCCTCATCCAAAACACACAACCCATGGCGCAGTGAAAAGGACACACACAATTAAAAGAGGCAGGAAAAGAAGGGAAAAGGGAAAAAAAAAAAAAAAAGAGCAGCAGGGTCATTTCATGCTCCAGCAGATCGGCATTTTTATGTAAAACTCTTGGAATGCCATATTCCTGCAGCCACCCTCCGGCCTTACTCATGGCGAGTTCACATCACCTGTTTCCCCTCGGAGTTGACATTTCCAAGGGCTTTGGCTCCCTGACGTGCAGTTGGAAAACTGAAAGGCAAGAAAGTCTCCGCGTCCTGGAGAAAACACGGTTCCTTGCAAAGCCTCACGGAAACGTCAACAGCCAACGGAAACGGAGACGAGGAGGCCATGAGACACTCGCCCTGCTGCAGAAAATGACTATTAATGTTCATTTGAGGAATTAATATTCACTTCAGGAATTTTGTTTCTCAGATTGAGCTTCTCCCAAGTCAGTTTGACTGAAGGTTCCAGGAAATTCAGTAGTGCATTGACAGAGGGAGAAAACTTTGCCTTCTAAAATTTCATTTTACAGGTGGAAAAGTGCTTTTTGACCCCAGTTGTGACACGGGAGAGGTTTTGTGTTAATAGCTGGAGCTCTTTTACTGCCCACATTGCTCTTAGTCCTGAAAAAAAAAAAAAAAAAAAATAGAAAACTAAGGAGAAGTCTCTGGGCTGAATAATTTTGAAGCCTCCAGTAGCTTGAAATATCTCCAAACCTATTAAACCCTGAAACCAAAATAAACATTTTGTCCTCCCTTCATGGAAGCATAAAGAATGTCTTAAGGCAACCCGTCCACTTGCCTGCCAATCCCAAATTGCCCTCAAGAACATATTCTCCGGGGCTTTGTCAAATCAGCTTTAACATTCCTCAAGCAACAGGGGGTTCTACCACGTTCCTGGAAAGGCTTTTCCACAATCTGGTCCCGTGTCCTTTTTGAAAAGGCGCCGTAAAGCGCCTGTTACCTGCGAGCGCCGGAGCTGGAGAGGAATCCAACTTTCCATTCTGTGGTAAATCCCATGCTTTCAAATATCTTTCCAGTCTGGATGCAAGGGAAAGCAAAATATTTTCAAGATTTCCTACCAAACAGGCTCCGAGGGAAAAGGACACTTGCAGCTGATATAAATGTCAATAAAGACAAAATTTGGGGCTGAGCTGAGGTTTATTGTTTTTTATATAAACAACATGCTGCAGCATCTAAAAAAATAATGGGAATAAAAACACTTCCTGAAACTGAAAACCAGAAGTTTTCTTTTTACAGAAGGCTTGTCAGAATTGCTGTTTACAAACCATATCAGCTTTATCAAATTGGCTTTTTCCAAGAGGAAAACATTCCTGCAGAAAATTTCCCACTGGCTCGCAAGCAGGGCTTTGCAATATCAAGGTCACAAAGAGTGGGTTTTGTTTCTGCTCTCCAAGAATTTCAACTGCCCGACTATTGCTTTCCCAGAAGATGCATTTCACAGAAAATTATTATATTGGAATTGAATCCTTTTAAATTGAAGGAATTTAAATATTTTAATCAATGTGTTCAGGAGCAGTGCAGGACCAATGACTAAATTCAAACAGTGTTTATGTTGAGCCAATTCTTTATTTTCTCAGAATTTAAATTCTTATACCCTTGGTTTTCAAAATATATTGATTCAATTAAGAACCTAAATGTTCCTTAAATTAAAGAAATGTCAATATACAGCTTGAGCTACTCCAGAATTTCAAATTAAGTCTGGGCTTGAGATGGATTCTTGAATCACAGAATGGTTTGGGTTGGAAGGGACCTTTAAAGGTCATTTACTCCAACCTCCCTGACATGAGCAGGGACATCTTCAACTAAATCGAGCTCTGTTCAACTTGTCCTTAAATGTTTCCAGGGATGGGGCATCCACCACCTCTCTGTGCCAGTGTTTTACCACCCTCATTGTAAAAAAAAAGTCCTTTTTTCTATCTAATCTAAACACCAATACCTGACATAAACACCCATCCCCTCAGCCAAAACCCAGCTCAGGCACCCTCCCATCCTACAGGCTTCTTGAACTCCCTTCCCCACCAAAGCCCCACACCATTGATTAATAATTATTTGCAGAGGGAAGCTGCCTGCACTCTCAGCCCTTTAATATTGATTAAGAAGCACTCGGCAAGGAAAGGCTGGGTGGCTCCAGCTCTGGGAAGTGCCAAGGAAAATAAAGCTGGTATTAGTGATCCTCAGCGTCTTTGCTGAGAAAAAGGCAGCATTGTGGGCTGGGAGACTGCTCACCAAAGGCAGATCTTTTCCAGTCATCCAACAACAATAACAGCATTGGATAAATAGGTGGGATACTCACAAGGGGAACCGACGGAGGGAATTGAAACTGAGCAAAAGAAGCAAAAAAAAAAAAAAAAAAGGAGCGGGGAAAAAAGGAAGGTGTTAAGACTTTCCAGCATTCTGAGAGAACAAGGTTTTATCCTCAGTCGGGGGAAAAACAGATTTACTAAACAGGGTGACCTCACTTGTTTGCACAGCATTCAGTAACATGAATTTTATTACCTAGGGTACCTCCATGGGAGCTTGCAAAGCCTTTCCAGCAGCCCTGTGAAAGATGCCGAGTGTATGGAAAAGACATAAACCAGCTTGAGGAAGGAATGGCACAGCTGGGGGGAAACAAAAAAAAAAAAAAAAAAAGAGAGGCTAGAAACACCCTGGTTGGGTGCAAGTAAAACTGAGAGAGAAAAATCCTTTACTGTGAAGATGGTGGTTGCCCAGGGAAATCGTGTATGTCCCTGGAAGTGTTCAAGGCCAGGCTGGGAGCAAGGGAAGGTGTCCCTGCCCGTGGCAGAGGTGGAATGAGATGAGTTTTCAGGTTCCTTCAACCCAAACCTTTCTGGGTTTCTATCATCCTGTGAACACTCTGCGAAAACGTTTCTCTGCTCTGCCCAGTGAGAAACGTTTGAGCTGGTGGTGGGGAGGTTTCTCCTTGTTGCCTGGGAGGAAAGGCTGACCCCACCTGTCTACAGAAGCAGCTCCTATGAGCTGTTGGGTGGGAGAAGCTGTCTCAGTGTCTCCTGGGGTTGAGAGCCTCCCGTGGATGGGAGAAGAGCAAGGGCAGAGCATTTCCACACCCACTGGGCTAGGGCTGGGCCAACAGGATGCTCAGGAACGCTGCTGCCATTCCCTGAGCAGTCACCACGGGGTGGGGGGCAGCAGTTCCATGGGAGTAGCTTGAAGCCAGCCTTGTTCCCAGCAAGCCTGGGCAGTCCTGAGCCGTGAGGTGACCACAGGCAGGAGAGAACACTGACCATGAGCAGTTGCACGTGAGGTAAATGATGGCAGTGCTGTACTCACTGTTCCTCTCGGCCAACAGTCAGCCAGGGAACCCCAGAATCCCACAGTGGTTTGGGTTTAGAGATCCTAAACCTCACCGAGTTCCAACCAGCCATGCAGGAGTTTATTCGCTGCAAATTAAGCAATCTGTGATTTCCCCCTTTTTTCTTTTCGTGAGGAAATTTCTCCGTGAGAAAGACAAGAATTTTTCTGGGAGAAGCGCTGGGAGCAATCAGACGAGCAAACAAAAATTCCTCTTTTTGTTTGTGCCCTCATCCTGGGGTGCTGTCTGTCAGCTGGCCCCTTCCAAGGAATTCTCTCCCAGCTCCACCTGGTGGCAAAAAGGACATTTGGGCCGTTGCTGTGGTCATCGGGTTGGGCTCCAAGGACACAGGGATTGTTTCTGCTGTTGCTGTTTTGCTGAGAGCCCCCTCGTTCGGGGTGGTACTGATGGGACTCCTCTTGTGGGCTGGGAACAACACTTCACTGCACAGGAAGCAAATTCAGACCCTGTCCCCTGCCCGTGGTGAGCACCATGGGGAATTCACAGCGGGGAGGAAGGAACTTGGGAAGAAGAAAGCAGAGAGAGCCTGGGCCTGGCAGCTGTTCCCAGCATTTTCATTGGGGTTGGCTTTTTCTTGACCTGAAAGACCATCAGGAAGAGTTTGGACAACACCCTTGGGCACGGGGGGTGACTCTTGGGGATGGTCTGTGCAGGGCCAGGAGCTGGACTCGATGATCCTGATGGGTCCCTTCCAACTCAGGATAATCTGCGATTCTGTGGAGGTTTCTCCAAGTGGGATCAGAGCAATGGAATCACCCAGACTGGCCTTTGGGATGTCCAAGACTGACTCAGCTGCCCAGAAATGGGCATCTCGTGTCCTCTGAAGTGTCTCACCTGTCCTGCTTTGCTTCCCAGGTGAAGGAGTGGAGGTTGCACCTCTGCCTCACGCTGCTGCAGATAACTTCAGCTTTATCAGTGTATTTGACATGACCGTAACGATAAGGGGTTGTAAAAAGATAAGAGTGCAGATATAGACACCATGAGATAACACGGGATCAGTGCAGGACCCTCAAAGCCCTTTGAATGACTAAAAAAATAAATCCTGATTAAAATATCTGCAGGATCAGGTCAGTTCCTGGTCCAAAATACAGCTCAGACCAGGCCTTAACATAAATTTCTCCAGACACAATTAGAACAGCTTTTTGCTGTTACCAACTGAGAGAAGGAAAGAGAGATAGAATAAAAAAGAGAAAGGGAGAGAAAGAAACCAAGAAGAGAGGAAGAACTTTGCAAAGAAAATCCAGGTAGCTGCAGAAATGCAAAACATTTCCTAAAAGCATGAATTAATAATGGCTTTTTTTTTTTTGCATGCTAGAAATTTGATATCTTAAAATGTATAACAGGATATATTCCTGAGAAAATGACAAGAGAGGGAAAAAAAAAAGGAGTAATGAAAATGTCCCAACTTTTTCTTAAATATTAAATATCTAATTTCTAGACATCGTAATTAATCAAAAATCATCAGCTGGCAAAAATTCCTGGGCCTGGCTCATGGCTAATTAAGATGCCACAGCCCCAAACTTGCAATGCTTTGACTTCTATCATCAAGCTGATTCCAAACACTGTTATTTATAGTTGCTGGAAATGGCTTGGGTATGCTGGGTGCATCCATTTGGGATCTTCCCCTGGCTTCCACATGCCAGGAGCTGAGGTCACTGGTGTGAAAAACATCAGGGTGTGTGAAGTGGATCCTTGTAGAGAGTTATGGGAGATGTAGGGGCTAATTCTGGGTTTGGAAGCACTGATGAAGTTTTGGAACTGAGAATTTCAGGCTTTCTGTGCTGGCAGGCACTGACCCCCAAGCAAACACTGCATTCCACCTGAGGCCGTGGAGAAGGCTCCCAAAATTGAGTGACAGCACTGGGATTGTGGGTGTGTGGTTTGAATAGAAGTGTGTGACATCAAAAACTCTGTGCAAAACTCAGAGTTTGAAGTTTTAGAATATAGTAATAGATACAAAGCAAGACGGAGGTTTTAGGGACCCCAAGTCCTTCTTTTTCACCTTCTTCTTCATGGGTCTGGGTGGTGTTTTGTAATTGGATAGAAAAATCCGCACTGCAGGCCATGGGTGGTTGGTTATTGGGTTAAAAGTAAAAATAATTTAGGTGTCATTTCTTAATTGGACAGTTTGTGCTCAAAAGGCCTTGTAAAGAGAGACATACATCTCCATTTTTCAGTTTGTTAGCTTGAAGTGCTATGGAACTCAGTTTGTGAGACTGTAACATAGATAAAGATTAATAAACATCTGAGTCTGAACAAGAAACACCATCTCAAGCGTTTAATTCCGGCTCTGGCAGAAAAGAAGGTAAAAGCAACAATGAAGCTGTAGAGAGACAATATGGAATCTGGAGGTGTGGGAAAGGGAGGCAAAGCCATGGCAATGCTTCCAAAAGCCCTGCATCCCATGGAATCCCATTTATTCCATGAATCACCCCAGTGTGTTCTGAGCTAAGGCCATGTGGAGACCAGCAGAGAAGATGTCCCAACCCAACCCAACCCAACCCAATGCAACCCAATCCAACCCAACCCAATCCAATCCAACCCAATGCAATGCAATCCAATCCAACCCAACCCAACCCAATGCAATGCAATCCAACCCAGTCCAATCCAACCCAGTCCAATCCAATCCAACCCAACCCAACCCAATCCAATCCAATCCAACCCAATGCAATGCAATCCAATCCAACTCAATCCAATCCAATCCAACCCAACCCAATGCAATGCAATCCAACCCAGTCCAATCCAATCCAATCCAACCCAACCCAACCCAACGCAACCCAATGCAATGCAATCCAACCCAGTTCAATCCAACCCAGTCCAATCCAATCCAATCCAGTCCAATCCAACGTAATCCAATCCAGTCCAATCCAATGCAATCCAATCCAACTCAATCCAATGCAACCCAATCCAACCCAATCCAACCAAATGCAATGCAATCCAATCCAATCCAATCCAATCCAATCCAACCCAATGCAATGCAATGCAATCCAAACCAATCCAATCCAATCCAACTCAATCCAATCCAATACTAATCCAACTCAATCCAATTCAATCCAACCCAATCCAATTCAACCCAACCCAACCCAATCCCACCCAATCCTACCCAATCCAATCCAATCCAATCCAATCCAATCTAATCCAATCCAATCCAATCCAATCCTAATCCAACCCAATGCAATGCAATGCGATGCAATGCAATCCAATCCAATGCAATGCAATCCAGTCCAATCCCCACCCACTGGGATCTCCATGGGTGGTTCCTGCTGCTCCTGGGGCACATCCCTGTGGGAAGGGAGAGGTGCACGTGCAAGGATGGAACAGGAATATGCAGTTTGCTCTTCCCTGGGGCAGGGGAGAGCACAGAAAGAATTCCCACCCTGAAAAAGGAAGTGTCAGAGCCATACTTTCTCCCCCCCACAAATCCAGAATAAAACAAAATGCTTGGAAATAATCACAGGGAAGTCAGGAATTGCTGATTAATTCCCAGGGATATTTGTCAGTTGTCATAATTCCCTTTCCAGTTGAGGTGGGTGTCCAAGTGGGAGCCAGGCTGGACAGAGCACTGGGGAGGGCACCCAGCGAAAAGGTTTTATTTAGATCCTACTCCCGTTTTGTGCTTTTCTTTCCTCAGCATAATCAGGAATAACTCTATCACATTCCTTCCACTGGTGATTCCTACACCAAATGTTCCACACAGATATTTTAAACAGGGAATTAAAAGCTCTGTGTAAAGCAAGAATATTCCAGAATGATCATTTGTGTAGAAAATAACAGGAATTAAAAAAAAAAAAACCCAACCTAATTTAAAATGAATAATAATTAAATTATGAACCATGTTTTCAGTTCTATAACTCCTGAATACTTAAATTATCAGGCCTCCCACACAGCTGCTTGTTTTGCATTTTGAGTGTGTTTAACCTGCTAGAACTGGATTTCTCAGAAATTCACAATACAGAATCCAAAAATAAAAATGAAATACGGATTTATGTAAACAACCTTCCCTTTCTGAGAGCTGCAGCACATCTCAGATGTGGTTTCAGGTGAGAGAGAGGTAAAACTGAGGTGGTTTGGGTGAGGTTGGCCTTGGGATGATCTTGTCATCAGGAGCCAAGAAATTGGATCAGGAAGCTTCAGGATTATTCTGATGATCTCTGAGAAACCTCTTATCTGCAGAAAACCTAAAAATTCTCATAAATTCTTGCAGTAGAGTTACCTTTTTATAAAACATATTCTAATTTTCATAAAAAATATTTCTGTTTTTATCAGATTTCCTACCTGCTATCCTTTCCTTTGCACTTCCATGCACTGGAAGTATTTTTTATATTTATTTTTTATGAGAATTAAAACTCAAATATCTCCTGTCACTGCTCTGAGAACCAGCCCAAACTTCCTGGTCAATTCATCTCCTGCAGAGGGGACATTTCATGCATGAGGATAATCTGGTGTGCCCAGAGGAGGCCAATCCATTGGGGAAAGTGGTAATGGAAATAATTGAACTCTGATATTTGAGGCATCAGAGCTGAATTTTCAATTTTTATTTTTTTTCAGTTTTTCAACCAAAAAAATTTGCTTTTTGCACAGCTAAAAATGAAACAACCCAAAACATTATCCAATCCACAGCAGTCACTCTCACCAGGGTCCTGTTTATGCTGTTGAAATAACCTGTTCCAGCTCATTCTCTGTCACCAAATCTTGCTGAATCCTCAGAAAAATTCACCTGTGCCTGCTTCTCCCACCTTTGCAGCCTGAAACCATGACTGACAGTGAAAACCTTCAGCCCAGCTTCTCCCCAGCAAAGCCCTCCCACTACAGATACCATGTTCAACTCAAAATCCAATTTATTGCCACAATAAACCAATGAAGACTCAACCAAACATGGTTTGGGCAAGGCTACCACCAGCCCAGAGGATTAAAAAAAAATGTTAGGAATGGCTTATTTTTTTTTTTTTTTGTTTGTTTTTGGTTTTTGTTTCGTTTTTGTTTTTTGTTTTTGTTGCTGTTGTTTTTTCCAATGGCAGCCAATAGAAGTAGGGAATTTTAAGAGGGAAATTTTTAGAGGGAAAATTCAAAGTTAATGGCAAATGCAATCCAGAAATAAAACTCAGATACAAATCCCCTCCTCACTGTGGCCTTGTAGTTTTGGGTTCGTGTCCCAGTGACTGTCACAAGGAATTACAAAGGAAAACAGGCACAAGTGAGATCACTCCCACCCGAGGAAGGGAAAACTTTGGTTTTATTGAAGCTTCCTTGCCTCATGAGACAACAAATAGAGGAACAAGAGAGAGTTGGCTCATGGAAAACATGATACCAGACCAGCCTTGATGTTTGGGACATTTGGCCATTCATAACCAAGACACCAAGTTATTCAAAGTGTCTCAAATGTCTTTTTATGCCTTTTTTTTTTTTCTATGCTTTGTCCATGACAACTTTAGTGCTACCTTGTTAGAAGTAACAAACTCCATTTTTTTCCTCCTTAATTCTTACAAAAATAAGTGAAATTTCAGACACTGCAGAGCCTTCTGTCAGAACCACCAAGCAGGGCTAACTGGTAGAATTTCTCAGAAAGTTTTGGGGGATTTCTTTAAGCTGGAGATCCCTTTAGTGGGCACCTCAGTGCCCAACCCCTTTATTTTCATTTTATTCCCTCAGCCCTCCCAAAAGCCTGCCCAGTTCTCCTGGGACATCACTCAGGGAGAGCCTGAAAAGCTTTAAAAAAGTGGAATCCCAGATTGGTTTAGTTTGGAAATGACCTTAAAGTTCATCCCTGTCCCATGGGCAGGGACACTTCCCACCAGACCAGGTTGCTCCAAACCCCATCCAACCTGTCCTAATCCTTTGAGAGATTCTCCCGTGCAAGTGAGAGGGAGAAAGGAGTGTTAATTTAGTATGAGTGCCCTTGTAATTAGCACCTTGCAAATTAACACTACCCTGGGAAGCTGAGAAGGCCAGGAATGAAAGAGAAGCCAGGACAGGAATGCCATTCTGGGAGTTCATCACTGAAGGAGAGGTGGGAAATGGATTGAAAAGCAGGCTCTGAACTTGAATTCTAAAATATCTAATATTTACAATTGATATTCTGATATTTATAATTGATATCCTGATATTTATAATTGATATTCTGACATTAGTTGTGTGGATCTAGGGTTCTGGTCTGGCCAGGGGCCATCAGGATCTGTCTGTTGACTCAAGAATATTTTGTAGCAGTCCCTGAGTTTGGAACTCCGCAGGAACGCTGCCAGCCTTTAACTTCATAGGATATGGGAATGTAAATCATGGAATCATTAAGGTTGGAAAAGACAACCCAGCACCACCATATTCACCATTTAACCACGCCCCAAGTGCCACAGCCACATATTTTTCACCAGTTTCAGGGAATACAAACAAAAAAAGAAATAAATGAGCGCAAGGCCAGACACACCAACAGTCCAAGGCATGGAGAGTAAAGGAAGAGAAGGATGAAAGGCCCCATTTCCCTCTGGTTCCCACTGATTCTCTCCCCATTAACCCCAGGTGAGGTTGCACACCCTGCATTCCTTAGATAGGAACCTCATTTAAATAATTAAAGGAAGCTGTGGCCCTTCAGTCTTTGAGAATGTGGAATGAAGCAATGGAAGGGTTTTAAGGGCCTGCAAACACTGATACGCCCCCAAATGGATCACCCCCACTTTGTCATTTGATATGAGGGGTTTTTTTCAAGGTCTGACCATGTTTTATACAAAAAAATATGAGTTTTGTAAGGTCATATTTACTCACCTTTACTTACCTTTTTTTATATTATTTATTCACCTTTACTTCAGGGGTAGCTAGAGGCTGATGTGCTGGAGCAGCTCCATGGACTTGTTTCTTGCTTTAATTCCTTCAATCAATTCTCTAAGTCCAACCAGGAAGGTCAGCCTTCCAGAAATGTGGTTTCTCCACCAGCAGAATCAAAGAACCAATCCAAAACACTTCAGGCTTGGCTTGTGAGGGTTATTTGCACTTGAGCACTTGAATTTGTGCATCGATTTTATCCCAGTTAAAGAGAGTGGCAAGGAACATTCCTGGGCACTGGAACTCTCTCAAATATATTGTTAAAATATTAGAAAATCCCTGGCGTGCCTCTGGCTCAGGTAAAAGCACGCTCCCAAGTAATTCCTTGGCATGGCTCAGGAGCTGGCATGGCCAAAGGGCCATTCCCAGGAGACATTCTGGATAGAGCCACCTTGTTCTGCAAGGCCAGGATATTTCACAGGTTGGATGTGGGCTGGTTTAGGCCAGGTGGCATCAGCAGGGGGGCTGTGTTTAATTAATTCACGGAGCTGTAGCCAAAAAGCCCAATCCTCTCCCCGTACCTGCTGCGGTGTGTTTCATTCATAACAGTTTGTTCCACTCTCCCGTGTTGTTAATTCATTCAAAGTTGTATCCTCCCACCTGGTTGTCCATCTTTCCTTAGACCACGCCCCTTGTTCCAGAATGTTCCTTGTCCCTCCTCCCACCGAGTTTTCAATCCTGTTTTGTCCCAACCCCTTGCTTTCGGAAATCCCCTGGAAATCCCCTTTTCCTCCAAGCCCCCTTGGTTCCTTCAGATTGCTCCCCTCCCCCTGTGCCTCCTCAGTGGTTTAGGTATTGTAAACCCCGCCTTGTGATCCTCCCCACTCCTTTTCCTACTGGTTGGAAATTTGTACCCTCCCCTAGATCCTCCCCTGTATAAAAGTCACTGCACACCAAGGTTAAGGGTCTTTTGTCCCTGGACCTTCCTTGGAAATGGAGCCTCCTTGGAAATAAACCTCCTTGGAAAGCACATAGAAGGCCTCTCCCTCGTCCTTGCTTCTGCCCGCGCCTCAGCACAGCTCGTACTATAGAGAGCAAGCCCAGCTCTGCTGTTACTCAGATCACTTCTGAGATCAGAAGAACAGAAGCAATATGAGAACAGCCACCCTTGACGTGCTGTCGGGAGCTAGCTGGTGAATCTGGCACCGCATCGTGTACTGACAGCAGCTCCTGCAAGCAGGAGCAGAGCTGGCCTGGGAAAGGATGTAGAAGGTTGAATGGCTCCTCCTCTTTTCCAAGCAACTTCCCACCACCTGGGAAGATCCCTGATCCTGAGGGAAGTTTTCCATTTTGCACTTGGCAGCAGTTACACCCTGGAGCCACCAGCATACGAGGGAGTCACACCTTCACCATCCTCTCCAGCTCTGGTTCCCACTGCAGGGCTGGCCATTGGCAGAAGTGGAGGAGACAGCTTGGAGCAAATCCCTTGGGAAGCAGGAAAATCCTGCTGCCCTCCCATCCACATCGCACTGCCCAGAGGAGGGATGTGAGCTCTGAGATGTGGCACGACTTGGGGCTCTGCCCTGCTCACCTGTGGAGCCCCCACAGCGCTGAGGGCACTTCCCACTACCTGGCCCCAGGCCCAGCTCTCAGAGGGAGTAAGGGATGAGTCTGGGCAAGTCATGTCTCATTCCTGACCCTCTTTCATCTCTCTGGCCCTGTGTTTGTCTAAAAAAAGACTAAAAAAGTTCAGGCATCCCTTTTGTCTCTTAAGCAGCTCAGTTAGAACCTCTGAAAGGAGATGTTCAAAACCACTGCACAGCTTGAGCGATGTTAATGATGTTAATGATGATGATGATGATGATGATGATGATGATGATGATGATGAGAAGAATCAATATCAAGTGTTGAAGTCCAGATTGGAGCAACCTGGTCTAGTGCAAAGTGCCCATGCCCATGGCAGTGGGGTGGAATGAGAGGACGTTAAAGTCACTTCCAACCCAAACCATTCTGTGATTCTGGGACCTGACTCTTTCATCTCATCTCTTTGTGATTGATTTTGTTTTTGTTCAAATAATAGTCAGATTTTAGTTTTCCGTGACTATTTAAGAGGAAGCTTGGTATAAGATTTGTCCCTTCATTTTTTTCTCTCTCTCATTCTGTGTTTTCACTCACGTGTTGCTCTTCCCCACTCTGTGCTCAGTCACTGCTTCCCTAGCTGGGTTACATGCAGCTCCACACAAAACACATCCCTCAGTGTACCTGGAAGCTTATAAGAGATTCAGGCAAGTCCTTATTTCTTTCAAAGCTAAAGGCAACTCTCTTTTCACTGGATTTTACTTCTCATGCTCCCCTTCTGCTCAGCACACCCACAGCTGCAGGCTGAAACCACCTTCAAGGCATCACTGTGACGCTGAGGCAAAACAACGGGAGAGAAGGGTGGAGCGGTGGGGGGAAGAAACCTATTTTATTTTTCTGGAGGTGAAATCTCTCATCTGACCCTCGTTTTAATCCCGAGTTCTTACAATGCATTCTCGCAGTCACCCACTTCCTCTGCGGGAACAGCTGTCAAAACGCTGCCACATCCTCGGCTCCTGCGGCTTTACGACTCCCATTAGCAGCTCTTTAAGGGGCTGCCCGGGCTGCCTGTGAGGTTCCAGACCTGCCAGTTCCCATTACCCAACTGCCAGGAAGTGCAAAGGGGAGGTCAAGTTGGGAAGCTGATGGAGGCAGGGGGTTACCCTGCAGCGTTTGGTGGGAAGCAAACCAGAGGTGGTTCCATCTCCCATCCCATCATCTCCCACCGTCCGCTCCTCTGGCTTAAAAGCTGAGCTGCTTTCTTGTGGGAAGGTTCCATGGCAGACCAAAAGAGACTCCTCTCTCTAAATGAACCGATGAAAGATTATTTTATAGGTGGTAAACTGACCCAGAGTTCCAAGTATTGTCTCTATACTTTGTCTGTGAGAAGGGAAAGGAAGGGAAAATTGTGGGGGAGAGGAAGTGTTTTGAAGGTTTTATTCTGATTCTTATCCAATTTTTTTTTCTCTTATAGTTTTGTTAATAAACCTGTCTTTATACCCTTTTAAGTTTTGAGCCTGCTTTGCTCTTCCCCTAATCCTATCTCACAGCAGAAGAAGAGTAAATAATTCCAGGTAGGCACTCAAACCACTACACATAATTCAGGAAACAGAAATAGGCAAACCTGAAACCACTACACCTGGTTTGGTGGGAGGTCCCCCATGGCAGGGGGATGGGAATTAGATAATCCTTGAGCTCCCTTCCAACCCCAACCATTCCATGACTGTATGAAAAATACCTGGATCAAAGTGTTTGCCTCGCTCCTCAGAGCTTCGAGCTGGTATTTCTCATCACAAGAAGGGACAAAGCAAAAGCAGGAGGAGCATTGGTTGTGCAGAGTTTTCACTGATTTAGTGAACAATTCCGTGGGTGAGTAATAATCTGTGAGGAGAACAACAGTGGGACTCCATCCCAACACCAGCACAATCCTGGATAAAGATCCAGCATTCCTGTTTGAGGATGAGCAGCACTGATCCTGGGTAAAGGAACCAGCTCTGAAAGGGTGGATTAAAAGCCTGGCAGCTTTTCCCACAGCAGGAAACGGAACTGGAAGGTAAAATAAATGAATAAATGCAAGAATTTTGTGTGCATGGGAAGGAGAGAATTGGAAAACCAAAGGGGCTTTGGAAACCCTTTGGAGACACAAGTCAGAGTTGTCCAAGTAACAGAACCATACAATGGTCTGGGTTGGAGAGACCCTAAAGATGATCTTGTTCCAAGGTTTAGGTTGGATATCAGGGAAAGGTTCTTCCCCCAGAGGGTGGTGGAGCACTGACCAGGCTCCCCAAGGGAATGGGCACGTTCCCAAGGTTGCCAGAGCTCAGGAGTGTTTGGACAACGGTCTCAGGGACGGGATGGGATTGTTGGGGTGCCAGGAGCTGGAGTGGATGCTCCTCATGGGTCCCTCCCAACTCTGGTTCTTTAGAGCTCAGCTGCAATGAGGTACTGAACAGCTCCAGAGGCCCATTGTGAAGAAAAGGACATTTGACCAAGCAAGTCAATGTCTTGCTTGGGACAACAACAATTCTTTAAACCGTTGTCACTCCCCCAGACTAAATTTGTCGACGTATAACATATTGTGAGCTCCAGCCAGTTATTTTGGAATCATATCCTGACAGTGACACTCTGCTAAGGTATCCTGACTTCTCCAGCAAAGTATGATGACCACGGGAATCCCATGGGAAGCTGATGGAGCCCCTCAGCCTCCTGAGCTTGATTAATGATGTCATTTACAAGGGATGGAGAGGAATTTCTCCAGCTCAGGGTACCACTTTTGGGGCTTAAATTAGCCCCAAAGCCAGGCTTATGTTCTTGAATAAGGCTGAAGGAAAGGATTCCCACAACGACTGTACAAAGACTTTTTCAACAGATGTGAAGAAAGAGGAGCACACTTCAAGTATAATTTAAAATACATTTATTGTTTCATTTGTTCTTGCTTTTTTTTTCTTTTTTTTTTGTTATACAAAGATGTTAAATAACTTAAATACATTCTCAACAGTCACTCAGAATCAGATTTATACCTACAAGCTGTACATATGAGGTAGAGAAAAATAACTTAGGCTCCCATAAGACATTGGAAAATAAACAAAACAAAAAGAAAAACAAGAAAAATACTAATCCTTCATGTTAGTATTCCCACCTCCCTTTAAAAGGAAATTCCATCCCAGGTGTGCAAAACAAATCCTAGACTTTACATTCCTGCTTCAAACTGTTAAAGGTGGGGTGGTCCAAGGGAAATTCCTGGGCTGGTTTGGTGATTGGTGTTTCGGATGGATCCATGCTCAAGGGGAGCTGGAGGGATTATCCACACACATCTTGATTTTCCTGAATTCAATCCCACCTCTATTAACCTGGATGTCTTTATCCCCTTCTACTGTGAGCAGGGAAAACTGGAACCCCCCACGTGGGCCAAACACCTTCCAGAGGTGCCCCCACTGACTGCAGACCACGGGCTCCTTTCCTAAGGGGAGGGGTGATTCCAGATCCATTGCACAATCAATGCCAACACCTTTCCCAACACTCCTGAGGGAAGTCATCTCCTGTCCTTTTGGGCCATCTTGCCCCCCTCAAAAAATTAGAAGGGATTTTTCCCATTTCTGAAAACACTCAGCAACAACTGAGAAAAAGACAAAAATCCGATGTTTCCCCTGACAGGTGAATTCGATGTGTCTGCACAATTTCTGGTCTCACTCCCCACTCCCTCCCTGCACCTGAGGAATTGTAGTTACAGGAAGCCAGAGTGAAACTCTGCTGCCAAATCCATTTTCTTTTCCTCCCCACCCATAAAGCCTCAGGATTCCCTTTTTTTCTTTTGCTTGCTCTATTCAGAAATGCTCTGCTTGTGGAACTTGCCAATAATTTTGTCAAATCCAACATCGCTCATTGAAAAATAGAACTAAAAGCTACTCAGTGGCAATTTCCATGACCAGGTTTCAGGGGGTTGAACAGATTCAACCAGCAGGTTGGAATGAGATGGATCTTAAAGATCCCTTCCAACCCCAAACCTTCCATGAATCTTATGATTCCTCTGGACCTGATCCTGTGCCATACTGAGCGACGTGGTCCAGAAAGGCCACATCTCGTGCTTCTTGTGGGAAAACGTCACTTTCTAAAAGTCATCACCTAATTAGCATCCTAAAAACTGAAATCCAGGATGAGCTGGCCACGGAAGCCAGACTCAACCCAACAGATGTGCCCGCAGAGCTGGATAAACCGGGAATGAGGAGCTTTACTGCACCTGTTCCATCGGGTACAGAACAGACCGGATTTTACTGCAGCATCAACTGAGGAATTTTTCACAGGCACCATAATCCACCAGAAAATCACCTTAAGCAGCATCTACTCCATGAAAGTACCCTTGAGAAATCTGTCCCTTCATCTGGGGTCTCATCCAACCCTACCCCAGCCAAAGCACCCGACTGTATGTTCCCTAAAACAGGGCAGCTGAAAAACGATGGACAAAGGAATTCCAGACCTGGGCTGAAGGAAGGCAGATGTCAACGAGCTGGTTGACAACAGAAACTCTTCAGAAATTATTTTAGCCCCTGCTCAGGTCTCCAAACCAGCAATCCCAACAGTTCTTTATAAAATAGGGGGTGCAAAAATCATTCCCTGCTTCCCAAGGTGATGGACAAACTTCCTGAATCGCAGCAGATCAAATCTCCAGCTCCCCAGTTTTACACTGCCCCATTCAAATAGATAAAACTTGTTTGTGTTGGATGAAGCCTGGAATTTGGTCCTCTTCATTTAACCTTCCAAGGTACTCAGATTATGATTTCATTTTCCCCAACCACCTTTTTAAGAGCCGTTCCTCCCAAGCCAACTGAGCTCAATGGCAAATCCCAGTTTATTGCAAATAGATTTGGGATTTCCTCCATCCAGACCCATCTCAAAACCAGGATGTTCAGCTAAAAAAAGGTAAACTTGAAATTTTGGGGTAGATTCTTTTTTATATTTCCACTCCAAGCTACTCAATTTTCATAACTAATTTTTTAGCATTAATAATGATAATAATTAAAAACCCCCTTTGATTAAACGCTGCTTGTTTCACCGACAGGAATTTTTGATAACTGGAAGATAAGAACATAATGTTTAGGACTTGTTTTGCATTTCTCCACATCCGGCATAAATGAGTCAGTCACACAGAACAGAAGCTTGTTAAGAAACAGATGACGGGTGCAACAATTATTTCTGTGGGTTTTTATTTCTTTTAATAGAAAATTCTAATATAAAACAGCAAACGTTTTCAGTTTGCCTTGTTTACAAAAATATTATATATATTTTTTTTATATTTCTGACATAACTAAAATGCACTATTCAATAAAAATATTCTTCCATCAGCTAACTTCTCTTTTTAAAAAAATTAATAAAAAAGTTATATAAATAATGGTTGCACCCCCCCACCCCAAAACTGATCTGGCTGGATCAGCTTAGGAGAACCAACACTTAGACATTTTTGGGGGGGACAGGGGGTGAAAGGAGGTCAGGAACCAGAGATCTCCCCTCCACCCATCTGTCCTTCTCCAGTTACATCTGAGCAAGATCCTATTTCTCTGGGGATAAGAAAAAGGGGGGAAGTTGCTTTGCACTTTTTTTTTTTAATATATATATATATGAAATGACACCATGAAAAACTTCAGGGACCCAAATCCACCGTTGGAGTAGTTCTACAACACCGAGCAATTTCACTGAATTGCACTGGAGATCCAATGGTGTGGGGGCAGAATCAGCCTCTCTGGAAAAATCCAGTTTAATCCAGCTGGGACAAAAATGTTTTGCGGGACACTCCCCAGTGTTTTATACAGGAGTTCCCAATGTCTTATTTAGGGTTTTCCAGACTTGTGGATGGAGTGGCACTCGTACTCCATGAGTTTATTCAACTCCAACACAACTCTCAACATCAGAAAACCCAGGCCTAGCACTCCAAAGGGTTTTGAGATGGTTTGACATTTTCTCTCCCAGCTCCTGCTTAAGCTCCACTGGATTTTTCCAAAAGGAGGCTTTTGCCCCTGTTCCTTCTGCAACGATAAGGCAAACATTGGAAAACGCTGGAACTAAAGACTCCCCCCAGCCAAAACACACCCAGAGTGTGGTGCAAGGGGGGGGAGAAGAAAAATAACCCACATTTGTTTTACCACCCTAGGTCAAAAGGCCAAGAAGACAAGTTCTCCTGATTTCAGAGTGTTAGTATATTTTATACACTGCCTATACATTTAACACATGTGCCTCGCTACTATTTATTTATAATTTTTTTTTTTTAACCACAGGAGAATAAACCTTGCTATTTACAATATATAACAGGCAAGTACTATATCCACATGAACATAAATACAATTTGTGGTGGTTTTTTTTTTTTCTTATTATTTTTTTTGTCTCTTTTTTTTTTTATTTCTTTTTTGCCTTTTTTTCTTTTTTTTTTTTTTTTTTTAAATACTTACAGAAAGCATCCAGGCTTCAGTGCGTGAGTTATAATACACAGAAGAGCTCTTTCACTCAGTAGTTCATTCACTCTTTGCTGCTTCCTTCTAGACAAGCTTGGACAATCTGCCTTATTTCCCACCCATCTCTCTCTCTCTCTCTCTCACTCCCCCACACTGCTGAACACACCAAGCTTCCCTATCCCATCCCATCCCATCCCATCCCATCCTGGCATTTTCTCGGCCGGGATATCCATGCCAACACTCCCCTCTCTTCTGCTTCTAGGGACTCATTCTCCTCTCACACCAGTGCAATGTGGAGCTACCCCAGCGAGGTCAACGGAGACAGAGACACCAGTGAAAAGGAGGAAAATGAGGCCCATGGTTTAAATATAACAATAATAATAATAATATAATAATAATAATTATTAATAATAATAATAATAATGCACATAAATTGCGGCCCATCCTTTAATTAAGAACAGATTTAGGAGGAAAAAAAAAAAAAGGAAGAATGGAGCCAGAAATTGTAATTCAGACCCAAAAATTCCTGTTTTGAGCAGGTTTGGATCTGGCTTTACTTTGGAGGGGAAGAGCTATTCTAGAACACACAAAAATGTAACAGTGAGTTTGCACATATGTGTGAGAGAGAGAGACAGAGGGAGAAAGAGGATTTAACATAATACCACATTGAAACCATAAGAAGGTCCTTCTGAAGGGCTTTACAATAAATAAATGTTCAATATTTATATATATATATATTTTTATGTGTCAGGGTGCGTATATATATCTATATATACACACTGAATAATAGGTTTCTAGGCAATTACTTTTTTAAACCATTAGATAAACTGCTCACGGGTGACTTTCCCAAAAGCTGCGAGACCTTCCCTGGTGCTTTGCCAGGGTGGAAGGTGGGAGTTCCACATGTGGGATTCCACCTTCACTCCTCCAGCATGATCCCAACCTCCAGAGTTGTACAGCAAATAAGGAAACACCAAAAAAGAGACGTTTTGCTTCACTTTGCAGAACCGTGGTGCTATTAAACAGTAACACCCTGTCCCTCCCCATGCCCCCTCCTCAAGATTTGATGCCAAGGAGCCAGGCTGGACTGCAGGTATTCTTTACCAAGAAAACCCCAAATCTATCTTTTCTCTTCCCAGTAGATGCATTTGAACAGTTTAAATATTAGTGGCTACAATTTGGGGGGGGACGGGGAAATTAAAAATTAAATAAGGAAAAAAAGACTTTGAAAAATAATGGTCCATCTTGGGAAATTGCTCTCGTTTTGTTTTACTAATTATTACTAATGCTTGAGAATCTCTTCTTTTGAACACCAGATCAATGGCTTACAGAATCTTTGTGGAAATTGCTACTACTGGACAATCAAAAATTGCTACCAAAAATCAAACAAAACACCCTCTGCTCCCCATTTTTTTCCTTAGAAAGCTTTGTTCAGGCATTTGCTGGCTGCTTCCAATCCACTTTTGAATCCACTATGAAGAATATTGGCACGCCAAGTCCTGGATTGTAAATCTCCTCTTCCAAGCAAAAAAGAAATGCTGGAGGTTGTCATGTGATTCACAGCGTTGGAGTGATCAACCCCTGCAGTCAAATTTCTGGCTTCTCTCAGGTTGTCTCTGTGTCGATTGGTTATTCCAAATCCACGAGTTTGTTAGGATTTAGCAGGTATGCTTTTAAAATACAGCTCTCGATCTAGTGGTTAAAAAAAAAAAAAAAATCATCTTAAGGTCATAGGGTTTACATACAGCTTGTGTCATGTACCACTGCCATGGTTTAGAGTAAATGGAATGATGACCTAGGAAAGAAAAGTCAACTCCTCCAGAGGTCTGATCCAGGCCAAAACGGCTGCAAGACAGCCCTGGGTTCCAAGATGCACTCGGATTCCTCTTGTCCTACTCAAGAGAAACACGTCCAAATTCAGCTGGCATAAGACTCAACAAGTTCCAGTTGGGATTTCTGAAGCAGTTACCACAGGTTGACCTCCATCAGCAAGAGGTGGGAAGAGGAGAGGAAAATAAATCATGGGCGAAGTGAAAATGAAACAAAAGTATCTAGTGGTTTAAAAAAAAAAAATCAAATTTAAGACAGCGATAGTGCTAAAGAACCTCAATTGGGCGAATTGTTTTAAATAAAGAACATGGGATTGGACTGAAGGGGACAGGCACGTCTGGTGTTCTGCTCTCTTCCCAACCTCCTTCTTGGATCTATTTCTGTCTGCAGCGTGGTGGACCCAACGTTTTCGAGCGGTATGTGGTGACAATGCATGCGGATACGGAGCTGTCATTAAAGAGCTGATGCTCCCAGTAGGGCCTCTTTGTCAGAGCCTGGTTTGCTCCATGTGCAGAAACTCCACTGGAAGAACCCATCATTCCCTAAAAATCCCTCTCCAGTTTCAGGAGAAATAAACGTCCGCTTCCCACACCGCCGCACTTGAAGTGGAAAGATCTTTTGTATCTGCTCAGCTCTCTAAGCAGTTGGTGAGGTCCAGGAATAAAGAAGTACAGGATATTTATGCCAAAGGGAATATCTTAGCCCAGGAGTTCATGGAGGATGGCTGAAACAATGTTCCAAGGAGAAACGATCCGTCAAACTGCGTAGACGACGAAGGTGAAGGTCAACTGGTGTCTAACCCCAGTGTGACAGGCACTTATTTCCACACGGTTGGACCTCATGAAAATTCAGTCTAAGGAAAAACAAAACAAAACAAAAAAAACCAAAACTCCCAAAACAAAACAGCAACACAGCTGGGTCACCTGTACCCTACAAAGTGCTTATGTCTCAACATAGCTTCCAGATCCCAGAAGGTCAATCAAACCCTGTTTGTCTCCATAGGCAGTTCTCCGAGCCGGCGCATCCCCGGGGGTGGCCGTGCGGCAGCGGCCGCGGGTCGCGTCAGTCCTTGCAGGTGTAAACCTCCTCTCGCTGGGTGCACTGCTTGCACTCCACGTAGCAGCACCAACGCACCTGGCACTGGCACGGGCGCGTCACCACCCGGCTCTGCGTGTTGTGCCCCCGGCCGCAGCAGATGCTGTCGCAGTTCTTGTCCTTGTAACACTTCCGCCCCGAGGTCCCCGGGGAGTACCGGCTCATCAGGCAGAAGCTCGGCGAGTCGTCAATGTAGACGAGATCCGTAGTCCTTGGGATTTGATCGCTGTGGCCGGGGATGGATTTTTTAGGGGGGGAAATGTCGCCTTCCCCCGTGGCCTCGTTGGTGGTGCTGCCCACCTTGAGGGAGGTCTCGTACTTCTGCTTCAGCTGCTTGCCGATCTCGTGGAAGGGGGAGAGCTGCCTCCAGCAGGTTCGGACGGTGCAGGATCCGGACACGCCGTGGCATTTGCAGGTGGTCTCCACCCCGGCTTTGATGACCTGCAGACACACACACGGCCCCAGAGAGAATCAGTCATGGCGGAAGAAATCAAAACACCAAAACACGACATTTTCTAGAAGACACTTCAGGGACACAAAGCTGATGACAGTACAAAAAAATACCTGTTGGAAGCGGACAGAAAACACATCCTACAGGAAATACTTATTTCAAAAGGCTCTTAGTTCCCAGAGTATGACATTTACCTGTAAAAACTTTGCTTAATTGGCTAATTAAAGATACTAGAAAGGTGTACAAAGACTGTCCAGTGTTGCCGCTCATCATGTAGGCAGAGAGCTGTGGTATAACTAAGAGATTAATACACATTTTAACATCTATTTCTCTTTGTCAGTAATAAGTAGATAAGATATGAAAGTGGAAGAAGCTGGTTTAGTGGAATGAGGTGGTGTGGCACATGCTCCAGAACAGGAGTATGGACAATAGGAACCTTCTCCATACCACAGGACCCCAAACCCAAGTACGAGCAGAAGTAATCTTAGTTTAGCATCATCAGCTGACTGATGCTAAACAAAGGATCAACTTTTCAAATCAACTGTAATAAAGAATATCACAGCACAGAACCACATACATCTCTTTAGAAATAGCATTGGAAAGTTTCAGCTCCCCTCTCCAGAGAGATTTACACCTGGGATACCTCCATGGGCAACACAAGAGCAGAGATGTTATATGGACAGCCACAGACATCCCACATTTTGTCCACAGGTTATAAACACAATTTTGTATTTCTAATTCTCCCAGCCTGCCCCTTCCCCAAAATTCAGGTTCTATTGACTTTAAATGGGTAAGGTACAACCACCCCTTAAAGCAGCAGGTGAGAACAGAGTTTGTTTTACAGAGCTGGGTCCTGACAAGGTACCAAAGCACTGTTGAAAGTGCCCTTCCTTTGGGCATCTACGGTACCTAGAAAAGAAGAAAACAACCTCCCCCCGTGCCCATGATGGCATCTGGCTACGTTGTGGCCTCCTGACAGCAGAGGACTGGCTGCACTCCATTTCCTGACCATCCGGTTCTTAATTATTTGGCTGCACAAATCCTGCTGAGCCCCATGTGCATCCGTGCAATAGGTCATGGACTCGGAATTGGGGCCTGGCCCAATTGTGATATTCCAGAAACATTTTTAGAAAGACAATACGCATAATGCAGCCTTCAGCAGAGCCCGTCCAACGGTCACACTTCATTCCTGTGACAGCCAAAGACCTCTGCGAGTGCAATCCAATAATACACAGTAGCATTCAAAGCGGTGACGGGTTACAGGGGGAGATGTGTTGCTGGTTATAGCGCTCAGCTGGGATGGCTTGGGTAAGGGCTGTCACGCTTTGTGTGCCAAAGTGTCTCGCCAAGTCCACAAGAAATCCCACAATGTCAGACAAGAGCGTGCAGAACACATTTCAACACCGAGGAGGGGGGGAAAAACCCCAACCCTCGCCCGCGCCCTCCCTCGTGTAAAGTCCCGTTTCACTGCTCGTCCAGAAGTGAGGGCTGAGTTCGTGTGAAACAAAGCTCCTCCACCTGATTTCACGCCCACACCATCAGCAAACCAGGCAGAAATTGCTGGGATACTTGGGAAAGGGCCGCACACTGCAGTCATTCATCAGTTCAGGCTTTCCTCAACCTTTCCTCCTCCTCCAGCACATTCGCATCTGCTCCACCTGGAACAGGAGACAACCCCCGTCGTACAGGAGCTGGGAAAGCAAGAAACCAACGGGAACTGGCTCAGCCTGTAGTCATGCTCCTGGACTTGGAGCTGATTGAACAAGACAGGGTCATGAAACTCAGGAAGGGAACCTGGAGTCGGGGCTGTTCTTGTCAGGAGCCACCTCTCCGGAGCTCTGTGGGAGTGCTGACGTTGCAGGAGCACTACAGCCAAGGCATCCACGTGGGGCTGGTGGATACAGCCCAACACGTGTTGGAAAAACCTGATCCTGATGGATTGGCAGCTGGCTGATGGCAGAAGACCTTCGGTCAGGTGTAAGCATGTAGGTTTAGGCACTTGAATCACATCAGCCAGCCAGGGTTGACCTCACCGAGGCAAACACTTGAGTTTAAACACCTCTGTTTGAGAAACACCTCAGAACTCCCGTCGGAGTCAGGGGAGCCAAAGCAGGAAAGTACCCTGCCATGAGGCAAACACCTGCTCCACTGAACAGCTCTCCAGGCTCCCCCTGACAGCTGAGCACATCTCTATCACCAACAGGAGCCTGGGGACCCAGCTCACGCAGAGGCACCTCAGTTCAGGGCATTCTGTGAGCAGAATCCCACTCTCTGGGCCAAACTCAGGTGTCTAAATATCTCCACCTAGCACTAATTGGGGTGCCTTGACACATTCTCTTCACACCAGCTGTCCCTCCAGCAGCATAAAGGTCTCTCAAGGGGTACTAATAAGTGTATTTAGGTAGATTAATTCTATTCTCGTCATCTGGGCTCAAACAAAGTTCCACATGAACCCCAGTCTGGAACTTCCTGACTTGCTTCTAGCTCCTTGTTACCAAACTGAGGTGTCTAAATATCTTCACCCAGCACTAACTCAGGTGCTTTAAAACATACTCCTCACACCAGCTGCATACAGGTCTCTCAAGGGGTAATAATAAGTGCATTTAGGTAGATTAATTCTGCTAAATTAATTATTCTGCTCATCTGGGCTCAAACAAAGTTCCACATGAACCTCAGTCTGGATCTTCCTGACTTGCTTCTAGCTCCTTGCTCCCAGTGGTTGGGACAGCTCTGGTGTCATGCACTGGTGGACCAAAGCATAAAAAGGTTTCCATTGTCCCTGTCCCCATGAATGCACCAGTTCATGAAATCCAGCGTGTGGATTTCCGTGCGGCTGCCGTGCGAGTGCGGCGCATCCCAACCGCCCCGCAAACCTTCTCCTGGAAGGACCGGGAACGGCTCAGGAATGTTACGAGGCAGCAAGACTGAAAATCCTAGAAAAATTCCTAGCCCAGGCAGCCTCCCCTGCTGCTGTCAGTCACGCTGCAGCTCCTCGAGGCGCTGCGTGATGGGGAACTGCTGCCTCCGGGCCCCAACCACCCACGAGCCAGAATGAATCTTGGCAAAACCCTTCTGGTTCCCGTCCCGCTCCCCAGCTTCCACAACGACCTTTCCTCCTCTTGTTGCAAGCCCCTGTCAGAGACACTTAAATCCACCTCATTTCTTCAGGAAGCAGAGCAAGACTGATCCAAGTCAGCAGGTTGCTTGGAGCAGTGTTGGAGAAAGCTTTGCTGGCTGGATCCTGGGACAAATGTCTGGATCATGCTTTCAAACCTGGAGGGGCTTCCAGGATAGAAAAACGCAGTTTTTATTCCCAAAAAACTCTTGGTTAGATGAGGAAGAATGAGGTTGTACCATACAAAATCATATTTCAAGAGCTGTAGTAGCTCCTGCTTTCTTTTCAAGGCTCATCCCAGTTCGGAGCCCCATTTACCTCCATCCTACACAGACCTGAACCTTTTCTGTGAATGACCTGAATAATCACTGAATAATCACTTCATCTACACCCAGGACGTGGCCACCTGCACGTTTGTCACAGATGTGAAGCAGAATGGCTCAGCTTCAATCCAAGGCACAAAATATTTCATGCTCCTCATGGCCCTAACTCCACAGCTACCACACAGCAGCAGGGCTGTAGTAACTCGGGAGTAACGGCAACACGGAGCATCCTTTTTGTATAGTGTGCTGTACAGAGCTCCTACCATGAAAACGAAGCCAAACAAAGACAAGTGGTGGGTCAATTTCCATCACACGTGCATGGAAATTCTGTCCTCCCACTCTCCTCTGAACAACCCCTTGGTTTGGCAGTCTCAAACAGACCAGTTCGGGAGGAAAATAAGGACTTTTGAGTTATTTCGCTTGACTTAGGAACACAAATTCCCACTGACCTTGCTGTGAGAACACCCACCACTGACAAGCGCAGAAGGAGGAAAACACGGAGCGAGGCAGAACCATTTCTCCTGGGGTTTGCTGCTCGGAGGAAACCAGATAGCGCTGCTGGACCGCCTTCCCAACTGGCTTTACGAGGAGCCACGGGGGAAAGGGATCACAGCAGAGCATTGCTATGCAACATGTAATCCTTCCCCCCAACAATGGCGCGCTGCGAAGCTCAGACTAAGTGCCCCCGTCATGATCAGTCTCAGACATGCTGCAACACACAATTTCTCAGTGTTTTAGCCGAAACGCCGAGGACAGGATTCCCATTCATTCCCAGCTGGGTCACGGGGCTCTGGCGGTGGGGTTTTTTATTTTTTTGGTGGTTTTTTTTTTTTTTTTTTCAGACAACTCTTGTCTGAGCAGCAGCAGCCCAGGGCGGACACCCAGCCGTGGGAATTCCTCGCTCATTGCTGCGCTGTCGTCATGGCTGGGGCTGCGGCTCCCAGGCTTTCAAACCATTCGCTATGGTTTGGGGGAGAGGAGGCAGCAAGCCCTCCTCGCAGGCGGGCTCGTCCAGGGAAAAGCCTTGCCTGGCTTCGGGAAGGGCTTTGGGATGCTTCCCCGCAAATCCAGTCCCTTCCATCCCCCGCGCACGGAGCCCTCTTCAATTCGAATAGGCTTAGGCATTTCTCTCAGCCCGAGTATTAATGTTTGTTTTTGGACAGCAGCCACGGTCCCCACACACACGACAAGTGGACCAGACTTGTCCCTTCACACTGGCCAATGCCATTGGCTGAATTGTGTTTCATGGATTGTTAGAAGCTGTCCTTTCTTTTTTTCCTTCTACCTTGTTAAAAAAAAAAAACACCTTCTTCTCAGCCTGTTCTTAACCTGCTTTTTCAGAACAGTTTTCCCCTCCCACCACCCTTCCTTCTTTAAAAAACAGGAACACTCATATTTGAGTGACATAGGTATTAAAACACAAACATTTAAGCATAGAACAACATAACCCTACTTAAAATTGAGAACTTCAGAAGTATTTTCACCATGCCCAGTATTCCTAGCATGCTTCCCATGCTAAAAAAGCTCCACATAAACAACCAACTGCAATCACTTATGGGACACAGCAAGCAATTTTTTTTCCAGAGTATTGATTTCCAGGCCTAAGAAAGGCTTTGGCTGAGCCATTCTCAGCCTGAAATGAGAGGAAAATCCAGAGAGCACGCCTGGGCATTCCTACCTGTCATAACCTGCAGCAATTAATACCAGTGGTGGCCCTGAAAACTGATCTGTACATTAGGAGCTCTTCTCAGGCTGTTATTTGCTGGGTTTGATTTGTACCTTGGTAAACATGTGATGCCCCATTTCTCACTGCAAACACATCCCTCAAAAACTGCCAGAAAGGATGCTTTATGTCTCCTTTTTTTTTTTTTTTTTTGCATGCACCAAGTGGCTTAAGCTCCAAAATAGCAACTATTACACATCATGAGGGTGCAGCAAAACCCAGAGTTCGATTGGAACTGTGTTAATGAGTAGGAACTGTGTGAGACTGGATGGCCAGTGCTTGTAAACACTGTCTCTGCAACAGGAGAGTTGGGCCTCCCTCCGCCTGTGTGTGACCTTTAGTGAGTCACTTAATCTTTCTGGGTCTCAATTTCCCCCCTCTGCCCAACGGAGCTCCAGAAATGAAGAGGGTGGCATGCTCTGATAACGTGTTATGTGATAGCTCACCAAGTTCCTCAGACAGATGATAGCTGGGCAAACATCTCCCCGATATGGAGAGTGCATCTCCAGCCCTCCAGAGAGATCCCTGCCAGCACCGCCTGGGGGGAAAAGCCATTCCTCACATGGAATTCCAAAATAAGCAAGTCAACAGCGAGAGAAAGTCCAGGCACCTCCCACTATCCTCTCCAGAGCATCCCAGATGGTTTCAGGTGGAGCTGTCTCAGGATGGGTCTGGACTTGAAGCCTACAAGGGTGACAAGGACCATGACAGGGGCTTGGGACAAGGCAACCTTTAAGGTCCCTTCCAACCCATTCTGTGATCCTTCAGAAACACTGTTCAGACCAAACATCTTGGGCCAAGAACAATGAAGCCTCACGAAAGGAACCAGTTTCAAAGCAGGAAACTGCTTAAAAGAGAGATCTCTTCTCGTTCTCCATTTCTGCCTCCCCATAATTTTGTATTAAACACTCTCGGCTCTCAAGACAACTGTGGTTATACACAAACTTCAGGCAAACGTTTGTGTCCCTCCTTCTGGAAGGATGAAGGGAAAATGCAATGAGAACACGATAATATTTTTTTTTTTTAGGGTAACAGCAGCCCCTTTTAATTGTGCCCCTTGGATCTGTAAGACATGCTTGACCAGACATACCTCTGGAAGAGGTCAGCACTCCTGGGATTAAGAAACTTAGCAACGCTCCAGAGAGGGAGTTGGAAAGTCATGTTTAATGATACTTTGCTGAGAAACTGGGCAAATTTAATTAAAACATCACTTACTCAAGCCCAGTGGAACTAATTGAGTGCTCTAATATTCCGCCTTTTCATTAATGGGTTACAAAAGAGGGCTGCACTTGTGTGTACAAGGGGGAAAAGGGGGGAGGACAGAGAGAAGATGAGAGCTTTAGCAAGGCTGCCTGGGCTTCATTTAATATAACTCAGAAACTTCATTGCTGGCAACGGAGCTTTAATACAGTTGACTTCTCCCCCATCCCCTCCACACACACATCTCCCCCCAGAACACCCTCTCCACCCAAGACCCCTCGGAAAGAATGGCTGAATGAGGGAGAGGAGATCTGGCAAAGGAAGGGAAATTGCTTTTTTAATAAGTGGTCTATTCAGAGCTCCTGCTTTTCAATAAAGAGAAGGCTGGAGAAGTCCTGGTCTAATTACCTCATCCTCACACTAGACAAGCTCGCCCTTTCATTAACCACTGAGGTCATATCATATAACTTGGTGAGCCACCACGGGCACAACATGTTCAGTGATTATTTCACTGGTGGCAGCAAAATTACAGGCAGCCCATCAAGGTTGTAAAAAAGCAGAAGTAAAATCGTAATTAAACGAGAACGCCTACCAAGAGACACTAAAACTAGGCGGGATAGGATCATGTCACCCTCGCAGAAATACACGGATTGTTTGCTGGTGTGACACCATGGAGAAACTGCTGTGGTGACCAGGAGGGGAGAGGGTTGCTTGCCAAATTAGTCAGTCCAGCACAGGTCCTTTTTTGGCTGGGTCTCAAGGGACTATTTGTACGTTTTGCCACGGTTAGGAGTAATTAGATGGGAAAAGTTGACACGTAAAGGATCAGTGGGAGACCACCAAGCTTGTGCCGTGTCTTTCGTAGAGACTTCTCCACTCCCTCAGCGAACACACACATCCAACACGCTGCAGGAACTCGAGCTCCAAACCGCTCAGCTCCAAAGTGGCACAAGTCGAGGCTGTCTGCACTCCCATACTGCCTTTGATCCACCCCAAATCGCATCCAGATGAGTTATGGTTCCCATAACCACACCAGGTCAGTCCAAAATGGTTTCAGACTGCTGCAGTCACGGGGTGAGCAAACCCTACTCGAAGGCTGCAAAGGCTTTACGGCAGGAGTTGGTTGGTGTGCAGCTTCTTTGAAGACACAGAAAACGTGCTGAGAACCATATTCAACTCACTACCCTCCTCAAGGAAAATATCCATAAACTCAGCAAGGAATGTAGTAGTGCTCTCAGCCTCCATCCTCTCACCCCTGCACTTGCAGTGGGAACAGGAGGAAGAACAGAGATCAAACCTGATATTAATCTACACCTGAGAGCAAGCAGTGCCAAACACCATCCATCCACCACGTCAAGAGGGTCAAACTGGTTTCAGTATTCTGGAATCTGAAGCAAGCACTGCAGTCACAAAGCCAGCTTGGGTCATCTCTCTGATCATCATTTCAGTGACACCGACCTGTGCCAGTGGTTTAGGGCCACATATCCCAACCATACAGATCTGTGATCTCCTGATCTTCACCCTCCTGAAAGCTTCCTTCTCAACATCCCCTCCTCCCCTTCCTGGCTCCATGGTGGTGCTGTGAGCCTGGTGGGCTGCTTGGCTTGGCTTGGCTGTCAACCATGCCATGGCACCATGAATTATTCCATCAGCACAAACAGAGAAATCATTTCAACTGCTGCTGCAAACAGGCAAAGGAAAGCTGTCAGACAGCAATCCCAACTCGACAGACACGTTGTGGGTGGACGAAAATAGGAACACAGGATCACTGACCTGCAGCAAAGGTCTGTGACTTGGGTTGCCAGGAGGGCTCTCGGTGTCTGGACAACCGTCACAACTGTTACTCAGCTGTTCAGCTGCAGATATTACACTGTGAAACCACTGCCAGTGGCCAGAGTCCGACTGTGCCAAGGGAAGTGGAGGCAGAGGATGCTGGAGAGTCCTGCATCTTCCCCTGGGAGCTAACTCGCAAGGATCAGGCCACAGAAGGGAAGGTTCAACCCCTCCAGCTCATCCTTGGAGTTCCTTTAGCTCAAAGTCAAGAAGTGTGGAGCACTGATGATAATGAAGGGCACAGATCCTAAATCCAAGAGTGGCCTCAGCCATATGGATATCCTGACAGCAGCTCCTGGGACTGGGAACACTGGGAGTTGGGCCAAACCATTCTGGGAGGTTTTTTAGCCCTGCCACTGTTGGTGGATATTCCTGAGCTACAAGGACTTGCCAGTGGCAGCTAACGTCACATCCTTGTGGCTCTGGAATGAGAGGAGAGCCAGGACATCTCACAGGAACATCCAGCATGGAATCACAGCCTCCACGGGCCACCTTCTCCACTGCCACTCCCATCTACGACACACTCAACCCCACAAGGTGGGACAGAGCAACCAACACAAGGATTGAAACGACTTCCATCACCCTGCAAAGCCCATTTCACACGTCAGAGAGCTGCCACAGGAGTTCAGAGACACTGAGCCCTTTAATCCAGAGCAGGAAAGCTGTCAGCCAAAACCAGACACCAGCTAAATCCAGGATATTTCTAATCCTGATCTCAGCGCTGTCTAGGAGCATCTGGTAGTGGGGAGAGGGGGAGACATGTTGCTGGCCAGCCCTGGCTGGTGGCATTCCCCAATGCCCCGATTCCGTCGCGAGGAATGACATTTTATACATAGACACAGCAACAACTGAGCTGGGGTGGCCATTCCTAGAATGCACAACTGGCTGGGCTGCATTTGCCTGGGAAACTGGAGACCCAGGTCCCCCATCCCAGCCCCAAGCCTGCATCCAATCACACAGACAATAACAAGGCCCCGGGGGCTATTTCTGGCCTTACAGTATGTCCCCCTTGGAGGTTGGTGCAATGAAACACTGATCCTAAGCACCTGTGCTGGCCAATCCCAGGGATTTTCGTGTTGGAGCTACTCTAGGCTAGGTACAGCCAAGCATATTATGGGAGAAGGTGGAAAGCCCCTTCCTTTTCCCCCTTGCTGGGATGACCCAGCACATGCAGACGTTTTGTCCTTTGCATCTGTCACAGAAAATGCTGAGCTGGAAAGGACCCACAGGGATCATCGAGTCCAAATCCTGGCCCTGCACAGGACAAACCCAAAAATCACACCATGTGCCCCAGAGCATTGTCCAAATGCTTCCTGAACTCTGGCAGTCCAGCAGGGAAGCCTCCAGGCAGCCTCACAGAATGTGTCAGGAACAGGAAGAGAGGATAAAGATGGGAAAAGAAAAAAGGGACTCTACAACCAAGCACAGTCTCCTGCTCTAGGTGACGCAGAAGGTTTCTGCCAGAAGACACAACTGAAGGGACTTTGAGGTTTGAGGTCAGCCAGAAATTAATCTCTCCACCCTGGTTCCCTGCCAGGTGTTTCTCCAGCCAGTTTTGAAGAAACCTGGCCAAGGAGATGCTACACTGTCTATGCTCTACTGAACTGCTGCAAGAGAAGCATCCCTCAAGGACGTGCTGTGGCAGCATAGCACCCTTCCTCCGTGTCCTACCTCATGTAAGCCTGAGGAACCTGTCCTTCCATCTTCTTGTGGTGCAAAACCCTCCCCTCCCCGTGGGAAACCAGCAACCTTTGTCTCCACCTCATATTTCCCAGACCTGGCCAGTTCCGTTTCTTTCCCTCTGGTCTCTCTCCGATGGTTTTGCACATTGAAAACCAGAGCATAACACCACAATAATCAGACTTCTCCCCTTCCAGAAGGAGGATCACCCCATCCATCTCACATCCAACACTCCCAAAACCAGCGCCACCACCCCCCCCAAAACCCCACGGCGGCGGCGCCTCCAACGCACCTTCATTCCCACCAGGTTGTTGTGGAAGTCCACCCTGGCTCGCAGGTCCTTGTTGGGCTTCCTCCCCAGGAACTCCTTGACGAACTTGTTGCTGTACTTGAGGTTGTCCCCGCAGCCTCCCCACTGCCAGGCCTCCCTGTTCTCCAGGTCGGGGGCCTCGTCGCAGGTGCAGCGCTCCATGCGCCCCGCGCTGCACGCCTTGGCCATGGCGTGTGTCAGCCCCGCCGAGGAGATGGCGTACAGGAAGGCTGTCTCCTTAAAACCTGCAGGGACACCAGGGAGAGGCTCTCATTGCAGCTTAAAGGAAGGAAAAAAACAAAAACAACAAAAAAAACCCAACCAAACAAAAAAACCCAAAAAACCCAAAAAACAAACAAACAAACAAAAACCACAAAAAAACAAACAAAACACAAAACAAAACAAAACAAAACAAACCCACAAAAACAAAAACAAACAAAAAAAAACCAACAAAACAAAAACAAAAACAAAAAAACAATAACAACAAAAAAAACCCAAAACACAAAAAACCCCCCCCAGGAAACAAGAGGCAAAACCCGTTGGGAGAAGAGAGTGGTTCCAATAACCACAATGGGTGGTCAGTCCAAAGTGGTTTCAGACTGCTGCAGTCACGGGGTGAGCAAACCCTGCTCGATGGTTGCAAAGGCTTTACAGCAGGAGTTGGTTGGTCAGCAGCTTCTTTGAAGACACAGAAAAAAGGTTGGAAGGGAGCACAGTAGAGCATCTGGTGCCACCTCCCTGCCCCAGCAGGGCCATCCCAGAGCACAGGGCTCAGGGTCACATCTGGACTGTTCTGGAATCTGAAGGTCGTGAGTTCCATCCTCACACAGGGCACAATTAAATGTTGCTTTTTTCTTCTTTTCTGCCGGAGTCGGGATTAAATGCTCAGAGATGGTATTTCTTGTTTGGACTCAGATGTTTATTAATTCTTATCTGCATTACGGTCTCACAAACTGTGAGTTCTACAGCACTTCAAGCTAACAAAGTAAAAAATGGCCCCCATCTACCTATAAGGCCTTTTAAGGATAAATTGTCCAATTACGAGATGACACTTAAATTATTTTTACTTAGGTATAAGTAATTTTACTAATTACTTTTAATAACCAATTACCAACCACCTGTGGCCCACAATGTGGATTTTTCTATCCAATTACAAAACACCACCCAGACCCATGAAGAAGAAGATGAAAAAGAAGGATTCAGCCTCTGCCCTAAATCCTCCATCGTGTTTTATACCTATCTCTGTATTCTAAACCCCTAAACTCTGAGTTTTGCACCCTGTGATGTCACACACTTCCATTCAAACCACACACCCACAATCCCAGCGCTGTCACTCAATTTTGGGAGCCTTCTCCACGGCCTCAGGTCAATTGCAGGTTTGCTTGGGGGTCAGTGCCTGCCAGCACAGAAAGCCTGAAATCCTCAGTGCCCAGGGTTCCAACATGCAATATCCCCAGTGAGGGAGACTCCACACCAGTGCTCAGTCACTGCCCAGGAAAGAAGTTCTTCCTCAAGTTCAGGCAGAATTTCCTGGGCATCAGTTCCTGCCTGTTCCTCCTGTGGCACTGCTGGGCACCACTGGGAAAAGCCTGCTCCATGCTCCTGACACCCTCAAAGCAGGGCAAGCTCTACTTGCATCACTGGTGGTGAAGAGGGTACAGGGGAGGGCAAGGAATGATGGACAGAGGTGGCACAAGCTAGGATTCAAGAATGCAATTGGAATCTGGCCGGCTTGGTGGCTGTCACTCTGTGTCACTCACGGTCTCTGCCTGAGAATGGAAAGAGTTGAGCAAGAGTTGCCCCATCCCTGGAAGTGTCCAAGATTGGGCTGGACAGGGTTTGGAGCAACCTGGTCTAATGGAAGGTGTCCCTGCCCATGGCAAAGGCTGGAACTGGATGAGCTTTGAGGTCCCCTCAAAGCCAAAGCATTGTTTGGCTCCATGAAGAGTTGAACAGGACATTGAGGTACCACTGCTGCTACCAAGGGGACACCAAACTGCAGGAGCCCAGCACAGACTTCCACTCCTCCTCATTCTTCCCTCTCCTCCTGAAATCAAATCGCTGGCTCCTACTCCAGACCAGCAGAATTGTTGACAGAAGACACCTGAGGGCTGGGAAGCAGGAGATGTGTCAATGCAGCACCTCACTCAAAAAAACCCACAGTTTACACCTCAAAGTTTCCATGCAGAGCCTTTCTTTGCACCTCCACACTCACCTGCAGGGATGTGACAGCATCCACTCCCCCGACAGCCAAATGACACCCAGAGGGACCCACGGTTTCAATGCAAATTATAAAAGCCAGAAATAAAAAGCAAACATGGCAGTATTTATAGCTGCCCATTCTCCAGCTATGGAAGCCGTAAACGACTGCATATTTGAGATGCAATTCCAGAACAGCTTTGGATGGGACTCAAGAAATCCCCCACTCAAAAATAACACAAGTGGATGGTGACAGTAGTGGATATATCTGTGAGCTGGTGTGTCAACCAAGGACATGCAGAGACACTGCCAGGTCATTTTTGGAACTGTTCCTTGGGAGGTTCATGACAGTCCAAGCAAACTCATGTGGCCGTTCCCAGAGTCTGCCTTCCCAAAACACTCCCAGGAGCAGGAAGACTGATGAAAATCCAGCCCAGGAGACTGAGGTTTGGTCCTTCCAAGGGTTCTCAGGTTCTACCTCCTCCCAGGCTGTGGTAGGAATTATCCAATCATTCTACTGCTCACCTGGAAAAGGGGAACAGGAGCCTTTTCCTCACTAGAAACAGCATTAAAATAAATAAGGTTCGACTCTACACTCACTGAGGACACTGCAAAGAGTGGTGAGAGTTAAAACACCATATTGTGTTTTCTCCCTGAAGTCAGACCATGTCCTCTGACAGCCCAGGAACACCTTGAGCATTGCAAACACTTCACTGGAAGTGGTGAGAGAATTCTTAATTCACACAGCAAAACCTCGTGGGTATCCAGATGACTCCTCTGGGTAGAAAATGCCTTCTAAGCATCTCTCATCCTTTGTAAACAATTTTTTTCTAGGTTACATCCCAGGTCAGACTGCCCACATGCCTGTCAGAGGGATCCCACTACCAAAGACAGATGATGCCAAGCCTGTGTCCTCCTGGATTTGTGAATTCTTGCCACAGCTACACAGAATGAAGAGATACCAGTGTCAAACAGAGTATCCTCAAGGGGATGGGGTGTGCAAACCCCGCCCTGAGGTCTGAGAGTGCAATCATGGCATGGTTTGGGTTGGAAGGGACCCTGAGATCCATCCACTTCCACCCCCTGCCATGGGCAGGGCCACCTCCCACTATCCCCAGGTTGCTCCAAGCCCCATCCAAGCTGGCCTTGCACACTTAACTCACAGCTATCAGCCCTAATTGATTAATCAGGCAGCCCAGACCCCCAGGCTGCTCGAAGCCCCGCCGATTTGAAGCGCTGAATTCGGAGCGGCTGCGGAATCCCAGCAGAGACTCAGCGCCGTGCGACCACAGCACATTCCAGGCCGGACAGAAAGCCAGCAGGAACAGCTCATCTGCCAGGCTCTCCCTCCCTTCCCATCAGCTTTGTCTCTCCTCCTCCCGTTCTCCATCACTGAAAGCTTCCCAAATTCCCTGTGCCCATCAGCACGGGGATCATCTCTCCCCCAGGCAGCGGCTCCCAACTAGCTCCATGTGACATTTGGCTCTGGCCAGATTTTAAAGCCATCTCCACCACGCACTATTTGATTGCACCAAGATATTTTGTAACAAGATAATGAGCTTTAAATCAATGCAGGCATTCTAAGCCCCAGCGCATTGACAGTCTGCCGGCCCTGGCTATCCAGTTTCAGCCATTTCCAAAATTGTGCACGAGTATCCAAAGAGGATAACGAGTCCCTTAAACAATCCCCTGTTATTTTAAGAAACGGGGCTGCATCAGCCCAAGCTGCAAACCAGCAGCCAGGGCTGGTCTGGTGACCAAAGCGTAAAAGCAGAAGAAGAAACTTTTAAGTGGAAAAAGTGGAGGGTTGTTTTTTTTTTCCCCTTTTTCCTTGCTCCCTGCAAAGCCCCGGAGGAGAGGAAAGAAGCCCTCAGCGATGGATTTGGAAAGCTGTGTCCTGGTGGGTGATCCCTGCGAGCCTTTGCCCTGGGGGGTATCGCCTGCTGCAAGGCTGAACCAGGAACCAGCAGCTCCTGGAGAGGAGGAGAAAGATTTACAGGGCACCCTGCTCCTGCTGGGGGAACACCACCTGAAGGATTTACAGCACCGGGGCAGGGCAGAGATGTTGCAGGGATATAAAACACGGCAGAATGAGACAGCAGCAGAGCCCTGCGGCCCTCAGAGCTCTCGTTTATCACGCGGGTCCCTGACAAGGGCTGGGATGGGGGGGTTCTCCGTGGGGTTTTCGCTCCAGGCGGTGCCCCTCGGCCGGGGCTGCCCAGGGGACAGGCAAGTCTGAAGGAGCGAGCTGTGGCCTCCAGGTGTCAGCATGAGAAAGTGCTTGGCTTCCCCAAGGCACCACTAATCCAGGGACTCCTCTGGCATGCGGGGATATTTTTAAATGTCTTGCAGCTCTGGCCGGACCTCTTGGGTTTCATGAGGACTTTCCTTGTTTCCACCAGCCAGTGACAGTGCATTAGTTAAGCCCTGGTGCTTCTGAATTACTCCTCCTCACTAATTAGCCCTGCAAACCTCTGCTCTTATCTTTAGAGACTTCACTGCTGAGTGTGGGACTTTCTGGGAGTCACTAAAGCCCTGGAGACCCTTGCATGCTGTCTGTAAAATGGTGCTGCAGCCTGGAAATTAGAACTGGATTCTACCGGGAGGGTGGAAGAAACTGGGCTGTACGTGGTAATATACAAAGAAAATAAATAAAAATATCACCTTCTCCTCCAATACTCCCAACTTCTGGCCATCTCCACCTGAGCTGCTGGGAAGAGGTGTGGGAATCACCCACTGCTCACATTCATGGCAGTAACAGGACACAGCCATCTGCAGGTTTTGCCCTGTACTATAACTGAGTTCCCCTCGCCCCCTCTAACAGGACAGCACGGATCAGTCTGGTTTGCCTTATTTCCTTAAAAAAGGGCTTTTCTCAACTCCCTTCCTAACAGACCGGCATAATAAATAGGAAAAACAGGTAAGAGAAATAAATAGGAAATAAGTAAAATAATAAAGAAAGAGGGGACAGCTTTGAGAGCTCCCCAACCCTCTCCTCCAGCAGCAGCTCAATTTCCAGCAGAAACGGGGAGAAGAATGCAGCTCCTGGCTGCAGAGACCTGCACAAACACCTCCAGCCTCCAAGGAGAGCAGCCAGGGCCAGCAGTGGGAAGCAGGCAGGGCAAGCCCATAAATTACCCCCATTAGCACATTCTTTGCCTGCCCTGCACTTCCAGGGATGAGCTCCAGCCTTCCACAGGGCTCTTTGTGGACCTCGCGGGGAGCACCACCAGCAGAGGACGGCCCAGACTGACCACCAGGGCAGGAGATGCAGTGGTTTCAAGTTCACCTATTTCTGCTTCCCAAGTTATGTGTCGTGGTTTGACTGTCTACGAGAATTATCTACTTTTTTCCTGCTCTGAGATAGGATTAGGAGAAAAGCAAAAGCGCATCATCTTTCTGTTGGCTTTGCCAGATGTCAATATCCAAACCTAGTCACTGATTGGTTTTGCTACAACCTTCTTGAAAAGGTCACTGAGTGTCTACTACAATTATCTACTTTTTTCTTGCTGTGAGACAGAATTAGGAGAAAAGCAAAGGCTTTTCTTTCTATTGGTTTTATCAGATGTCAATGTTCAAACCTATTCACTGACTGGTTTTGCTATAACTTTCTTGAAAGAGTCACTTCCATGCAAAACTAGCACAGCAGAGAACCCCCAGAGTGGGAATACTTTTAAAAGGCCTTGTAACACAGAGAATTTTGGCTGCTGTTTGTGGGAAATGCTAAAGGTAATAAGGCTTGCAGAAAGCTGTGAAAACAGGCCCCAGAAACAGAAAAAACCAGAATTTAGAATTAGCTGCAACTGCAAAGCTTGAAAGTAGGAAAAATTACAATAGTACAGCAAGTAAGGACATGAAACAATAGTCTGGGTCTCAGGTTTGGCTAGGACAGATCTTAGGACTGCAGAAAAATATGCTTAGCATATTTTTCTAATAGCATACTAGATATTAATAATAGCATATTTTTCTAAGATGGTAGGAAGTTTTAAGCTTAATAATGGAATATTGTTTGTTGTTAATAGAGAGCATACAAGCAAGCATTGTTTGAAGCAGGTGTACGTGTGCTTTCAGTGATTGGCTACAACGATTGTCTGTAAGCTTTAGCAATATGCTGTTGGCTGGAAGACCTTTAAAATGCCCTGGAACAAAGAAATCTTTGGCTGTTGCCATCTTTCAATTGTCTCAAACCCTGTTACTAGGCTGATGCCGCAATGAAAGTTCGAGGGGCGTCTGTAGCAATGTATCTGCATAACTTAGGCCATTCTGTGTACCAGCCAAACTGCTTGTAAGTATCCTTATCAAACCACCTGTAGTTCCTGTTATCAGAACCCTCAGGAATCCATCAAGGCTACTGAGACAAAAACAGGACTAGAGTAAGAACGAAGAGCCTGAGAAACTGACTACCAAGTATGCAAAACCTAGATGAAGAAAGCATGACGTGATGACAGACTTTGACCAGCTAGCTGTCCTGAAAGGTGCGTGCTGGACACACAGACAAGGCAGAAGAACCAATCAAATGATGCCTGACCACGTGAACAAGCAGCTTAAAGTGTATAAAAAATGTAGCTCAATGTAAACAATGAATGGCTTCTGCTCAGTCATGCTGATTGTGTGTCCAAATGTCCTGATCTCCTGTAACAGTCCCATCCTGTTCGTGCACAAAGCTCCAACACAGCTGTTGGCAAGACCTGAACTGTTGCCACCTTCCTTGTCTCACCCTCTACTGGGGCTGATCCCACAATAAAAGCTCGAGGAACGTCTCTTGGCAGTCCTGTCCTGTTATTTGGAAATACTAAGAACCAACACCCCATGCTGGAATTCCTGAAACGTAGATTTTAGGATTTTAGTGTGTAGTAATATATGTGGGGCAAGATGGAGACTTTAGGGTGGAGGTTCATTGTTCTTTTTTCACCTTCTTCCTCCTCCTTCTCCATGGGTTTGGGTGGTTTTCTGTAACTGGTTAACAAATCCGCCTTGCAGACTTCAAGCGGTTCGTTATCGGGTTTGAAGCAAAAATAATTTGGGTGGCATTTCACAATTGGACAGATTGCCCTTGAAAAGACCTTGTAGAGATAGAGACGCACTCCATTTTTACCTCCGTTTTCTACCTTGCTAGTTAAGAGGTCAAAACTTGTGAGGCTGTAACACAGATCAGAATTAATAAATGCCGAGCCCGAACACGAAACCGCGGCTCCCACGTATTCATCCTGGCTTGAACACGAGGAGAAAGGAAAGGAGAAGGGAAAGGAGAGAGGAGAGAGGAGAGAGGAGAGAGGAGAGAGGAGAGAGGAGAGAGGAGAGAGGAGAGAGGAGAGAGGAGAGAGGAGAGAGGAGAGAGGAGAGAGGAGAGAGGAGAGAGGAGAGGAGAGGAAAGGAAAGGAAAGGAAAGGAAAGGAAAGGAAAGGAAAGGAAAGGAAAGGAAAGGAAAGGAAAGGAAAGGAAAGGAAAGGGAAAGGGAAAGGGAAAGGGAAAGGGAAAGGGAAAGGGAAAGGGAAAGGGAAAGGGAAAGGGAAAGGGAAAGGGAAAGGGAAAGGGAAAGGGAAAGGGAAAGGGAAAGGGAAAGGGAAAGGACCACCACCCCGGACTCACCTCTCTTGAGGAGGCTGGCGCGGTAGCGGCCCTCGAGGGTGCAGTTCCAGCGCTCGAAGCGGAACTGGTACTGGCACTCCAGGGCGCTCATGCTGATGGCCTCCATCAGCGTCTCGGCCACGCCGGGGTCGCGCCGGCACATGCGGCGCTGCTTCTTCTCCAGCTTCAGGCGGTCACACACCTTGTAGTGCGCCTTGGCGGCCGCCTCCTCCATTTCCGAGGTCAGAGGGAGGATGGTCAGGGGTTCGTTGCCCGTCAGCCTGCCGAGAAAGAAGAGCGGCACCGCGGTGAGGGCGGGGAGAACTGGAATTGTTGGGAGAAGTTCTCCTCCTGCCCAGTGTGAGGGTGGTGAGGCCCTGGCAGAGGTGGGGTAGAGAGGCTGTGGTTGCAGCATCCCTGGAAGTGTCCAAGGCCAGGCTGGAGACTGAGGAAACTGATCTAGTGAGTGGCATCGCCACCCAGGGCAGGGGCTTGGATCTGCATGGTCTTTAAGGTCCTCCCAACCCAAACCAGTCTGGGATTCTGTGAAATACAGCCTGTGATAGAAATGGCATTCTATGAAATACAGCCACTTACAGAAAATATGCATAATCATCCCTGCCCTGCTTTTGAGCAGTTCTTGGTGGGATTCAGGGCCAGGAAAGGACCACAAGTGTCATGGATCACATGACAGAACACAGCAAAAGTATTTATATAAGATTTTAAACACAGGAGACCAAGTGGAGTGGCCCAAGTGCTCAGTGGTTTGAGTTTCTTGTGACAAATTTGAGCCCCATGACAACTCTGTTCCATCCCCTCCTCCCACAAATCCCAAATTCCTAGAAGCCAAAATACAGCCTGTGATAGAGATGGGGTCAGTGGTGGGATCAGGATCTCCTGGCTGAGCATCCCTGTGGACTTGATTTTACAGTGAGGCTCCTCACAGTGTGTGTGCAAGGTAGCAGCAGGAAGAAGGTGAGAGGAAATATTTGGATTTATGCTCCCTACCAGCCCTCACAGAGCTTGTTTGGACATAAACCCTTGGTCACCTCCACCACAGGACTGTGTTTAAAACCGAAAGTGAAAAGAAATCATTTCAGGTGCCTCACTGCATGAACTTGGGGAACTGGGAAATATACACGAGCACCACTGTCACTGTCCTGGGCATAAACAAAAATAATAATTTTAGCACATCAAGCAGAGCCAGAACCCAGCTTGGGAAGGGACAGAGGATGATTTGTCCCATCAAAGCCCAAGAGACACCCTGAGAAAGCACAGAAAGCCACCCTGCCCTCAGCAGAAGAGATCCTGACATAAAACCCAGTGAGCCACAGCCCGAGGTTGGAGAGCAGGATGCACTTTCCAGGAGATGCTGCCAAAAGCTTTTACAAGACAGAACAAGCTCAAAACCTAAAAAAAAACCACCCCATAACCCAAAGAAACTCATGTCCCTTTGCCTTGTCCCCTCCCTCCCCTGCCTTCTCCCAGCACAAGGTCCTTGACTCTACAGTGGGCAACAAAAGATGCCAGCGGACTGTTCCCGGTGTCAAGTGACGAGCTGCTGGAACAGGACCAGGCTGGCATCGGCCCCAGGGAGCAGAGAGGCTGCAGGAACATCTGCTGGGCTCAGGAGAGCTTTGTTGGCCAGGCTGCTGTACCCCACTGTCCTGGCTCTGCCCCGTTCCGGCCAGGTGCCAGTCCACACAGTCAATGGGAATCACTATCCGGGCTCGCCGAGGACCTGGAGACACATTCCCCGGCCAAAAAGGAAGAGTGGCTGAAATCCAGAACTGGAAACACGCTGGAATGTTGCAGCCCTGCGCTGGGGAGCACGGGGGTGGGCTGGGGGTTCGGACATCTCCAGTGCTGCAGGAGCACGGGAAAAATGGGGTGATGGGAATGGGAATCTCAGCCCCTGTGCTGAGATCCTGGAAACCCTTTAAAGCCCCACCTGTCCTGCAGGAGCAGTGATTTGCTGTTTTTAATGAGCATCTCTCTCTAATCAGTGGGATGCATCCTGCCAGCAGCACAGTTCCTGAGGGCAGGCACTCGGGATGCTTTAACTCCCAAACCTTGGTGCACAGTGGGCATGAAATCCTGACCTGAGTCCCAGCCAGGCACCTCCAGTACAGATCCAATCATTACTGAGGCACTGATGAGGTGATTTAATATCAGATATCTCAGGGAGGGAGCAAAAAGGACTGAGGTGGGGTTTTAGAATAAAGATGGGCAGGAAAATGTTCTCCTTCTGTTACATTCAAAGGTATTGATATCTCCAGAAAAAAAACCCCTGCAGTGATAAAAGCACAGAGTGATTTGTAGGAGACATGGAAAAATATCTTCCCTCAAGTTTTGCTCCCCCAAAATAATAATAGTAATAAAAATAGTAATAAAAATAGTAATAATAATAGTAATAATAATAGAAGTAAAAGCAATAATAATAATGATAATAATGATAATGATAATAATGATAATGATAATAATGATAATATCTGAAAGGCCAAACAGCAAGGTCTATTTGAAGCACATTTTAACCCTTTCATTCCTGGTCTGTCCTAGCTGCTCCCCAAGGAGAGGGGACATCACCCAGCCCTGGTGCCTCATTAGCCAAAGCTGCCACGAGGCTCATTCATGAGAGAGGTGCCTCAGCCTGAGCTTCACTGGAGCAAAGATCTGTAACAGATTCCTGTTCATTCCTGGCTTTCATGGTACTCTGAAGATTCATCCCTGCGAACTTTCATGGTTGGCCAAAACCCTCAGCTGGCGAAGGAGAGGGAGGGAGGCATCAAAGCATTTCCTCAGCTCCCTCTCCCCATTTTTTCTTTCCGGCTGAGCAGGGATTGTTCACCTAAATGGTCTGGAAAAAAGGCTCCAAGGACCCTGCAGCAGATGGTTCTTGGGGTGAGGAATTGATCCTACAGCCAAGATTTCTGCAGAGCAGTTGGTGATTTCCACCCTCTTCCCACCTTTCCCCCTCAGGTGCTTGGCTTTGGGATACTTCAAATTGCAGTTTCCTACAGATCAGCCTTCCAAAGCTTGCTGAGAGCAATCCTGTGTATCTCCAGCAAAAGTCACCTAAACACACTTGAAATAAAGACCTAGGGAGTGGCAGATGGTAGGAAATAGGACCTCAAGGTGCCACAACTGTCCCACAACTGGAAGAACAACTCCTGTAATGCCATGATGAACAGAGACCCACCCATCACTGCCTGCATTATTGCTCACAAGCATCCCCTGGAGCCAGACAAGGAGTAAACTGAGGAGAAAAGGGGTTTTCCCTCACCAGCAAGCAGAAACTCTGCCAGGTGAAGAGCAGAAGCCACACACACACACACACACACGGACCCCTCACAGACATTTTCCCTCCCGGGGCCCTCGGCTCCGCACGCACATTCCAGAGGCCCCGGGAGCAGGGGTGAGGTGGCACTTTGCAGAGCGTGGCATCAATAACAAAGCCCAGGCAGAGCCAGGGAGAGCTGCCCCACCTGACACGCCGCTGCATGGAACCTTTCTAATCCCATAAAGCCCTTTTATGCAACCTCGGCTGAGTGAGGTCCTGTAAGGCAACGGTGTCAGTCGGACGCTTTCTCAGCTCCTCACAAAGGCCAAGCTGTTCTTTCCAAGGAAATGTTTCGGGGGGGGGGGTTCTGTGTGCGTGTGTTTTTGTTTTTTTACACACCCAAGCCACGAGTGTTACGGTTAAACTGCCAGCCAGAACCCTGGGATTGTGTTGTTTTGCTCCCAGAAGGGGCTGGGTGGGAGATGGAGCGGACGCCTCTAAGTGGGGAAAGGTTGAAACTGGGTGATCTTTAAGGTTCCTTCTAAGCCAAACAGTTTTAAGCTAGATTCCAAGATTCCAAGGGATTGTGTGTGTGTGTGTGTCCACCAGGAACCTGGAGGGAGAGCAAACAGCTCATTACACACAACCCAGGAAGCTTTACCTCTCTGGAAGTTAACTCTGGCCTCTCTGAGAGCAACATCAACCTCCAGAGTCAGGAGACTGTTTACAGATCTCAGGATTTTGGATTTCTGCTTCAGAATTTTGCGCTTTGATGGACCTTGTGGGTCCCTTCCAACTCAGGACATTCTGTGGTTTTTTCACCTAATCTTGCCCAATTTCTGCTCCGAGTGCAGCACCCAAACCTCAGGAAGGACCTGGCTGCCCTGTGCCACAGCCACCACGCTGAGAGGAACCTCTGCAGCACTCTTTGTGCTGTTCCCATCCCAGCTCCACCAGCTGGAAGCCAGGAAATCAGCAGCTTTACCATTAACTGATACAAAAAGCAAGACCCATCTGGTTTGCACACACTAGTGGTTTGCAGGAAACATGGAAAAAATATCTTGTTGGTGTCACTCGGCTTCCTTGGTTGTGAACTTCATCTCAAACATTGCTAATTATATTTTTTTTCCTGGAGTTCAATCACCTAAGGGTTTGGGAAAGATCCCAAGCACAGCCCCAGCCACTGCACAGGCCAAGTTTTATCTGTGACATCATGGAATTGTTGCCCTTCCCAGTGGCAATTCAAGGCAGATCCTGCTTCCCACTCATCTCAGGGGCCAAGAGTTCTTACAGCCCCATCAGCTCACACCTCCATCAGTGCCCCTGGATTTTCCCTTGCTTAAGTGGGGACTTTCCTGATGAGGATTTGAGCAGGATGAGGCAGATTCAAGGCACCTACACAGACCTCTCAGTGCATCATTTTTGAGGTGCTCCAGGGTTTCCTTTGCAAGTGCCACTGGAGATCCTTGGATCCACTGGGATCCAAGGTGAGCTGTTTCCTCTGCTATTCCCATCTGTGGAATGACAGAGCTGTTGAAATATTGCATTCCTATCCCACTTCCTTCTGTGTTAGGAATTTTCTCTTTGGTCCATCTGTACAATGACTGAATTAATTCTGGTTCCACTTTCCACATGAATTTTTTTTCCTGTGGAATTGCAACATTTTCAGCCCTTTTTTTTCCTCTTTCCACCACTTTTCCTTTAATAATTAAAAAAAGCTTCTGGAAAATTGACAACTTGACCACAAATCTTCACTACAACACTTAAATTAATGATTGCACAGCTCAAGGAGTCTGAGTTATGCTGGACACCAGGCCTATATTATTTTACTTTGTACCCAATAACCCCCAGTTGCTCTCGCTCTCTCCTATCATCACATTCCCACTCTGTGATTATTTCCTAAATTGATTTATCACACTCTTCCTCCCACAGAGGATATTGAATATTTGAAGTATAAAAACCCAAAAGTCCAAGAAAAAAAAAAAAAGTCTGAATTTCAGGGTGAGTGATGAAGATTTGATATTTGGAAGAAGAGCTGGACATTGAAGGCTCAACCACCACATTCTGCACTGTCTTGTCTGGGTTTTTTCGTGTTCACAGCTTTGAGCGCCCACATGAACTCTGAACTCTAAAATATTCTGTATCTCCTTACACAAACAGAGCCATGAAAATAAGGCTATGGATTCTCCAAACCTCAGGCTTCCAAAATGAAATCCCAGCAAGTGTTCACAAAGATTGTTCTGTCTGAATTCTCCACTTCTACCTCAATCCTTTCCCGGTGTAATTTTCCCAGTGATCTGCTCTGACAGGATGTTGTGACTCTTGTGAGGGTCGAGGAAGGTGACAACAGAAAAAAGTGTTTTTCCCACCCTGAGGGAATCCAAACCATCCAGGACTCTACAAGACAAGAGCTGAACCCCTGGCAGAAATCAAACCTGGCTTTGCTCAAACTCATCCTTGCGAGTTCCTGGTGCCCGTGGGATTTCTCTTCCCTCAGGGCCATTCCCAAGCAGGCCTTGCCTGGGGCTCACCTCTCCCTGTCATTGTCCCTGAACAATGGTGCCTTGCTGTGGGAGACCATTAAAACAAAGCAATTGGAAACTCACAGCAATTCCCATCACGGTTTGATCCTTATCTCCCTCTCCACAGCCTGGCAAACCCGGCCAGAGCTTTCTTTAGGTGACAACCTCTCAAATGTCACTTCCTCCTCAGTCGGCAGTGCCCACATCTCAGGTGCAGCTTCTCACACGAGTCACAGCCCCCAACACAGAGGCTACTACAACGTTACACGCTCCCAAAAACACAGAGTAGGGGTGATAGAGCCTTCCAACCTCACAGAATCCAGGTGGGAAGCAGCCAAACCCCACAGTCCCGCTCCAAAGGACGGCATGTGCTTGGTGGGTTTTTCTAAAGGAAGGTTCTGGGATTTCAGGATAGAGGGAAATCCTTGGATCAGCTTCTGAGCGATGGGAAGGAGGAGAGAGGATAAAAGTGACAGCACAGGGGAAATTCCAACCCAGCAGATCCCACTGAGCAGGGAAGGGAGCACCAGTCTCCTTATGGAATCTCCTCAAACAGATTTCTGGGTTTGTTTGGGTTTTGGGGTTGTTTTTTTCTTGTTTGTTTGTTTTTTGGGTTTTTTGGGGTTTGGGGTTTTTTTTGGGGGGGGGGAGGTTTGTTTGGTTTTTTTAGGAAAAAAAGGTGCAGATTCTTATAGGTTTCACTCTTTCAAGCCTTTCTTCAACCATGCCTGGATAGATCCATAGTGGTGGATTCCTGAAGTGGAATTCCTGAAGCCACTGTGGCTTCCTGAGCCTCTTCTCAGAGTCTTAGAATGGGCACATGGACATGGAAGGATCCAGAATCTTGGGTCCTACCCAGAGTTATTCCAGCATCCAGCAAAAAGGGAAAACAACAGCTGCCTCTGGACAAAACAAACCAGTGGTGCAAAGCTCCAGCTTTTCCCTTTCCAACACAGATTTCCTGAATGCCTCCAGAACTCACAGCAACCACTCTGACCCCAAAGTTCTTGTTGAATGTTACCACAATTTCCCATTTTAGCTGTAGATGAAGCTCACAGGGAAGATTTCTCCCAGGCTGCTGAACACACAGGCCTGCACTGAGGAGAGCACTGGACTCCAACAACCAGCAGGCTGTTAAATCAGGAGGGATTTCTCTGGGAATGGGACAAGGCACAGATGGTTTTCTCCCAGATACACAATGGTTGCTGCATGCATAAATAAACTCCCATCCAGTTTCCTGCCAAAACGGTCCCTCACCTTCCCCTGGACGAATTACCAAAAAGTTTGGCATGCAACATATAAAGGAAAAAATCCCTCAGTGGATGAGCAGGGAAGATGTGACTCAATTCAGCTGTGGAGGGCTGGAGATTTCCCGTTCCTGCAGAGGACTTTATGGGATGGAGGTGCCACGAGGAGCAGCTCTCCTGGCACTGTGGCCATCAGGAGCACCACAAGAAACTCTTCCAAGCTGCTGCAGCATTCCCCACTCCTGCAAAGCAGGAGACCTGCACAGGTCATGAATTACAACCCGCTGAAGGAAGGATTTGCCTTCCCTTCTCCACTGAGGGGGAACAAACTCCGACAGACCCCACAGCAGAGGAAAAAAATCAATCTGGGGTCTTTGGTGCTGCACCTGAACCACAAGGCTGAAGAATTTCTCCTCTTCCCCTCTCCTCTCCTTACACCAAACCTAACTCAGGAAGTTTCCAGCCCATCAGAGCAAAAGACATTTAAAAATTCATATTTTAGGTGAATACCTCAGCCCCAAGACCTAGTTCCCCTGCAACAACCCACTTTGCCCACAAACAAGCAAAGGCAGAGAAAGAGGGCGGGGAGGGAAAGGTTGTTTCCTCTCCCCTTCATCCTCTCAAGAATGAAACAACAATCAGGGAGATTTACAAAGGATTTTCAACCCAACCGTGCCAGTGGAATGCACGGGCCAGGCGGCAACAGGGGCTTTCACTGCCGATTTAAGAGGCATTAGCTCTGCCCCTGGCAGCCTGTGCCAGGAATTATCCCCCCACGCCGTCCCCTCCTCGGCTGGACAGCTCCTGGACCCCCAATCCAAACGCCTGCTCCTCGTCCTGCCACTGCTTATTTTTATTTCATTTAATTTTTTTAGCCTAACATCGTTTCTTTTGGCCTGGAGCCTGCTCCAGCACAGGCAGCAAGGAGCTGGGAGTTTTGGTGCAGGGAAGCAGGAAAATGGAGAGCAGTGGGATGGAAGATGCAGAATTAACCCAGAGAAGAAAATAAAAGGTTTGTTTTAATCCATTAACTCCACGTGGTCTAGAGAGGAGAAAAAAAAATTTGAAACTCCAAAAAGAGACAGATTTTTCAGAATATTGGGGCTTTTCTTTGGGTTTTTTTGGGGGGAGGGGGAATAATTTGTGGGTTTGGTTTTGTTTTTTTTTTTCTTTTATACTGTTAAATATGCTTTATTCTAGGATCTCAGCTCCATCCCTGACACAGACTTAGAGAAATTCATGCTCTCAGGCACAGGGTGAGACTGCTGAGGTGTCCTGTGCAGGACCAGGAGCTGGACTCAATCCTTGCAGGTCCCTCCAACTCAAGATATTCCATTATCTTTAATCTAAAATTGGGCCTAAAATGACAAGAAAACAAAGGACATTTCTAGATGCCACTTACAGAAAATACACATAATCATCCCTGCCTTGCTTTTGAGCAGTTCTTGGTGGGATTCAGGGCCAGGAAAGGACCACAAATGTCATGGATCACATGACAAAAGACAGCAGAAGAATTCATACAAGATTTTAAAGACAGGAGACCAAAGGAAGTGCCCCAGGTGCTCAGCGGTCTGAGTTTCTTGTGACAAACTTGAGCCCCATGGAAGCTCTGTTCCATCTGCTCCTTCCACAAATCCCGAATTCCTAGAAGCCAAAATGTCATCCAAGAACCTGCAGAAACAGCTTTGATTTTCTGTTCCAAGAAAATCCAAGTCCACCAGCTTCCCTTACCCAGGAAGAGCTGCACAGAATAAATGATACTTGGCATTTGAAATCTAAACAAAGAGGCCCAAAAACCCCATAAAAGTTTGTTCCCTCTGCTTCTTGCACTGATTCCACAACAGGGAATAAGAAAACATCACACAGAGGGTAAGGACATTCCTTCAAAAGGATAAACACATTTCCCAAAACACCTCCTGCCCATCCTTCTGGCTCTCTACAGCTCAAGCTCCTGACACAAGGCGTGACCAAACCCTGCAGGGTCCAGCCAGGGCTGGAAGTTCCACAGGGAGAGCTCTGCTCAGGGCAGTGCAGGGATCAGACCTTTTGACTCAGACCAGGCACAGCATTAAAAAAAAAAAAATAACAATAATAAATGGCAGACATTGAGAAGGGAGCCTTTTTTTTTTCCAAACTGCACATCATTAAACGTCAAGGCTCGCTGCCACCGGATGTTGTGAAGCCCAAAATGATGAACGGGCTCCAAAAGGGATTAAACAAACTCAGGAAAGGGAGGTTCATCCAGATGGGTGATGAAACATGAGGACTCAGGAAGCCTTTAAACCACAGGCTGCCAGGAGCGAGCAGGACACGTCAGGAGCCACATCCCTGGTCCCAGCTCTTCCTGGATCCCCCAGAGATCCGTGTCTGTCTGGAGAAACCTTTGATTTGACCCCACACGGCAGCTGTTGTGTTCCCAGCCACCTGCAAGGTGCCTCTTGCTCCAGCCACAGCATTTGGAGATTCAACATTTAACCCATCTGCACTCTGGAATCCTTTGGATGACGGCAAGAATGGCCCCAGAGGTGTCAAGCACACACCACACTGATATTTTTGCAATTGAGGCCTTCCAGGGCTTATAAAAGAGAGATTTTTTACAGAGAATAAGAAAGGAATAGGACAAGGGGGAATGCTTTTAAATAAAGAGGGGAGATCTAGATGAGGTGCTACGAAAAAGTTCTCGGCTGGTGAAGAACAAGTTGTCCAGAGAAGCTGTGGCTGCCCCCCATCACTGGAAGTGTCCAAGGCCAGGTGGGATGGTGTCGCAATACGACACAAAGATCTCACACACTGAGATGTCCAAGGCACAAAAAGGGGCAGTTTATTTACAGACCTCGACATTTATAGAATTCCAACAGTGACCATGGATTGGAGGATGAAAATTGTCCTCTCCAACCACACTGGTCAACCCAACAGTCCATCAATTCTCTCCTCCTCCAGAAAGGAACGCAAAATCATCATTATTTACATGAGAGGTGCATGAGAAACTGTTGTATTCCTGTGGGGAATGTTTTTTCCCCCAGAACCCCCTAAAGCCTGTGGCCATTTAGTTTGACCCTTTCTTCTTTTATCTTGAACCTATTGGCTCAGGACCAGTTATCTATCCTGAGCCAAAGACTAGATAAACCCATGCTTGTTCCTTGTTCGCTCTCTCCCCTGGAACCCTTCGAGCAATAAGCCTTGGACTGATCCTGGGGTAAGAGCCTCTTTTGGAATCTTTTACCCTGTCCCCTGAGATATTCCTCCAAAGCCCCTCAAGGAAACTGAGCTGGCCATAGAAAGCCCAGGTGGGGGGAGTAATTTCAAGAAACTCCGCCACAAAAAGTAAAACATCAGCAGGCTGAGGCAGAACTTCAGAAAAACTTCAGAAGAACAGGGTGAGAGGATGGGGGCTCAGAGCAATCCCAGCACGAGGCTCCCAGGTCCCAGCAGGGCTCCCACCCACGGCAGCCCCGGGCTGCGGGCACGGCTCGCACGGCTCCCGCGGCCATGTGTCAGTGTCACTCTCCCACTGCCAGGGAATGCATCTGACTGCCCACTCCGTTCCCACTCGTCTCCCTCACACCTCAGCCAGCCCCTTTTTGTCCACTTTGTGGGTGGGGGAAGGCTGAGCAGCTCTGCAGCAGCAGGACCCGGCCTGGGCCTTTTCCCTGCCTTATCCCATCTGTGGGATCGGTTGTGCCGTCCGTCCCGAACACTGCCCGGTCTGTTCCCGGCAGATGCTGCAGCCACAGAGCTGCCCTTGCCCAGACCACAGAGCCTGGCAGCCAGGGAAGAAACTCCTTGGAGCCAAGGCAGCAGCTTCCCTGGCTGCCTGGAGATATCCCTGTGCACACACACACCTCCAGCAGCACAGCAGCTAGAGAGAAAATCAAGTTTACTCTCTAGACAACACAAATGAAATTAAACCTTTGAGGGAAGCACAGCGAGTGCAAAGAGCTCGTTGAGTTCATTTGGACAGAAAAACAACTGGAGAACGAGCCTCTTCCTCCTTCCCCAGCCCTAGTTTTATATCCAGGACCTGGAGGTCCCAGCTGGAAGCAGAGACTGGCTCTTGGTCAACTTCTGGATAAATGACAACTTCTAGAAACAAGCATGTGGATTCAGGGGGGAGGGGGGTCAGCTCTCCCCTCCCCTCACAACGTTACCAGCCCCTATTAGATATCCCTGGGAGGTCAGCTCGTGGAGGGTTGGGATGGTTGGGCGGTTTGACACATCATCTCAGCTATTTTGGGAGCAGTTTACGGGTCTGCAATTCCTCCCCTGCACGGCCCCGATAGCTTTTCCACTCTAATGTCACATTATCCTCGTGGCAGGTTTCAAAACTAAACAGGTGAAAAAACAAACTTTCAGGGCACTGGACAGAGCAGGATGCACGAGAGGCACCGGGGTGATGGGGTGGTGGAAGTTTATCCTCGTCCTGAGCCCCAGCACAGGTTGTGGGAATCCCTTGTGAGCACAGAGGCTGATTCCTCACAGAACTCAACGGGAAGACACCCAAAGGCTCTTGCAGGAAACTCAGCCCATGACAAAAGGTGTCTTGTGAATGACTTCCTGAAGGAGCCTTGCAGTCCTGAGGCTTCACAAGCCTCAGATGGGACTTTAATGGTCAAACCTCCAGCTAAACAAAGCAGCCCTGGCCAAGGTTTCACACTCAGGTAAGGATGAGCCACCAGCGCAGGGGAATCTGTTCCTGCTGCTGCAGCATCCTGGAACAGGTTCCCAGGAAGTCACCAACACCACAAACCATTTTTCTGCTCCAGATTCAGTGGCACTGCATGGTCCTTCCCTCCCCTGCCACCCCCTGAGTGCTGCCCTTGCCCTGGGGCTCCCCCAGCCCCCAAAGCCCTCCAGAGGAAAAGGGAAAGAACAAACAGTGTGAACATCTGCCCCCAACCTCCTGAGGTTCCTTCACCACCACATGAATGGTGCCACCTTCCTTCCTCCAAGGGCTGCACCCAGGCCCAGTTTTGTGGGAGGGAAGCAGATGCTGTGGCCAGGGTCAATCAGAGGGGACAAACAGACCAATATTGATGTTTTTAACAGACCTCAGCTACCTCCAATGTGACTTTGACTACAGAACGTTGGCAAGGACCTCAGCCAGACCTACCCTGGCCAACACTTCAGGTGAACACCCTCAGGATACTTGCTGAGTTCAGCATACATAAAGTCTGTCTGAACAAAGAGCCACGTTAACCAAAATACTCCAGGCCAGGGAAAGCCACAGTTTTATTCTGTGAGCGCTGCTGAGCAGACAGGACTGCACAGCATCCATAAAAAATGGGAAAAAGAAGGAGAACCATCTTTTATACAGTGATAGGATGAGCAGAACGAATTTTAAACTAAAAGAGGAGATATTTTGATTACATACAAGGAAGAAATTCTTCCCTGTAAGACACCACATCCCTGGAAGTGTTCAAGGCCAGGTTGGATGAGGCTTGGAGCAACCTGGGGTAGTGAAAGGTGTCCCTACCCATGGCAGGGGGGCTAGAATTTTAAAGTCCCTTCCAACCCAACCCAACCTCTGGTTCTCTGATCCACTTCAAAGCAATGCATTTGTGCTCAGTAATTGAAAGGAAAATCCTCTGTGCCTCGTATTAAAGCAGCACGTGGGGCACACTCCACCAACCAGTATTAAGGAAAGCATTTCCTTCCTGTATTGATCATCCACCCCACCCCAGAGAGTGGCATTAAAAAGGCAGGGGGGAGGACAACAAGCCAAGTGTTATACATAGCAAATTCTGATTAGATTATGAAACTTTAAGAAGATCTTAACAAGTGGACAGTGTGCATTTTACATAATTAGCTTGTTACTTATAAATGCCTCCCATAGTGCCAATGGCAGATTTTCACCGCCCAAAATAGCCTAAAGCTGTCGGATTCAAGAGCTCCTGCCATCCCAATTTAGATCAACTCAAACACACAAACCACGAGGTGGTTTCGTTACACCAAGATTAAGAATTGAATCGGCTCTTGTGTGCCCGGGATGGTGGAAGGGGTAAAAGATTACAGAGGGCAAAGACATATTATGTCACTGTGTGCCTGGCCAGCCCAATCCTCACTGAATGTGGCAGCTGTTCCTCGCAGTGCTCTGGGAGATTTCGGGTTACGTTTTGGGGGGGACAGAGCCTGGCTTCAGGGCTGGATGTGAAGTTGTGGGATGCCACAGCTGCATCCATATTCATCGAGCCGAGAGCTGCTCCCCCAGCTCTGTGAGACTCATCCTTCATCAAACTGGGGCTGTTCCACTGCAATTCCAAGAACCAGCTCAAGCAAGCCTCGAGTTACAACCGCTGCCGAAAAAAGGTGACCTCAGGAGCAGCAGAGCAGGTAAAGAAACCGTTTGATTTGCAAGCTTGGGGGTGTTTGAGAAGTCCCAACAAAAGCAGAGCTACACTGTGTTATCCCTCTGCCAATCCTCTGCATCCCTGGTGCCTGCAGTTAAAGGGAAAAGCATTTTCCATTCTAATTAAAAAGAGCAAGAACACATGATAGGAAGTATCTTGAGGAAAAACTCTCATGGGAAGAGTGCCCACAGGTTTAGAGTTATCCCAGCATGTAAACATCATCCAAAATACCTTCAGTCAATCTGTGCAAGCTCCCATTTCCTAAAATACCCATCAAAAGCTCAGGAAAGCAGCAGAGCAGAGAAACAGTTCCTAAATCATGGGTTACCCAGAAAAACGATGTTGTATCTTCACCTGCTGAACAGGACAGAGATCAGTAAAGCTGCCATGGTCTCATGCTGGGTCCTTTCACTGGGCATTTCCAAGTCCCAAAGAACTTGAGGAAAAAGGAAAATACTTCTAGGACCCTCCGAGAGAGCTGGAGAGGGACTTGGGACAAAGGTTTGGAGGGACAGGGAATGGCTTCAAACTGCCAGAGGGCAGGGATGGATGGGATATTGGGCAGAGATTCCTGGCTGGGAGGGTGGGGAGGGGCTGGCACAGGGTGCCCAGAGCAGCTGTGGCTGCCCCTGGATCCCTGGAAGTGTCCAAGGCCAGGCTGGACAGGGCTTGGAGCAGCCTGGGACAGTGGGAGGTGTCCCTGCCCATGGCAGGGGGGTGGCATGAGATGATTTACCTTTTACCCTTTTAATCCAAGCCATTGAGTGATTCTGTGATTTCCCTTGGTCCTAAACAGTTTTACTCTTTCAACCTCAGAAATGGGGGGTCTGAGAGGGGGGTCTGTTCCCCAACCAATCTCCAGTACAGGCTTTGAATCTTGTCCTTTAGAAAGGTTGCTGAGTTTCAGCTGAATGGAGGTTTCATCTGTGAGAAACTACAGTGAGGCCAGAAATCCCAGCTGAGAGATATCCCAAGAATCGACACATTTTGGGAAAAGCCAACTGGTGCAATTTCTGCACTCAGCACAGAGCCTTGACCCAAGAGGATGTTCTGCCTCACAACATAAATTGCTTGTGTTGAAAATACAGGATCCATTCCCAATCCAGGCCTGGACAATCAGTTCTCTAAAGGTTCAGAGGTATTTAGCTGACGTCTCGTTTGAAATAATTATCTACATCCCTAAATTCCTCTGAAATGCAGAATCCATCTGTGGAAGAGATGAAGAGATTTGAAAGTTTGGGGTCTAAATTATTCCTTGTGAATTCCTTTGGGAACTAGGAGTGGAAGAAGCAAAAGGAACAAAATCATTACAGGCAAATTACCTGTATTTAAGCCACTCAAGGGCCAGGAAACATCAGCATAATTCTATGTATGCAGTAGGAAATCAATTCTATTAAAAAGAATAGAAAAATGGCCATACTTTGCAAAGAAGCAGAATCCTTTTCCACATTCCCATCTTGTCTTAATTCCCAAAGGACAACTAAAGGGAAAGGAGGCAGCGGGCAATGGGAGGAGCAAACTCATTTTTGAGCATTAAAATTCATTCACATTCATGTAGTGCCACAATAAAAGGCAAATCCAGGGAAAGAACATTCACAGTTGTTCCAAGTCATCAGTATTCCTCATTTTCCAGGCTTTAGGTTTCCCTGGTGTGACAACCAAATGTAGGATGACCTATAATAATTCCAAGTACTCCAAAGTAATGAAAAGAAATCTGATTTCATCAGGAGGGATGCTGGAGTAAGTGGACTCTTGACAGCTTTCTCTGAGCTCTGTGTCTCAGGCAGCACCTTAAAAACACCCACGAGGACCCAAATGTGTTTTCCATGGAATACAGAACATGGATAATGTGTTCTAAATCAGCCCTGGGGCCAGGCAGTTAATGAGAACAGTAAAGAAATATTCAGTAATTGCCCATTCACTGAAAGAGGTGAGGAATTGCAGAGCAAACCTCGCATGGAATCACGGGATGAAATTCCATGGCAGGGTGCAGGCACGGAGGGGATGACTGAGGTAACTCCTTCAGTTCTCCTCTGGCGCTTCCCAAATTAAACTGTGAGCTCTTAATTAGCAGTAATTGTGCAGTAGGAAGGTGTCTCCAGATACCTGAGGTGCTGGCATTGAACCACAAATCGCAGCTGGATTCACTTGCAGATGCACTTTGGTGGTTATGCTCAGTTTTTCATGGATTTGCTGGGAATCACGTCCAGCACTACAAAGGACAAGCAAATTCCAGGGAGTCCAGCCTATACCTGAGGGTACAGACACACCAGGGAAATCCTGGGGTGTGAGTAAATAAAAAGTGAATATTTTTGACAATGTGGGTGAGATTCGTTCAATAGGGAAGCACAACAGCAAGGAAAATCAAAATTAAAGTAAGAATTAAAACCCCCTCGTTGGGTGTATTCCATAAGCAAGGCAGCTCTGCTGGAAGTCTTCACAAACAACCTGAATTCTCCTTTTCAGTTCAGCTCTTGATATTCCAACACGAGCAGGGGTAAAGAACACTGAGAACCCCTCTTGAACTACTCCATCAACAGATGCTCATTAGAGCTAATCACAAGCAGAGCAGCCCCAGCCTGAAATGGAGTTTCCATCTGTCTCCAAAATGCACGTGGGCTTAGCTGTACAAATCCCACATCCCACCTATTTCTGTGGATCTGGAGACTGACTCATCATTCCCAGGAGGATACAGGGCACAGCTACATGGAGCCTATCACAATTAGAGTTAATAAGATAAAATTATTGAAAGAATAAACCCAGAAGGATCTAAATTAATTTCCAAATGTCACAACGGTGAGCAGCTATAGAGTAAAATCTCAGAAGACTATGAATAATGATACTGGAGCAAGAGTAGACATATTCCCAATTCAAAATTAAAATAAAAACTTGCTTATGAATAAATCTCCTCAGCAGGGAGGATAAGCAGAACCAGAGCTGCCCACTCAATACATGAACAAAATTCAGGGCAAAAAAAGTTAAAATCTGTCTGAGCCCTGCTTGCACTCCAATTTATAGCCTGAGTCATTTTTTTTTTTCCCTGAATCCTGTGGCAAAACATATTTAAAAGGAAGGGTATGGATGCAAACTGAAGGGAAATTCAGGAGATTCAAGGAAGTTTGGAGTTTAAGCAGACACAGACCCCAGGGTGAGATCTGCCTTTGGACAAACCAAACCAGAATTCCCAGCTTTTAAAGCAAATCCTACACAACCACGCTGCTGAAGCAGCAGCTGAAACCCAAGAGCTCTGTGACTGAACTTGGCCAGGTCCTTCCCTGGGAGCCGGGATCGCATTCCCCAGCCCCTCTCTCCGTCTGAGCCCGAGACTTTCCCGCTGGCCCCGCGTCAAGAGCCCTGTCCCACCCCCAGCCTTGGTGGCTCCCCGCTGCCCAGAGCCTCCTGCCAAACCTCCCCCCGAGGCTGGGGAGGCATCCAGCATCCCTGGGGACACCAACCTGCAGCTGCCACACCTCGCTTCCTCGAAACCCCGCGAGCCATCCCCGCCAGCCCAACCACAGGAACAAGAGCGGCGGGAGCTCGCCGGCTCTGCCGGCTCCGCCGCGTTCCCCAGGGTGCCATTTGTTTTCCCGGTGGTGGAGAAAGGAATCCCTCCAGTTTACCCCTGCCCAGCCCCAGAAATAGCAGCGGTTGAAAGTGCCCCAACAAGGTATCGCTCACAGGCGGCTGGAGCTATGAAAAGCCCTGAAACCAAAATCATGGAGGTAAATTTTACAGGGAGGGAACGACTGGGAGACGTTCACTCTGTTGTTACAGGATGAAGGGAGCAAGAATAACCCATCCTAGCACAAAAATATTGCTATTTCTCATCAGAAATACTCTTTGTATTAATTTCTTCCATCCTGTGTCGCTTTAAGCAAGAACACAAGACTACTCTCCCAGGATCATGACTTCCCACCCAACCTTCTGCTGAAGGATATCCACGTTGAGGGCTTTGACATTCCAGTAAAAAACCCTAATCCATTCTAGAGCTGTCAAGAAGCAAAGTGAACTTTAGCAAAGCAAATGGCAGCTTTGAGGAGGAAAGTAATTCCCAAAGAACACAAAGATAAGAGGAAAACCTTTCTAACATCATTTCTTTGTGAATCAAAAGCATTCTTCACCCTGGAATTTTCCTTCGAGGTAAAGAGGGCCATGCCACTAATTAAAAAAAAAAAGCCCTCCAAGTTTCCAAAGCATTTCAAGTGATAAAACCCAAGTTAGAGCCTGAAAATAAATCGTAACAGTAATATGCACACACTTGAGAGAAGGGAGGGGAAAAAAAAAAAAAAACCTAGATATAAACCTACACTGGAAAAATCTTACACTTAAGTGTAGCCAAAATGCCAGTTGCTGCATGTCACATTTGGGCGCTCCAGGCAACGCTATCACAATGGCTAACAGGGGCAGGCAGAGCTCCAAGACCAAAGCCCAAAGCCCAAGAGGAACACACAGATGCTCCCCCGGAGCCTCGGAGAACAGGGATGGCATCCCAGGCCTTTTGCTGAGGCTTTCACACACGTTCAGCATCCTGAGCAGCGGCGCGAGTCAGAGCAAGGCTGCGACCTTTGGGACGCCATTCCCGGCTAATCCCGCCTGAAGGAGGGCCCCAGAAAACATTTAGATTGAAGGATCCATGAGATTAAGATGTTTATCCATCCTGTGTCCTGCACGGTCGGGATTTGAGTGTCTCCTGGCTGCACGAGCTCGGGAGGACCAAGGGCCAAGAACGAGCGAGGGGAAGGATAGCAACGCTAACAACTGCTCCGAGTGTTTGCTGGAAACCTGTCCCCAGGCTGCAGATGAAGGAGCAAAACAGGATCAGCCGAGATTTTCCCCACATGGAAACACCTTGGGAGGCCGAGCTGACACAGCTGCTGGGGGCAGCAAGTGAAGGGGACAGTGTGAGACCCTGTAGGGTGAAACGCTGAAGTTGTGCAGGTGTTTATATCTGGCTTTGGCCAGGAAAGGTGCCATGGACTCCTGAAGGTCACCCCAGGCTATCAACAGCCCAAAGATGACCCCGAACAAATGTTAAGGTCAAGTAACTCCTGCTGGGGCTGGAGAAAACAACTGCATGCAGAGCTGAGGGTCTCCCTCCTGTTCCAAAATGGAAGGGCATTTGGCACCAGAGTCCCAAAAGGGAAACCTCGTGGAGACACTCAAATCACAGAATATCCTGAGCTAGAAGGGACCCACAGGGATCAGCCAACCCAACTCCAGCCCTTCAAAGACACCGCAACAACCCCACCCTGTCCCTGAGAGAGTTGTCCAAACGCTCTGGCAGCCTCAGGGCCGTGCCCATTCCCTGGGGAGCCTGGGCAGTGCCCAGCACCCTCTGGGGGAAGAACCTTGCCCTGATTTCCAACCTAAACCCCTCAACAGCTTCCTGCTGTTCTCCTGGATGCTGCCACTGGTCACTACAGAGAGGAGATCAGTGCCTGCACCTCCAATTCCCTCAGGAGGAAGCTGTCGACTGCTATCCCTGGAGGATAATGCTGAGCTCTTCCGAGTTTGCAGCAAGGGAATGAAGGTCTTCAAAGCAACTTTGGCCATATACCATGGAAAAACACACCCTGGACAAAGTGGAGGAGAGTTTAGGTGATACAATGGGAGGGAGGATGAAGACAGCAGCAAGAAAAGAGAATTTCCCAATGCACGTGGAATGAGGAGACAGGGATTTATGGAAAAGTGACCAGTAAAAACCTTTCCCACCTTCATCCCAGAATAATTATCATTTGTAGAGTGTCCATAGCAGTTTGCAAACCACAGGTTTAGGGAGCTCAGACAAGACAATTTGGGTCACAGATGAGGAGACAGCACAACTTTGTTCCAGCACAGAAAATCCACACTGAGCTACAATTGCACTGCAGGTCCCAGAGAGGCTGTGGATTCCCCATCCCTGGAAGTGTCCAAGGCCAGATTGGACAGGGCTTGGGGCACCCTGGGATAGTGGAAGGTTCCCTGTCCATGGCAGGGGGTTGGAATGAGATGGGCTTTGAGGTCCCTTCCAACCCAAACCTATTCTGGAATTCTACAGAGTCACGCCTTTGGATGCTGCAGGATGGCAGGAGATCCATGAAGGAACAGGACAAGCCAAGCACTGCTTCCATAAAATTTCTGGGCCAATACCTACTGTGGATCATTTAGGATGATGGGAAATGGGTCCTGGGCAAGGATGGTCGCTGATAATTCTCTGTTCTTCCACATTTGGTCACAGTAAGTGGATGGGTGGATCAGAGAGAAAGCACTGGACATTCCCCAACAAGGTTTTACAGCTTCCAAAAAAAAAAAAAAAAAAAAAAAAACCCAACCAAAAAAACCCCCAAAAACCCAACACTAGTTCCACACTAAAGGTCCCAAAGCTTGCGAGGCAGGTTTAATTTTAGAGCACACTCATCGGATTTGCTTACATAATTTTCTTGATTTGGAAAGCTTTTTATTTTCCTTAGTGAGAAAAGCTGTCCAAATTTATCACGTTAAGTAGGGGGCTGCTTGCCCAAAAGGATCTTAAAATACATTGGCTGCGATTCTCCTTTTAAAGTTTGCATATCACAATTAGGGCAATATGGAATTAGAGCAGCTTTAAAGAGTGAGGTGGGAAAGAAACCATTAAAAAGGACAAATCCTCACCAAATTATCCTGGCACCCAATTGCAACGGCCCTCAGGTTGTCCAGAGGCTGCTGAAAACAGGGCAGCAAGAGATCAAGAAGTGTTCCAGTGTGAACCCATTAAGCAGGATGCATATAAATCCCACAGCAGAGATTTTGAGTGATTTTAAGAGTTTTCAGGTGATTTTGAGAACGTCATCTTTCTGTTTGGAACTACTGGGGAAGATGTTGCCCTCACCCCATCAGACACGAGCTTGGTCTGCAAAGAAGTTTCCCCTTTGGATCCTCAAAGTCACAGGACTTGGCAGCAGCTGTGATTCTACTCCAGATTTAATTCTGTTCAGCTCCTCCACCCAACCACCACTTGATCGCAGCAGGAACTCATGAAGTCCTTAGGTTCTTCAAACCTCCTTAGGTTTGTTCTTCCCAACACAAAACCACAAAAAGCTCTAAAATCCACACACCAACATCTCACTCAATCCATTACTCCCCACTCTGACACTGATTAGTTCATTTCTGTAGATGGGAGCTGAGGATCTCCCCAAACAGCAGAGTTTCCATCCCCATGGAAAAGCTGCAGGAGTAGAAAGAAGGGGGCAGCTTAACACAGAAAATATGGAAAACCTCATCAATCCCATGAATGCCACAGGCCAACCGTCCCTTCAGTCTGAAAGTTTACAGGAAGAAATATTCAGTTTAGGTGTTGCCAGGTATCTCTACCTACTGAAAGTCCATTGCTAGGGCCACTGGAGCAGATCCTTTACCCCCACACACACCCAATGGTCACAGGAACACACGATGGACAATGTGACAATGTGGCTGATGGAAGAATTGGCACCGCAGGCAAAGTAATTAAATTTGGGTCTAAAACGCAGCTCCCAGGACTAGGCAAGTCTTGCACTTAGGTTTCCAGCACTCCTGACTATTTCCAAGAGCAGCTCTGGAGCTCTACAATCCCCCCCAGAAAGCCACGAGGGATGGAAAACTACACTGGGCTGCTCTTGGATGTGAGCAGTTCCCACCTCCAAGGCAGCTGGTCAGACTCCTTCTTTAGATGATGGTCACAAACTCAAACTTCATGAGCCTGACCTCAAAGAGGCCTTCAAAAAGCTGTCCTAGAGCAGACAGAGAATCATGGAATTGTTTGGAAAAGGCCTTAAAGACCATCCAGTCCCACCCCCTGCCCTGGGCAGGGACACCTTCCACTATCCCAGGTTGCTCCAAGCCCCGTCCAACCCACTGAACACTTCCAGGGATGGGGGTACAACCAGGTATCCCTAAGAGAGAAGGTTTTCCAGGATGTATTAATGCACCTCTTTAGAGGTCCTGAGGTTGAAAACCAGCATCATTCCCAAATAAAAACGTGTCCTGAGGTGAAAGAGTTGCCAGCAACACCTTGGTGTCTTCTCAGGAGCTTCTCAGTTGAACACTTACACAAAATTGATGTGTTCTCAGCCGTCTTTGTTTTCAGTATTTCCCACAGCAACTGTCCCCAAAAGTCTTAAGAGATGCTAAAGATGAAGTTAATGACCTCATGTCCTAAAGAAGGAAACACCAGCACCTCATGGTGCTAAACTCAGCAGGCATTGCCACCAAAACCTAGGGAGAAAGAGCACTTGGCCCAGGTAATTAAAAACAATGTCATATAACTAAAGATTTAAATTTAAAAACGTATTTCTTTCTGAGGGTACTTTTTGAGCAAGAATAGAGATTTAGATTAGATGTCAGAAAGAAATTATTCCCTGTGAGGGTGGGCAGGCCCTGGCACAGGGTGCTCAGAGAAGCTGTGGCTGCCCCTGGATCCCTGGAAGTGTCCAGGGCCAGGCTGGGCTTGGAGCAACCTGGGACAGTGGAAGGTGTCTCTGCCATGGCAGAGGGTGGAAGAAGATGTTCTTTAAGGTTCCTGCCAACCCAACTCATTCCATGGTAAGAAAAAGGAAAAAACCTCCCCAAATCTGGCCACTGATTTCCACCACCACTCCAGAAAACTTCACCAGAGAACCCAGACTTAGTGCAGAACCACAGCAGCCACATTGTCACTGTCTGTGCCAAGCTCCCAGCCAAGCCTGAAGGCCACCAGGGACTGAGGAGCAGCTTGGTGATGTCCTTCAGCTGCTGTGCAGAGGGAGGGAGGAGTTCCTTGGTGGCAAGAAAATGAGATTAAATCAGCTTAGGGTTCAGGCAGAGCCGTAAGCGAGACACAGCCTTTGCAGGGCAGCACAGAGGGGCCTTTGAGGGATTTCTGAGCTGCAACACAGAGAGGTCTCACAGCCCCAGAACATCAGGGCAGCAGCAGCATCCATGTCCTGCCTGTGTGCAGTGTCTGTTCCCCTCTCCACAGCCTGCAGGGACTCTTCAGGAGAGCCACGAAAAACCCGACCTAAAGAAATTATGGGTTTGTTCACACCCCCCCAAAAAAAAATCCTTACACGGCTGCCAGCTGCTGCTGTGGCCACCCAAACTGCTCCCCTAGTTCTGAAGTGATGCTGAACTAAGGAGAGGAGCTGAAATATCCTGAGCAGGAGGGGAGGGTGAAGTTACACAGGGCTATTAGTAAAATAAACCTTGCCCTGGCACGCTGGAGAAGCCTTACCCAGAGCAATGCTGGCACTCATTTCAGTCATCGGGTTTAACCCTTCCTTCCCTTGGAAAGGAAAAGTGGCAAAGCTGTGCCAAGCAGCCATTCCCTCCACAATCTGCTGGAAGTTGCTCCTCAGGGATTAAATCTGGATCCAAAGCAGGGGTCAGGATGGTATCAGATCAGGGAATGGGGTGTAGGGATGAGGACACGGGGTGGAGAGCCCCATCTGCAGAGGGGTCAGTGCTACCTCTTCTCCCCTTCAGAGTCAGAATGTTTAGGATCAGCACAAAACAAACAGAAAGTCGTGTTTTTCCCCTCAGGGATCTTCCCTGGCACTGGCAGGATTCCCCTCTTCTCCTCCACACCCACATCATCCAACACTTCAAGCGCAGAGGAAAAGCCCTGTCCCACCCAGCTCCCTCCAAATCCAGGGCACCACATGGAATGACTGTTTTTCACAAAAACTTCAGGAAAACGGAGGCCAAAAAGTCTTTCACAACCACAGCTCACCCTCAGCTGGAGAGAAACTCGGCAGCTAAAAGAGGAGTGTGCTGTTGGTCAAGTATTCCCAGCTCATCCAGAGACTTCAGGACAGCAGCGAAAAGCTGATGTGTGACTCACTGCCCTGCATTTTTAAGTGAAAAAGCAAGGAGCTTGGTTTGAGGAGTTAAGGGAGAGGAAAAAAAAAAAAAAAAAAAAAAAGCTCCGGAAAAGAAAACAAAAGTTTAAAAAATTAAGAAGTAAACACCTCTAAAACACCAATTTTAAGCAGTGGCTCGGCAGATTCGGGAGGTGGTTCACACATTAGCTGAGGTAAAGCGTTTGCAGCTTTCTATCCGAGAGGCTGCCTGCATTAGTCACCAGTAAGGGGACACTCCAGCAATGCTCAACTGGAATGAATCGAGCCCAGGAATGCAAAGTGGGGTGGTTAAACCACATCAGTTTTGGAGTGCCTCCTCCAAACAAGGCCCTAAAGTGCCCTTAATTCAGTTTAGCCTGCTTTGCATTGAAATCAAGCCTGTGAAAGTGAATTAAGGATCTTTAATCCCCAAGGAGAGTGTTTCCACCGGGGCTAGTTAAGAGTAATTGAACTAATCCACTTTAAAAGTCAGTTCAGATTAGTTGTGCTAAGTGGCTGTGCAGATGAGGCCTGGGAGCACAGGGACTGTCTCTAGCATGCAATAATCCCATCAATCTGCCCCGGGGAGGACAGCTCGGGCCTGGGAGGGATCCAAAACACTCCAATAAGAGCACTAATAGAAACGTCTCCTTGTGCCTGACAGGTGCCATCTGGTTGCAACCAAAGGCATTTTCCACATGGGTTTTCTGGGCAGACCATATTTGCAGGGCATGGCCAAGGGGAAGTTGGGTTTTATGGGCAGCTCCCTGCTCCAAGCAGTGCTGGCAGCATCTCCCACTCATGCTCGAGGCTCACGTCCCCTCACTGAAATATCAAATACAGCTCTGCCTCCATTCCCCCTGTCCCAAAGGGGTCAGGGGATGGATTTGGGGTCTGTGCAGGTGGGAAGGGGCCAACTCCACCCTGCACTGATGGCTGGGGGTGGTTGGATCCCCCCATTTAGTGCTACCACACCCACCCCGCTCTTCTGCCAGCTCCCAGGGTGTTTCCCACTTCCCACTGGTTTTCATCCCAGCTTTTCCACTGGTTAGAGCAAAAGCAGGTCAGCCCCACACAATTCCCACAGAAAGAGGGATCAGAAAGCTGAGAAGGGCAATAAAACTCAAACAAAGGGCTCCCAACCACCCCAAACCACATCCTGCCTCGATTTGTACTCCAGGTCCACCCCCCTCCCCAAACCCCGCAGCAGCACGGGGCAGGCTCAGCCCAGGTTTTTGCCTTTCTAGGAAACCACGGAGCCCCTGTTTCATGCAAGCCAGTTCTTCCCCAGCTAAGAATAATCCCCCCAGCTGCTGTTTGATGTCCCCATCGCCATGGAGGCAGTGTTTTTTACCGGGGAGATCCACAGGGAGAGGCAGCGAGGCTGCGTGTGTTCGCTCCCGTTAATGTTTCCTGTGCGGTTCAGGCTGTTTTACCTACAGGTATGTTTATTCCACTACTTTAGCAAACCAGCAGACTTTTTAATGGAACTGTTGATATTTTTCCTGGCTGCTGCTCCTCCTGGAGAGGCGAGGCAGCGTACAAACGGAGTTCATTCCTAGCTCCAGCCTGGAGCTGCCCTGCTCCTCCTGGGACCGCGGGGAATTGAAGGTTTCCATTGCTCCGGTCAGGTTTCTTCCTTCTCCCAGCCTTCAAGTTTTAGACACACACAAACAGAGGAGCTCGGGCAGCTGACAGGAGCAAGAGCAACGTGTGGCCTGGTGCTTGAAGCAAGGGCAGCAGCTGCCCTGGAAATCCAGCCACGCATCTCCCAGCCGGGCTCTGGAGAAGGAGAGCAGGTGCAACACTGCACCCCGAAAACGAAGCCTGCACCACTCATCCTGTTTTGCAGCCAGACCTCATGGGCTGAAGCTTGGTGCTTCCTGCTTGAAACACTTCAGACCTCACCAGGTCAGCAGGAAGATTCCTATAAATTTGTCTTTGGATTCCATTTATTGCTGCAACAAGAGGGAAACTACAACCCAGCAGGCTCTGCTTCATCAGGCACATATTGAAGACATTTTCCAATGTAATCCACAGCTCAACAGCCTTTTGGGGCTTCAAGAAGAACCAAAGGATGTGCACCAAATCCCTGACTCCGCTAAGAACCTGCTCACTGTGAGAAAAGTCCTGTGCCACAGCAAAAGCACCCAAAGCCCTGCAGACCCCGAGCAATCTCTGCTCCCTTCACCCACAACGGGGTAAAACTGAACACATCCAGACAGGTCAGAGCCCAGCTTTAGAGCCACTTCAATCAAAAGCACTGGAAAGGAGCCTCCAGAGAGCTCTGGGAGCAGAGCAAACAGCCCCACACAGGCAGGGAGGAGCAGCTGTTTGGACAAGGCCACTGACCTGTCCTTGCCTCCTCAGCAGCAGCAGAGCATCCCTGGGAGCAGCTCACTCAGTCCTGGCTCTCTGGAGGCTCTGGGAGCAGAGGAGTCACCCCCTCAACTCCTCACCACGAGGTGCCCCAGTCTGTGAGAGGGAACATCCAGCCCCTGAAGAAATACACCCAGAGCCACGGTGTAGCAGGTCAGGGAGCCTGTGCAGCCCCAAACTGAGGAGTTTTTGTCCCAGTGAGTCAGCCCAGGCCAGGCTGTCAGCTCAGCTCCAGCTCTCAGATTTTCCATGAGGCTCCAGCAGCCCCGGGGATGTGGTGCTGAGGGAGGATGCCCTTCTCCTCCCCTGGTACCTCCCACCCTGCCCAGCCTGGGACAGCCCCGCTGACCCAGGCCGTGCACTGGGAACACACAAGCCCCCCACAGGCCCTGCAGTGACTTTAAAGGCATCTGCACAAGATCAGATTTGTTTCTTCATTGGCTGGTGATCCTCTGCAAGCCCAGGAGTCCAGCTGATCCTGCGAGTGCAGGATGAGGCCTGGTCCCACTCCCCTCCAAGCACCATCCCTTCAGCCTGTCCTGCACCTTGCAGAGAGGCAGGGCTCTGCCTGGAAACACACCTTCCTCAGCTGCACAAACCAGTATGGACATGACAGCTCGTAACACTGACCACAGGGACTGCTCAAAGCCTCCCTCAGTCCAGCTCACACCCTCCCCAAGGGCAGCTCTTCAGCTCCAGTCCTCTCTCCAAACTCACGCTAAGCCTCCGGATTTCCAGAGTCAACATGGGACAAGCCAGAAGATAGAAATAGTCCCCAGGGATGCAACACAGCTGTGCTAATGAGCCAGAGGAAGTGTTGGATCTTTGGTCAGACCCTGTAATTCAGCTCAAGTGGCTGCTTCACCTCTGGCCTGTCAGATCAACTTGTTAACCACAGACTGGGAAAGAGCTCCCTGCTTGCTCCCAGCAGGAGATTTATCTTTGGCAGGGGCTGAAAATGCCCCTACCCCATTCACCTTTGATTGCAGAGAGGCCCAGAGATGCAGAGAGAGAGAGCTGAGCTCTAAGTTTGCCAGGTATTTCAAGATCTCACCTTACACTGGGAGAGGATTAGGGCTAGAAAAGAATTTTGTCAAGATTAAGCTGAACAAGTCAGTTCTTTTAAATCAAGTATCAGTTCTGGTGAACTGTCCCCAGAGGGGTTTGGGGCTGCAGGATTGGGTTTCTTGTCAGAGGAGATGGGCAGCACTGGAGAGCAGCTGAACACCGTGTTCCTGAACTGGGAAAGGTCCCCTGAAGTCATGGATTGCCCTGGGAGAGGCTCTGCAGCCAACACCAGTGGATCCAGTCCAAGGTGGACGCTCATCCCAAGTGCAGTCACTGAGCTGGCTCCCACATTCCCAATCCAGGATGGGCTGAAGCTCAAGCAGGATGCGAAGAAGCTGAGATACCCCCAAACATGGCAGGCTTTCCATGTTAAACACAAGTGGGAACTTGATTAGCTGAGTAATCTTCAGAGCCTTGTCTGGTGAGCCCTCACCCACTCTTCTACTCTTCCCACTGCCTTAGGAGAGGCTCTGCACCCACGGGACACACGACTGACTGGTTTTCCATCAGGAGAACCCAAAGCAAAATTTGGGGGAAGCAATGTTGTTCCCCTGTGGAAGCTGGCAGAGCTCCTGCAAGCAAGACAGCAACCCTTGATGCCTTGGGAAGGCTGAGCTGGAACAGGGACTGGACAGAGCTGGAGAATAAAGCAGAGATTTCTTAAAAGGCCTTTAAGGACACACCTTGGGCAGGACAAGAGCCTGGCCAGGGATACACCCAAGGGGGACACAAAATGGACACAAAATGGATACCAAATGGACGCCCGGTCATGAGGTCTCACACTTTGATCAGTTCTGGTCCATTTGCACATTGGGGTTGAATTGTCCAATTCCAGCTCCAGCTGATGCAGTCCCACCCTTGTTTTCTCCTTTCAGCCACCGCTGTTTGTGCTTTGGGGCCTGGAAACTTGTCCCAGTTGTCCTTGGTGTGCATCAGGACCAGGATTTGTTTTGTGTCCCTGCTGTGTGCAGAGCTGAGTGAGCCTGAATGTGAGGCTGAGAGCTGCACCCCTGGGCAGCACAGAACCTGGGATACATGGAAGTTAAAGCTGAAGGCATCACCCTTCGTGCAGGCAGTGAAGAGCTCCAGTGCCAAAGCTCATCACAGTAAATCCACCCCAAAAATCTCACCCCAAGAGCAGTCAGCTGCCAGGGATCTCCCACAGATCCCAAGAGTGGCATTGCACGGTCACCAGGGGCAAAATGAGGCCACCCCAATCCCAGCTTCAGCCTCAGGCAAGGAGAACCATCCAACATCCAGAACATTAAACTTCAAACCTTGGAGAGTGAGGTGTTTGCTGACAGTGATCCTAAAACAGAACTGCAAAACCCCACAGGGTCCTCTGGAGAGAACCACCTTCACCTAAAACCTTCAGCTCAATCTCTAAAAAAAAAGTGCAGTTACACCCCCAGGGCTGCCTGGCTTTGCTTTGTTGCAATACCAAACACCAGAACATCAATTAAAAAAAAAAAAAAAGCAATCTGAAGAGAAGAGATGACAATGAGGATATTAAAACAGTGACAAAATGTTCCAAAACTCAGCAGGGTTTGACAACAGTTCCCACTGAGGTCTACACTGGGAATTAGCTGCAGGAAAGCCGTGAGGAACAGGGCACAGCAATGCCTCTGATGTTCCTTTTTGGATCAGGTGAGGGAAGGCTACAGAAATCCCAGCAAGTCTTGAGGAGAACCTGCCATGGGCAGGGACACTTCCCACCATCCCAGTCCCCATCCAGACTGGTCTTGGACACTTCCAGGGATCCAGGAGCAGTCACAGCTTCTCTCGGCACCCTGTGCCAGGAATTCCTTCCCAATATCCCATTTTATCCTGCTCTTTGGCAGTGGGAAGCCATTCCCTGTGTCTTGTCCCTCCATCCCTTGTCCAAGTCCCTCTCCAGCTCTCCTGGAGCCCCTTTAAGTACTGGAAGGAGCTCTGAGGTCTCTCATGGCAGGTGCTGAAGATCCAGGAGCAGAAATCCCAGTGCCAAGCCATGGGCTCTGAGTCACAACAATTCACCTTTGCCACCTCCCATGCATCACCCAGGGGTCAGACCCAACACATCTCCCTGTCTACTTCAAAATAAGCTGTTAATTTTTGAGTGTTATTTCTTTTGCTCATCAATTGACCTCTTCCAAAAGGATTTGGCCTCGAGAACAGCAAAGTGTCTTGACCCTCTTCGTGCTGGGAGGCTGCTCCACAGAATTCAGAGAATTTCAAGAGCAGACCAACCTTCTGGGTTAAACTTCTGCCCATTCCTCCCAGGATTGCCTCAGCCAGCACTCAGGGAGGGTTTTAAGCCAAGCTCAGATATCCCTGGGGGCCTCTCTCAGTGCTTCATTCATGTCCAGGGGAAATCATCTGTTGCTCCCCATCACAAAAAGCCACCTCCTGCAATGCTTCACTCTCGGGAAGACTTCAAGGAGTTTTTCCAAGGGAGGAAGGTTTTGCTCCAGTTGAGAAACTCCTCCAGCCAGCATGTGGCAAATGCAGAAATCAGAGCAATTTTTGCCCCAAACTCCATGACCATGTGGCTGCCCAGTTAATGGTGTTTTAATCAGCTAGGCCAAATGAATCTGCTCATGAAATTGCTGCCAACTCCCATCCAGCCTGCTGGGAATCAACAGGAATTGGGTGTTCCATGCTGTATCCCAGATTCAGCATTACTGTCAGACACTTGTTGAGTTTGCATGTTCTGTGGTGGACAGAGAGAAAAGAGGTTTTCCTCTGTATTCTTCCAAAAAAAAAAAAGAAGAGTTAAGCTTTTTTTTTGCCTTTTTTTTCCCCTGTCATTTCCCTTTTCCCTCAAATCCTTCAGCAACTGAATTAACAAAATGTTCCCCACACCTTAGAGAATGGTTTATAGCAACATCCTGGAAGGCTACAGAGCACAATCAGAGCTGCTTGATCCATTTGAAACAAGAGTTCTTGGTAAAAGCTGAGGGGAGAAAAAAATTAAAAAAAAAAAAATCAGGATAGATTTTTCTATCAGCTCCAGCAAATCCTGTAACTGCTGTGTTTATCCATGGAGTCAAAATACTCCCTGTTCCACTTCGGGAAGTGCAAACACACATTACAATAAAATGTAAAGCTTGCTGAGCTGATAAACTTCATAAGTGTGTTTTATGACAGTATCTGGAGAGATAAGGCTCATTAGCACTTACAGCCACCATCTGAAGGAACCTTAAAAAGCACAGCTACAAACAGGAGAAGAGGGGAAAAAAAATTTGCATCTTGACGTCAGGAAAAAAACGCTTCTAAAGGGTTAACCCTTTCCATAATAACAATAATCATAATTTCTCCTCTGGGGTCCTCTCAGCTTGACCTGAGCTGGTTCCTGAGCTCGGGAAAAAGGTCAGGAAAACAGATCCTGCCTGGCTCATGTTGGTCCAGGACCTGCAGCCACGTTCTGCAGGAGGAGCAGTGGCCCCCCAGGAGTATTTAAGAGTGCAAACAACCAAGTCCTGTGCTCGAGGGCTCCTCAGGTCGAGGAACCAATTGTATGAACACACCACAAGCCACAGGAGAGCTTTTTGGCTGCAGAGAGAAGGGGCTGCTTCAGCATGGAGGGAAGCCAGAGGCTCAGCAGATTTCAGGTTGGAAAACCAGGCCCAGGGGAGTTCCTGGCTTGCTCCAACACACCCCTGGAAGTTGGGAACTTGGGAAGCTCGTGTCTAACAGAAGGTTTGAGCATGAACTTGGCACCATCCCACCCCAGAGGGGTCTCTCAGGAGGCAGCTAGAACCACAGGGTCAGAAGCTGAGAGACAGCAGATCAAGACGCTTTGAGTACATCAAGTCCTCTCCTCAAACATCAGGGGAAGAGTTGACCCCTTTCTCTTCTACAGAGCTCAGGTGGCCACAGAATCCAAGTCCTGAAGGGGCCACATTGTTCCACATAACTGGAGCAGAGAGGATCTACACGGAGCTTCTGGCACCAGAAGTCCTCCCACCTCTGGTGGTTGCCCCAGTGGGGATATTCTCATTTAACATCTTCAAAACCCCCTTCCAACCTAACTCCCTCTTAGAAGGCATCAAGGCACAGGGATGAAACAGGAAGCAGGGAAGGCAAAGCCAGTCTTCAGCTCTCCTGAGCCAAGATTTCCAGGTCCCACCACCCCTGTGCAGCTCTGGACCACAGATGCCTCATACTGTGGAAATACCAGTGACGTTCACTGGTCCAGCATCTCCTCTGGCTGCCCAGCCACCCCCACAACAGCTTAAGTTCAGCAGTTTCTTCTGACTCAGATTTTTCACTAAAAATAAAAAAATCTTAAAGAATGTTTAAATATCAACATTAGGACTAACAACACTGTCAGCATGTTCTTAAATGAAAGGAAAGGCATGGAGCATCCCTGGGCCAGGAATATCTACAAGAGAACTGGGGAAAACTTTTTACACAGGTAGATAGCGACAGGAATGCTTTAAAGTGAAAAAGAACAGGTTTAGAGGAGGTATTAGGAGCAAATCCTTCCCTGTGAGGGTGGGAAAGGCCCTGGCACAGGGTGCCCAGAGCAGCTGTGGTTGCCCCTGGATCTCTGGAAGTGTCCAAGGCCAGGTTGGACACTGGGGCTTGGAGCAACCTGGGATAGTGGAAGATATCCCTGCCCATGGGCAGGGAGTGGAACTCGAAAATCTTTTCTAACCCAAATCATTCCATGATTCTCCAAGAGGCAACCTCACCAAGTCTGCCAGCACAATGAATTAATCCAATAGAAAAAGTGAAGAAAGCAGCAAAAACTGACAAAAGCTGCTCTGGTCAGAGAGATTCAGACTCAGCAGCATCACAGAGGCTTCTCTCTGCAGTCTTCCAGACTTTCCACTTAACTTGCTCCCCCTTCCCAATCCCACAGCCTAATTCAATTACCTGCCACCAAATAAGCCTTAAGGCGATTCTCATTACCCCGATAAAGCACAAGGCCTTTAATTATTAAACACTCTGAGGCTTTTTGTGTTGGGGTTGTGGGGCTGGACTCCCTTTTATTGTTGTCAGCAGCTTCCAGAAATCAAGTTAATCATTGACCAGGCCTTTTCAGCAGGAGACCAGAGTCCTGTGGATTCCTGGTCTCTGGTTCTGCATCACCAGTCAGGCTAAAGGAAGTCACTGGCCTCCTGCTTTGCCAGGTATCCACTCAATATTCTCCTAACAACCCATCTTCCCCCTCCAAGGTGTCATTTACAGCACTGGGAAAAAAGAAAAATGTAATATGTGCAACAGTGCTCATCATGAACCTGAGTTCAGAGAGGAACAGCCCCAGGTGAGGGAAACTGAGGCACAAGGCAGTTCCAAAATGCCAAGCAATGTGCTCAATCCACTACTTAAGCCAAAACTAAAATACTAATCCCTGTCTGAGTTGATGCTGCTCCATCCTCTGCAGGCAGGAGGAGCTTCCGGCCTGATTTGGGACAAATCCTGCTCCCCGGGGATGAAGATGCAGGTCTGGCACAATTATTTTTCCAAACGTTCCTGGCTTTGTCACCACCCTCGTGGCACCTCAGCAAACCCAGCGCCACTTCCCAGCACCTGCAAAGCAAATGCTGCTCCTGGGCACGGGGCTCCTTTTCCAAGGGAATGGAGGTTAAACATCGCTTTGAGTTGACCCAGAGAGGCCAACCATGGGAGCGAGGCCAGGCAGGACTCACAGCAGTGACAATTCACCCTGCTCCAAAAAAGCAAGGGGAGTGGGAAAAAAAAAAACTAAAAAACAACACACAAACCAGGCAAATCCTTCCAGTTTTCCAAGGAAAACCCCAAACCCAGCACCTTCAGCCGTGTGGGAGAGGCAGAACAGGCGGCAGAACCGCTGAGGGCGGGATGGGCCGAGCCGTCCTCTCCGGGCGCTGGCTCCGGCCGCTCCAGCTGTGTTTGCCTGCGTGCTGCATTCCTGCCTCGCCAGCCGAGGCCAGGTTTTGTTTTTTTGGGTTGTGCTGGGAAGCAGCTGCTCCATCTCACACACGCCAGGGCCCGGCGGCGGGCGTGCCCGCGAAGCCACGGCGGCCTGGCCAGGCCGCGGAGGAGCGCGCAGGCCGCGGCCGTGGCCGCCTGGCCCCACACGGCCCTGCAGGGACAGGGACAGACACCTGGGACCTGCCACAGCCAGGTCATTGCCCAGCACGTCCCACAGGCTGGAAAAACGGGTGGCAGAACCCGTGGGATTGATTTCCTTGGATTCCAGCTGAAGACGCCACAACGAGCTCGGGGAGTCGCGGCGACGTCTCGCCCCGCTCAGGCGCCCACCCCAGAGTGCTCACAAACAGCCCTTCGAGTCCAACATTTCGCCCTTTTTCCGAGTCCCTCTTGACAAAAATGACGCCCTGAACGACGAGGTTGCAATCCTGCGGCAGAGGCAGGGCACCTATTCTGCACCTGCCAAAGGGAATAAAAATACATCGCGCTTCCCACACTGCAAACCCCACGGCGCAGCTCTCGGGAGTGGCGTGTTGGTAAATTAGGGCAAGCTATGCTTCCCCTCCCTCCCTCCCTCTCCTCCCCGTGAGCATTTGAGGGTTCCTGTTGCCTGCGTGCAGGGGACAGATCAGTTACATTTATGCAGAACATTGCAATCTGTCAATATAAACACTATGTAAGCATGAGCCACTTGTAACATTACTACTGTCTTGACAAGTGTTTGCAGAGGGGGCAGAGCTGCTGGGATCCTTCTGCTCCCAGAGGGAGAGCAGAGCAAATCCCAACCTGCTGGAAAAACACTTCTTCCAGCAAGGATTAATTTATTTATTTGTTTTTTAAGAGGTGCATCAAAACTGAATCAGGGAATGGAGGTTAAACACTGCTTTGAGTGGACCCAGAGAGGCCAACCGTGGGAGTGAAGCCAGGCAGGACTCACAGCAGTGACAATTCACCCAGCTCCAAAAAAGCAAGGGGAGTGGGGAAAAAAAAAACCCAAAAAACGAACACACAAACCAGGCAAACCCTTCCAGTTTTCGAAGGAAAACCCCAAATCCAGCACCTTAAATCCCGTGGCAGAGGCAGAACTCTAAATCAGAACCCCCAGAAATAGAGGGGGGTTGATTTATGGCCTGGGTCACCTCAGATCCACAGATCAGGCAGCTCAGGAAAGCAGAAGCTCCTGTGGGCTGGTTTCCCTTCCCACCAGCACAGGGCACAGCAGGATTGAATCTCCTCAGCCACCCTGTCACCCCAGCACGGCTAATCTTGTCACCTGCCACTTTCCAAAGCCCAGAAGTGCAAGTCCCAACACAATTCCCAGATGCTGCTCAGGTGCTTCCACCACCCCCAGCCACATTTGAGAGAGGAAAGGGAGGCAGGGGAGGTGCCCACGCCCGGAGCACCGGGAAAGCGGAGCGGGGAGGAAAAGTGAAACGCAATGCTTTCTCAGGGATCCCGGCAGTCTGGGGCTGCTCCAGACTCCCCCCAGCAGCCGGCTGGAATATGGTGCAAATTAGTGCTCAGACAGCCCAGCTGCAGAGGCCGTGGCTGGACATGAAAGCAGCCTCACTTCTGGAGCAGGCAGTGCATCCCAGCAGGCTGACACCGATCCCGAGGCAATGCCTCCCCCTCTGGTGCAGGCTCAGCCTCTCCCACAGTCACCCAACCCCAAAATTCAGCCACCACCACCCTCCTGAGGGGCAGCTCTAAATGTGCAAAAAGCCAGCAGGGCTGTGATCAGTTTTGCAGATGTGCTTTATTCTCTCTATCAAGAAGTTTCTTATCAGAGGAGGTTTTGGAGGTGCAGCATCACCACATCCTTGCAGCCAGGCTCCTCCAGCTGTTTCCAGGAGACAGGGCTGAGCCAAACCCCTCAAATTCCCTCCTGAGCAGGTGCCTGCAGGGTCTCAGCTCTGCTCGGTGCTGAACACCAGCATCCCCACAGGTGCTGCTGCATGGTAGCCCCGGGTCACTCTGGCACCTGCTGCAGGGAGGAGGGCAACAACACCCAGGCTGCCAGAATTTCCCTCAGAAAAAGAGAAAATCTGTCTCTCCCTCCATGAACCATCACCTTCAGCACATCTCCCAGTCAAGCAGCTTGGGGACGGAGCAAAACAGCAGCAAGAGCCCCACCTGCACCACGGCTGTAACTCCCACACACGCTCCAAACTCTGCTTCCAGAGGGCATTTATCCGACTTGGCTGCTTGTGCATCCCTCCAAGAACACCAGGGAAGCAGCAGCCACCAGCCGGGGTCTTCCCAGCCCAGCATCCCTTCCTGCCGCCCCCCGGGACAGGCACAGACATAACTCCACGCTGACACAATCTCATTATCGTGTAACCGTGCCCCATTTCTGTCCCTGGGCACTAATTCCCCACCAGGCCACGCATTTGGAGACACGGAATTCTTTCCCTGAAATAAGACATTGGGGCTGGGGGGGGGAAGGGATCATCCACAGCTGTCCCTTATCCCCCCTCCAGACTGCCGAAGGGAGCAGCCAAGCTGCAGCCACAGCGTGACATCTGCTTCACACAGCCTCAGTCTGTGCCCCACCACCTCCTCCACGGGGATGTCAGCACCCAGAGGGGTCAGCAGGGCACAAAAAAGTGGCTTTGGTGACGCCTTGGACTCGAAAGAAGCATCCCTTTCCCTGCCTGGAGGGTGTGTTTTAGCTCAGGTGATGCAGCCAAGTCGTCAGCAGGGATTTATCAGAATGAACAGATGTGCTGCCTCACCTGCAGCAGAACATTTCATAAGAAATGAGATTAATACCAGCTTCCCAGGGCATTTGCAGAGCCACCAGTGCTCTGCAGGAACATCCAGCTTTTACCAGGTGGGATTTCTTTCCTTATCAACAGACAGAAGCCCACAGCAAGGAGGGGGCTCAGCTCTCCCCTCACACACCTGTCAGACCTCACTGTGGATTATCAGGAGCTGGGATCTCAGCACTGACTATTCCCAGTATCCCCAGTAGCTCAGCAAGTGCAGCCTCTGCTCTAGGAAGAACAAAGAGGGGATCAGCAGCAGATGCTGCTCCTTGGCTGGGGCTTTAACCAGAGTCAAGGATGCTTTGCATAAAGCAAACTCCACTGCACACACCACAGCAGCCCTGCAGCACTTGGGAGTGCACATCTGGCTGGGTGCACATCTGGCAGCATCTCCTCTCCCCTCCTTATTGCCAGGGAGGGAATCTCAAATCAGAAACAGCAGCTGGACCAAGACACAGAGAAAACCCAAAGCAGTCAGGACAGACAGCAGACACTGCCCTTAGCCCATAACATCTCTCCTTAAGTTAAAACCTCTACGAGCCCAGAGAGACATCCCAGAAGGAGCTGGAACGAGTTACCTGCTGCTCCAGAGCAGATACCAGCACGGCAGGGATTAATAGGGGAGTTACAGCCAAGCTCCTTGTCAGTCCCCAAGGCGCAATTCAGCCGCACAGTGCCGGTGGTCCTGGGCAGGCACACGAGCCAAGGGGCTGGGAGCAGCCCCGAGTGCACTGCCGAGGGAGAAAAGGGCTTTTCCTAAAAACCTGCACACACAGGACAGGCTGTTTCCTTAGAAAACCAGCCCCAGCAGCAGGAAGTGAAACGGTTCTGGGAGTTGGAAACAGAAGATGTAAGTAGCAGTGTTTGGAAAACTTTGCCAGACCACAAGCAATGGACAAGCCTCAACACCAGGATTTGTTTTACTGGAAAGAAGGGGGGAAAACCTCAAGTCTGCTAAAACATTTCTCCAGGGCTGGTCCAGTGGCTCCTACCAGCGGTCACAACACAACATCCCCAAAAAAGAGGAAAAAAAGAAGAGGGGAAAAAAAAAAAAAAAGAAAGAAAAAAGCAAGGATCACCACTCTTGGGTAAACTTACACTAAAACCTCTTACGCAGGTGCTCGCGTCCCACTCCCCTCTCAAACAGACAACATTTTGGGACAAATGGCTTAAAATTAAGGAAAAGAGGCAGCAAGACCCCAAAAACCACAGAGGGAAACCCCGCACGGAGCTGAGACCCCGCGACGCGGCTGCGGGGGTGGAGGGGGGAGGCGATGAAAAGGAGCGGGGGCTCGGGTTGTTTTGCCTGCTCCAGCTCACCCCACAAACCCAGAAACGCCGGGACAAGGGGGGATCCAAATCCCCGGGATCGGGGGGGGGGGGGTCGGGAAGGGAGCGGGATCCACCTGCGCGGCGCGCGCGCCGGGCCGGCAGCGCCCCCTGCCGGCCGCGCCCCGCCCCGCGCACAGGTGAGCGAGCGCCGGGGATGCGCCCGCACCCGCGGATCCCCCCCCGAAAAAAAAAAAAAAAAAAAAAAACACCCGCCCGCCACCACCCGGTGTTGAAACAGCAGCTTTAACTGCGGGGGGAAAAGGAGTTTTCTCGGCGCTGTCCCGTGTTGGAGGGGGTTACAGGTCCGCTCCGTGCGCGTCACCCCCATGGGGAGCGGCGGAACGAAGCGCTCGCTCGCTCGCTCGCCCCCGGCAGCTCCTGCCCGCGGCGCCGGGGCACAGCCCCACAGCTCCCCGGTGGCTGCCAGAGCGCCCGGGTCCCGAGTGGCAAATCCAAGGGGATTCCGGGCAGCCGGCTGCGAGCGCTGGGACGCGGGACAGCCGCGGGCACGGCGCTGTCGCTGCCCCTGCCCGGCTGACAGCGCCCGCGGGAGGGGATGCCCGCACCCACCGAGGGACGGAGGGTGCCCACAAGCGCACGGCAGCATCCCCACCTCGGGCGGGACGTGCAAGGCGCAAAACCCCGTCAGCATCAAAAAGAAATAAAAATAAACTCGGGCAAAAGTTAAAAAAGAGCAGGAGCGGGGGGCACGGGGCACCTACCCGAAGTAGGCGGCGGAGGGCCGCGGGGCGCAGGCGAGCAGCCCTAGGAGCGCGCAGGAGGAGAGCCATCCCAGCAGGACGTGTCCATCCAGCATCTTGCAGCGGCGCCGGCGCTGCTCATCTCGTTCCCCCGCCGCGCCCGCTGCGGCCCCGCCGCCCGCCCCGCTTCTTATAGCGCGGCCGGCGGCGAGAGCCCGACCGGCGGCGGGGCGGACCGGGGAGGGGCCGCCGGGGGGGGGCGGGACACGGCGGAGGGGCGGGAGGGGGGACGAGGGGACACGCCCCGGGAGGAGGGACGGAGCGGCGGGGCGGGGAGAGCGCCGGGGAAACGGGAGCGGAGCAGGGGAACGGGGATCCCGGGGTTGGTGGGAGGCGCGGCTGGGTGGGAAAGCGGGGAGAGCGCAGGGGTTGGGTGAGATGGGCAGGTGGGAGAGGGGTGAGTGTGCCAGGGGTGGGTGTGCAAGGGATGGGCAGCGGTGCAAGGGCCGGGTGTGCAAGGCGTGGGTGTTGCAGCGGGTGTGCGAGGGCTGGGTGCTAGGGATCGTTCCGGGGTTGTGCCAGGGGTGGACGTGCACATCTGGGCAGCTGCGCGAGAATCGAGCGGTCGGGGATGTGCCAGCGGTGTGGGCAGCTGTGCGAGGGGTGGGTTTGCCACACCCGGAGGGTGGTGCGGAGGTTGGATGTGGGAAGGCACAGGCATCGCACACTCGTGTGCGCACCCACACACCCGTGAGCAATGCGGGGACGGGACACCGGGCAATCCGGGGGGGAAGCAGTTAATGCCCGGAGTGTCACCCTTTTGGCGGGGCTCGGTGGCAGCGTTTTTCCAGCTCTGTCGATGTCACTGTCATCGTCATCCTGGAAGTAATTCCAGCGCGCAAGAACGGGAAGGTTCCCCTCCTGAGCGTGTGTGTGTCACACTGCTGAGCCACCCCGTGTCCCCGTGGGGACAGAGGCGGCAGGACACTTGGCTCAGGGCTCTCATCTCAAAAGCCACTGTCCCTGGGGGTTGAAGCTCAGCCCCACAGAGCTGTGCCCAGCAGGTGACATTTGAGTGCATGATGAGCAGCAAGACCCTTGGGTGCTCAGGATGGGGTTATGGGTGTTTCTGACCCCCAGAATCTGTGGGCAAACCAGTTCAGGAGCCACACGGGCAGAGAGTTAATGGGGATGAACCTTTTCTCCTGGAATAACTCCTGGAGTGACACTGGGAGCTCGGTGAATTTATTCTCACTTCTGACCGTGCCCTTGGGCATTTCCAGCATTGTGCAAACTGCGTGGATTCTGCTTATTTTGGGGGTGAGGAGTGGAAAGATTTTTCTAATTATTATTTTTTAATGTTTAAAACAACTCAGCCCAGTTCCTGACCGCATTTTTGCCGAAACAAAAGCGGTGGAAAAGCACCGTTCAAATCTTCCCACATCCACCTGTGCACGGGATGTGAGGGCTCCCACCGAGGCTCTGCATCAGCACCCCTTGGGGTGGGGGCTGAAACTTGCTTGGGGTGGGCATCACATCCATTCCAGCTTCCTCAAATCCATGCGATCCACCATTATCTGGGAATATCTCCGTTTCCTTCTCCCAGTGGTTGGGGTGAAGTGGCACCGAGTCAGCCCCCTCTTGGTGCTGGGGGTCAGAAGCCCCATGGGCCATCACAGCCTGGCAGAGGCCAGAGCAATATTCCATTAAAGCCTCATCTAGAGGCCTTCCCTCGAGGAGAATTTGGGAGCTAGGACCAGTGCCAGGGTAATGTTGAGTGTCCTTACCCTGCCACCCGAGCTCTTCCAGCTCAGGAAAAGGCAGTGAAGAGCTGGAGGTGGAGGGCAGGACAAGCAATGTTATCACAGGGAGGCTTTGCCTGAGCGTTTCTCTGGTGGAAAAAAAAAAAAAAAAAAAAAACAAAAAAAAACCAGTTTAAGACTCATTTTCCACACACATCCCCGAGAAGCTGGTGATCCCAGGAAGGAAAGTCCTGTTCCTCCAGGCAGCCCCGAGGCAGAGCTGTGGGTCATGGAAAGGCAGTGAGACCCTCGCTGTTACTCATTTTCTCTGCCCGCAGCGAGGTGCCGGGTTCGGGGTGATGCCCTGGCCGTGTGTGACTCTTTCCAAAGTGAGGCAGCACCAAAAATAGTCCCCACTTCTGCTTCCAGCCAGGGAAAAAGGGAAGCCCAAGCAGGCACTGGCTCCTCCAGGGCTTTGCTGCCTGTCGTGCCTGGGGACCGTGGATGCAGCATCTTCCTGAGGCTTTCAGGTCCTCCAGGAATCCCTGGGGTGACACAAATCTCGGTGTTTCTGCTCAGAGCCGTGGCCTTGGGCGGTGTCCCCGCAGCCACCGACAGCAGAGGGCAGTGCCACATAGGCGCAGTGCCACGGCTTTGGAAAGTGGGAATTTTTCTGTCCGGGATGGAGGGGAAACAGCAGAGCCGGGGCGGGGGGGGGGGGGGGAAGCAGCCGAGCACCCAAGGCGTTTGGTGGTGTGAGTGGCAATTCTAAAGGGTTATAATTGTTTTCTTTGGGAGCAAAAGATGCCAGGTGCAAGGATAATGCTGGACAAGGAGCCCCAGAGTTGTTGTCACCTCTGGTCTGGCACCAGCACGAGCCCTGTGTCTTGTCCCTAACCCCGACCCCACCGCTGTTCTTCTGGGATGTGCTCCTGCAGGCAGAGCAGCTGCGGGAGTGACCGGTGAGGACCCAAGTCTGGCATCCTGCAGAAGGTCCCCACATCCCATTCCCGGTGCCAGGGTCAGCCCTGCGTCCCAGCCCTGGGGGTGGCACCATCCCATGCCAGCTCAGGTGCCAGGATCCCAGCCAGCATTGCTGTGTCCGGCCCAGCAGGCTCTCCCCAGGGGGATCTGGAGGGTGACTTCAAGTTTTCCTGCTCCATGACTCAGCTCTGCCTGAGGTTTCCCCATCCCCGAGGAGCCCTCACTCCCATCCACGTGTGTTTTTTGCAGGAATCCCAGCAGCATCGTTTGGTCAGGGCTTCCCTTCCCCTCCCCAAAGCTCTGCTCCGGGTGTTTTTCTCTGCAGTGCAACACCGGGTTCCACCAACCATTCCCTGTGGAGAGCTCGGCATTTTGCCCACGGAGGTCTCTCTGCAGGAGCCCGAGCTCTCTGCAGGGCAGTGACTCCGGCTCGGCGGGGCGATTGACTCACGGGAGGGTGAGAGGGAAGGAAAATACCCGTGAGCTCATCTCGCTCATCCCTGCCTGCCAGTCCTGCATGGATTCCCCACCAGATATTTTGGCAGCGACTCCCAGGTTGGAGTAACCCAAGCAAGGCAGCGAGAGGCGGGGACCTCACCGGGCTTGGGCTGGGCTGGCTGTCCCGGGCCGTTCCCGGGATAGCTGAGAAGCTTTCGGCGGCGCTTCCTCCCGGCGGATCGCCTCCGAGAGGAGCCACTCACATTTCCCTTCCTCGGTTTCCTGAATTAGAAGTGGGCCTGGCATTTCTCTGCCCTCCGGACAGAGGCTGAAATAACAGACAAGAGCCGGGAACGCCGCCTGCCCACGGGGCAGCGTTTGTTCCACTGGCATCTCGCCGTGCAACCCTTCCCTGCCACTGATGCCTCAAGTTTTAATTCCATGTATTCCAGGTTCTGTGCTGCCCAGGGGTGCAGCTCTCAGCCTCACATTCAGGCTCACTCAGCTCTGCACACAGCAGGGACACAAAACAAATCCTGGTCCTGCTGCACACCAAGGACAACTGGGACAAGTTTCCAGGCCCCAAAGCACAAACAGCGGTGGCTGAAGGGAGAAAACAAGAAGGGTGGGACTGCATCAGCTGGAGCTGGAATTGGACAATTCAACCCCAATGTGCAAATGGACCAGAACTGAAAGTATCTCATGCAAAAAGAGAACGGGAGGATTTTTAGGATTTTGTTTTTTCCTTTCCCTCTAATTTAGGAAGCTGTTGCTTCCAAGTTAAGCAGAAGGAAGCACTGATTCTTCACCTTTGTGCATGAAGTGACCTTGAGGGGCCTGCACAGACCTTCAGAGAATCATGGAAGCATCAAAAGGTTGGAAGGGAGCTTCAAGCTCATCCAGCCCCACCCCTGCCATGGGCATGGACACCTTCCACCATCCCAGGTTCCTCCAAGCCCCAATGTCCAACCTGGCCTTGCACACTTCCAGGGATCCAGGGGCAGCCACAGCTTCTCTGGGAATTCCAGCCCAGCCCCTCCCCACCCTCCCAGCCAGGAATTCCTTCCCAAAATCCCACCCATCCCTGCCCTCTGGCAGTGGGAGCCATTCCCTGTGTCCTGTCCCTCCATCCCTTGTCCCCAGTCCCTCTCCAGCTCTCCTGGAGCCCCTTCAGGCCCTGCCAGGGGCTCTGAGCTCTCCCTGGAGCCTTCTCCTCTCCAGGGGAACATTCCCAGCTCTCCCAGCTCCAGAGCAGAGGGGTTCCAGCCTTTGGAGCGTTTTCATGACCCTCTTTTTTCCTTCTTGCTTCTGTTCAGGTCCAGTCCTTTTGTTCTGGCAACAAAGCACATTTCTTTTCACTGATGTTTCCAGAGCTGGCAAATTTTTTTTTTTAAGTATCTAAAAAGGGGAATTTTTTTGCCTCCTGTGTCCATGCACATCCTTCCTGAGTCGTGCTCTGCTCTTGGAAAGCTTTTTCTTCACTACATCCATACCATCAAAACAGCCCCTCCAGGCAGGAATTCTTCACCTGGAATTCACCTTCCTGCTGGTAATTTCATGGACAGTGATGGACTCCATAATCTGGCCCAGAATGCTTTTTAATACAATTAATCCCAGAGCAAAATCAGCTCCATTTTGTCTTTATGGCAACCAGACACGTCAGGAATGAAGGAATTTTGTCAGGCAGAGCTGCAGGAGGGATTTTTTAACTCTGAAGGAGCAGTGCCAAGGAAGCAGGTGTAGCCCTGGTTCGTACCTGAGATGTTTTAGTTTTCTAAAACTCTTTTCCCAGAGAGTTTTCTGTCGACAAAAAACACGTTTTTCTAACTGTAAACCTTGTTTACATTCCTTTCCTGTGGAGGGACTTCTTCTTGATGTCCCTCTGGTTTAACCAATGTGATTGAAGAAATTTGTCTTTCTTCCACCAATTGAGTTGTTCTCTGTAAAACAGTACAAAAAAAAAACCACCAAAAATAAACAAAATCATTGTCAGCCTTCTGAAATCAAAGTCTGTGTCGTTGCAGTCTTTAACAGCATCAAGCAGGGACTCTCCCACCTTCTGCCTGTGCTGTAAAACACGTGGATTAACCAGCCATGATTTGAGGGGATTGTGAGGACGAGTTGAAAATTGTCATTCCCGTATGAAAATCGGGTGGAAGAGACAGACCTGGGTTTGTGCACAGCGAGGGAGAAGCCCCTGTGTGAGCTCAGCACCTCCTCTGAGCTGATTAATTAATTCTATTACAAGGCCAGCCCTGAAATATTCTCAAGCTGTAACACTCCTGGGCTCATTGGGAGAGCGACTGGAAGGGAGAAATTAAAAAATTGGGGTTGTAGGGGCAGGAATTGGGGGAAAAGAGAGAAACTCAAGGGTTACTGGGAGGATAAAAAAATGCCCTCAGCAGATCTATAGGGAACCTCATCAGCTCTGCTCCTCCAGGACCTCTTGTTTACCTCACCCCGAGGGTGACAGGTGCCCTGGGTGACCTGTCCCTCTGTCTTTGAGGTCACCCACCTCTGTCTCTCAGGGGCCAGGGAGATGCTCCAGTCAAGGCTCTTTGACCTTGAACATCCATTAAACCATTGAACAGCGGGGCTCACACGGTCCCTGAGGGGGGAAAGGAGAGGGGAGGTGATGTGAGAAAAAAAGGGAAAGGATAAAAATGGGGAAAAAGGGGAAAAAGTGGGGAGTGGACGCTGGTTTTTTGGGAGTTCAGCTGTCCCCAGCTGTGGTCACTGCTGTCACCTTGGGAGAGGTGACAGAAACTTCTTAAAATCTCTACAAATTCATTTCTGGTGGAAGTTGTGTAGCAGTTTCCAACCATCTCCGTTGTCTGTGGGTGCTGCATTCCACCATGGGGTGTTTTTTGGTTGGTTGGTTTGTTTGGGGGTTTTTTTCATTGTGTTTTGTTGGGGGGTTTTTTTGTTTGTTTTTTTGTTTTTGTGTTTGTGTTTGTTTGTTTTTGTTTTGGTTTTGGTTTTTTTGTTTTTGTTTTTGTTTTTGTTTTTGTTTTTGTTTTTGTGTTTTTGTTTTTGTTTTTGTGGGTTTTTTTGTTTTTGTTTGTTTGTGGGTTTTTATTTGTTTGGGGTTTTTTTTGTTATTTTTTGGTGGTTTTTTTTTTTTTTTAATTCCTCTGATTGATCACTGCTCTGATGAAATAATTCCAATTTAAAAATCCTCCCTCCATTGGCTCCACTGGAAAGGGCCATGGGATGTTCAATCAGTTTTTAACACTGCAAAGAACAAAAAATTTATAAAAATAGTGGTTGGGAAGGAGGTCTGGGCAGTGCTTTTTCTCCTTTTTTGTTTGGTTGGTTGATTGTTTTTGTTTATTTGTTGGGGTTTGGTTTTGTTTTCTAATGGTGAATTTTCTGGGAATGGAGATTGGCAGGGAAGAGAAGATAGCCAAAAAAACCCATGCTGAAATTCTGTGGGCAGCACAAAAGGTGGGAGAAAATTTCTATGGGGAAAAAAATGAAAGTATTCTCAAGGTAGGTCCAAAATATCAACAGACTTCCTTGGATATTTCAAAATGTGACCTTTTTGCCTACAAATTACACGTTGGATTTACAAAAAAAACCAAAAAAACCAAAAAAAAAACCCAAACAAACAAACAAAAACCAAAAAAACCCAAACAAACAAACAAACACAAAAAAACCCAAACCAAAACAAAAAAAAACCAAACAAACAAAAAAAAAAAAAAAATAGAAAAAAGAAAAAAGAAAAAAGAAAAAAAAAGAAAAAAAATCCCCATGTGCAAAGGAAAGGCTGGAAAGGGTGGAGTGAAATGCCCTCAGAAGGGAACAAAACTGAGGTCCCGTGGATGTCCTGGGCTGAGCCAAAAGGACATTTGCTGTTCTCCAGTTTCATTTTTTGCTGGAAAATAATAAAAAACAATATTTTTTTATTTAATTTATTAAATACTAAATTATAAATACTAAATAAATAATATAAATATATAGTATATTAATAAATAGTATATAAATACTATTAAACACTAAATAAATAGTATAAATAAATAGTATATAAATAAATAGTACTAAATAAATAGTATAAATACTAAATAAGTATTATAAATACGAAATAAAAATTAATTTCACCAAAAATAAATAAATTTTTATTTAATTTTCTCCTCAAAAAAACCCACCAAAAAACCAAAAACCAAACAAAAAACACCCCCCCAAAAACCCCAAACAAACAAACAAACAAACAAAACAAAAAAAAAACCACAAAAAACCAAAACAACAACAACAACAAAAACCCCACAATATAACTCCTTTGGTGTTTCCAAAATACCTGAACTTCCTCCTGCCACCTTTCCCCAGGCCTGTTTTTGGGTTCAGCCTGTCCCTTGGGAGACCCACCTTGTCCAAAGCCACTCCCCAGCAGCTCTTGGATGGCAGGAGGGTCCCCAGGGCCGTGTCCTCCCGTCCTTCTCCATCCTGTGAGCAGCCACACTTCTTCAGAAAAAATGGGAGAAGTTCTGCTCCTCGGTCCTGCTATTCCCAGTCTGAAATTCTGGAGAAAAATTAAGTTTTTTGCGTTTTTTTTAAAGGAATTTCTCTGAACTTGGTGACAGTTGCTGTGGCTCAAAACTTTGGGACGTTTTAGGATGTTTACCAGGGGAGTTATTCCCAAATCCCCCATCTCTCCAAGCCCTTTTGGGATGAGCAATCCCCTCTCACAGAACACTGAAGGAAAAAGGACACCCAGCCAAGAGATCCGGGCAACCCTTCAGCTGCAAAACAGCCAGAAACAAACTGAGCAGAAATATTTTTGTAGCCACAACATCAAGCCCACCCATTGAAAGTGTGTCGGGGATTTTCCAGCCCTGCTGAAAACTCTCTCTCTCTTTGCTTTTATTTTTAGAGGACGGGTGATGCCAGTCGTGTTATTTCACTTTTTTTTTTTTTTTTGGACGTTTCGTGCTAATAAAAGTGTTTTATTTCACGGTTGTTTTGCTTTCTTTGAAACGGGGCTGATGATTTCCTGCTGGAACTGAAATGTCATTGTCTTGAAGGCTGTCATCTGTCTGGTCCCCAGCCAGAGTGTCTGGGAGCTGGGTGTTGTCACCTGGCTTGGTTTGCGAGCACTGCCAGGTTTTGGCCAAGTTGGAAGGTTCCTGTGAGTGATTCCCTGCTTCTCTGAGTAAAATGAGCCTTTTTGAAAGAAAACTCAAATTCAAAAAGTCCTTTTAACGAGGGCCTGGAGTGACAAGACGAGGGAGAATGGATCCAAACTGACAGAGAGAAGGTTTAGATTGGATATTGGGAAGGAATTCCTCCCTGTGAGGGTGGGGAGGCACTGGCACAGGGTGCCCAGAGAAGCTGTGGCTGCTCCTGGATCCCTGGAAGTGTCCAGGACCAGGCTGGACAGGGCTTGGAACAACCTGGGACAATGGAAGATGTCCCTGGGTGGAACTGGATGATCTTTAAGGTCCCTTTCAACCCAAACTGTTCTGCAATTCAGGGGTTTCTGAGTGTGGAGTATTTTTCTTGCTGCTCTACCTGTCTGCTGCCAGTGGTTTTGCCTCCCTGCACGGCCAAAATACAGAAATAATCATTTTACAAGTTCCAGTTGCTGCTCAAGTTCTTGCAAAGCTCATCCCAGCCTGCTGCATCCCTGAAATCCTCCCCCAGGATTGTTTCCAGCTAAGCAGCAGAACAAAAACTCCAGCTCTCCACAGGTAACTCACAGCTGGAGAAAATCTTAATATCGCTGGGGCCTTCTGGTTTTGCTGCCACCTGTTGTCTTCTGTCTCAGCTCAACACCAAACCCAGTTTGGGAGACAACTTGAAGCCCTGGAATCTTGGAGCTTCCTGGGTTTCTGTGCCCACAGGGCTGGATGAGCTGAGTCCGAGGCTGTGTTGTCTGGTGGGTGTTTGGGATGTGACATCACCCTGTGGGATATTTGGGAAGCAGAGCAGTGGGGGACAGGGCCATTCCCAATGGAAAGCTGGGATGGATGTGCAGGCTCCAGGGCAGGATACTCATCCTAGAGGTACCAACTGGGTCACTCCAGTTCTGGCCCAAAATCTGACATCTATCGTATATTTGGTTAATCTGCCAAGGAATTTTTTCAAGGAATTTGTGTGGGGAAGCAGAGATGAAGCTCAATGTGTGGGGAAGTTCATCCTTATTTGTTTCAAGTAAATGCTTTTTTCAAAGTTTCAGTTTGGGAAATCACGGAGTCATCAAGGCTGGAAGGGCCCTTCAAGATCATCCACTCCAACCATGAACCCAACACCAACACAATCACCCCAAAACTGCATCTCCAAGTGCCACAAATGCAGGATTTTCACCCTTTTTTCACTCTTCTTCCCAGCCCCAGAAGAAATCTTTTGTGTTCTGTTTTCATATTCACTGTACTAAAGAACTTTGGAAATCTGAGTCAAATGCAACTCCAAGGATCTCTGCCTTTGGAGGAACTTCCTGTTTCAGTATTCCTGGGAAGCCTGAGGTGCACCAAGGAATATTCCATGTACCAAATGCACACATTGCAGAACATTCCCCCAGTCTGTATCCATGTACTAACCTCGGGAGGGACAAAAAAAAAGAGGGAATCTTCCCATCACTGTATCCAGTTTCTGTGTCACATCCTCATTTTGATGACAGCCAGATGGAAGAGTTCCCTCCTTTGTTTCATCACATCACCAGTTTTCCTTCTCTTTTGAAATCAGAGAGTTGGGAGATTCTTTCCCTGGTTTTGCAGTGGCACCCACCAAGGAGAATGACAGGGGATAAGTGTGGGACAGCTGAGCAGTAATGGACCCAAAATAAAAGTCATGAACTGCATGGACTTTAAAACACAGGAATGATGCAATTAAATGGTCTTTAAAGTACACGTTAGATGCTCTTTAAAACACAAAAAGAGGGACTCTAAAACACACATCCAGGTGGAATTGGGTGGATTTTAAAACACAGGAGTGATGGAACTGGGTGGTGTTCAAGGTCCCTTCCAACCCAAACCCTTCACTGATTCTGTGATGGTTTGATTGGAAATGCATCTGATAGACACAGCCAGGATGGGACTGAGCACCGTAATCCCCCCCAAAAAAAGATTTAATTAGCAGTGATCAGATAGAGAGAAATGATTAATTTTGTCTCATGTGTTTGGAATGCCTCCAGAGGAGGAAATCTGGCTGATTTAGGAGCTCCTGAATTCCCACACAGCATTCCCGCAGCGCGCAGCAGGGAGGCTGGAAAACGAGGGGCAGCTCCTAAAGCCTCCTGAGGTTTGATCCAAAGCGTGGATTTGGGCAGGATCAGCTCCCAAGGCCAGCACAGGGCAGATGGAAGGGTGGGGAGCAGCATTTGGCTGAGTGAGAGCCCCAAACCGAGTCCATTCCAAGGCAAAATCCGCCCGGCTCTGTTGGAGAGGCGCTTCCAGGATGGACAGGCCGGGCTGGTTTCTGTGTGGAACCCATTGTTCAGCCAAGCAGAGGCCTTCCTCTCTGGTTAATGGCTCAGCAAAGTCTGTTGCTTTAATGGTTAATCATCTACTTACATTGTTCAGCGAGGAAAGCCGGGCAGATAATGCCCCTGGCCCGCCAGTTCATGTGACAGGCTGACTTCCCAGCCGGAGCAGGGAAAGGATTTCACACCGGGAACAAGGAGGGAGAGGAAAAATGCCCCGGCTGGGAGGTTCTGGTGGATACAACATGAGCAAAAACACACATAAATCCACATGTGTCTGCATATATGTGTCTGCATATACACACGTTGCACGCAGAAGCAAAAATGTGTGTAGAGCAGAAACACACACGAGGTGCACGTGGAATTATTATTTCCACCCCACAGGACTTTCCAACAGTTAAATGAGCTGATTATGTGATATCACAGAATCATAGAGTGGTTTTGGGTTGGAAGGGGCCCTGCAAATCATCTGTCCCTGGGCAGGACACCTTACCCTAGAGCAGGTGGAATTTCACACAAATGGTTGTTGAGCTCACAGGCAAAACTCACTCCAAATTCTTTTAGCAGCGGGTCAGACTGAGGGCCATCACCACTCAGGATTTCGGGGTCCCAGGAGTTTCTCCTCTTGCTCTGATTGCAAGTCCCAGGCTTGCACATCCCACCCTGCACCCTTTGCTGCCTGAACAGGTGCAACAACTAACAGAAGGAGAGGACACAGCCTCAAGCTGCACAAGGGAAATACAGGTTGGATATTAGGAAAAAAATTTCACAGAAAGAGTGATAAAGTGCTGGAATGGCCTGCCTGGGGAGGTGGTGGAGTCACCATCCCTGGATGTGTTTAAGAAAAGCCTGGATGTGGCACTTGGTGCCACGGTCTAGGTGAGGTGTTAGAGCTGGGTTGGACTCGATGATCTTGAAGGTCTCTTCCAACCTAGAAACTCTGTGATTCTGTGATTCTGTGATTCTGTGATTCTGTGATCAGAGGTGTGGAGGAGTCAGGGGGCCCAGTTCTACCCACGGGTGTCATTTTGGAGGTGTCTCTTGTTTGGACATGTCTAACACAGGGAATACCCTGTAGCCCTGGTTGGTGCCTGAGGTGTTTTGGTTTTCTGAAACTCTTTTCCCAGAGAGTTTTCTGTCAACAAGAGACACGTTTTTCTAACTGTAACTTTGTTTACATTCTTTCCCTAGGAGGGACTTCTTGATGTCTCTCTGACTTGACCAATGTGATTGAAGAGGTTTGTCTTTGTTTCACCAATCAAATTGTTCTGTGTAGAACAGTATAAAAGGGAGACACATCCCTAGACATAAAGGAGTAATTTTCAGCCTTCTGAAGTCAGAGTCTGTGTCGTTGTGGTGTACAACAGCGTCAATCCACCACGATTTCAGTTCCTGAAAGACCTTGGAATCATTGACCTTGGAAAGCCAAGAGCATCAAGCCCAGCCATTCATCCAGCACTGCCAAATTCACCTGAACCGTGTCCCCAAGCACCACGTCTGCCGTGCCCCTGGGGACATCTACCTGCACTCATCCACATGAGAAATCAAGAGCTTGTCAGAGTCAAGGAAGGAGCCTCTGGGTGGAATTTTCTCCTTAGTGCACTCAGCAAATATCAAACTTCATTATTGCATCCTGACCTAAACATCTCCGTGTGACGGTGATAAATGTATGTATCCTCCCCTAAGTGGAGGGGCAGGCACTGAGTTTTTCTGTCTGTGACAGTGACAGCACCCAGGAAACGGCGTGAAGCTGTGCCAGGGGAGGTGGAGGTTGGAAATCAGCGAAAGGTTCTTCCCCCAGAGGGTGCTGGGCACTGCCCAGGGAATGGGCATGGCCCTGAGGCTGCCAGAGCTCCAGGAGAGTTTGGACACTGCTCTGAGGCAAGGGTGGGATTGTTGGGGTGTCTATGCAGGGTCAGGAGTTGGACTGCATGATCCCTGTGGATCTCTTCCAGCTCAGGACATTCTGTGATTCTCTGGCTCACCTTAATTTGACAGGAGTTTGATTCCACACAGAATCAAAATTAAGCACCCAACTCCACTCCTTTGAGCTGGTCACTTCCAGAGCATCTGTCCCTTCCCACAGGGAACTGACAGGAGGAAACACCACCCCCAGCACCCTGGGAACATGTCCTTTATAACTCCCTTGATCCATTCCCATCACCCTGAGCAGGATGTAACCATTTTCCTATCTCCTAAAACACACAGCCCGGCCCCGCCAACACCGGGAAACAACACCCAAGAGGGGAAAAAAGAGACATCTGAGCCACTCAGGGCTGACAGACCAGACACAGGGCTACTCCTCAGCAGCCCTTGAGATCCGTGTGACTCAGCAGGGTCAACACACTTCAAGTCCACTCCAGGAACAACAGCCTTGACTTTTTGTCATCATCCCGGGAGGAAAGAGGCAAGAGGAGAGTGGTCTGCAAACACTCGGAGTGTTTGTTCCTCCCCGGAGGACACTCGGGAAGTACTTCCAGCCTTCCAGGGCAGGGATGAGTAACCTTTGAAGTGCAGGTTCCCTTCCCACCTGGAGAGGCTCCATTCCTTTTGTCAGGAGCTGATTTTGTTGTTGTTAAGCAGTGATGTTGCACGGGGATGATGGGGAGAGGCTCGTGGCCACCAGGCTGGAGAAGAGGATCAGCAGTAGGAGTTGGTCCCTGTCTCCAGGGGGGAAAATGTGCTGGAGGTTCTAAATTCAGGGGGAATGGGACAGGTTTTTCCTCAAGGAATGACAGAGTGAGGAGAACACAGCCAGCCTGAGCTGGCAGGGGTGTTGTAGCCCTGGGTCTTTAGACAGGAACTCCTCCATGTGCCCTTGTGCCAGAGGTTTCTGCATTCCTGGAGGAGCTTTTGGGACAGCGCCCACAGCACAGGTACTGCAGGTGATAATTACCTGGTATCATCATCATAAATAATCATCAACCATAATCATGCCAATAATGAGAATAATACATAAAAAAATACATCACCGTAACAGGCATACTAATAACTACAACTACAGATAAAAATAAACCATAAAATCATCATCATCACAGTCATCATATCATAACCATCAATCATAAAGGTAATCTCACTGCCCTGACTGAAATATCCAGCCTTGCAAGTGAAAGAAAAGGAAGCAAATCTGACATCAAAGGATGACAGGGATGGCTTTTCTTCTGTTCAGGGACAATCAGTCAGAGCCCTCTCACCCCACAGTCCTGCATCTGACCTGCCTCAGGACCCCATCCTCATCCCAGCACAGGAATTCCACCTGTTCCTCCCAACAAAAATCCTTTCTGCTGCTCCAAGGAAGGATGTGGCCCCCCTGGAGAGGGTCAGAGCTGAAGAGCTGAGATGAAAAGAGCTCTCAGAAGATGCCCTGTGAAGGGCAGTGCAGGGACAGCCAGCCTTGTTTGGTGTAGGGGACACCGAGAGGTGATGAGGTCACTGTATCCACTGGGAATAAACTTGTCCAGAGGGGAGGGAAAACAGGCTCTGAATGCAGTGACACAGGCTGCAGTTAAACATTAGTGTGACCTGTCTGCAGGCCTGGCTGGCAGCAGCAGGGACGGGGCTCGGGGGTGGGGGGAAATCACCAGCTTGGCTTCCAACCCCAGGAACCTCAGGACAGCCAGAAAACTCACTCAGGAGCTGAAATTCAAATGGTAGAATAACAAAAGGGTGTTCTACTCAAAGGAACAAAGACAAAGTGTTTGTCTCTCAAGATAGAAATGCAAAGTAACACACAGAAAAACCTCCCCAGCACAAAAAAAAATGAACATATTTAAAATAAACAAGAGGTTGACACCTCTTGTTTGTCCCCTCTGGTTTAGCCCAGCTCTTCTCCATCCAGTTCCAGCAAACCCTCCAGCCTTTGGGATCTCATCCCCCTGGAAGGCAGCTGTGCTTTGACGGCTTTGATTTCAAGCCTTTGATACCAGGCAGATTTTTTTTTTACTGGGAATTCAGGAAAAACCCATCTGAGGAGGATCTTAAAGGCACATTCATGCCTGGTACAAAATCACAGAATGGTCTGGGTTGGAAAAGTCTTGCAGATCATCCAGTTCCAAATCTCTGCCATGGGCAGGGACACCTTCCACTGTCCCAGGTTGCTCCAGCCTGGCCTTGGACACTTCCAGGGATGGGGCAGCAGATGAAAATCACAGGAACTTTCTCCAGTCTGACGAGCTACATCTTTTTGAGGCCACTCTTCCCTTTCCCAAGGGCCCTAACCCATGAAATTTGGCTTCTATTCAAATCCCAACTCATTTTCTGCAGATGGCATCTACAAGGTACAGAAAAATACACATTTCATCTCTCCATCAGTCATTTCTAGATCATTCCTCCCTGCAGATCACTCTGCTGCTTCTTGTGGCCAGTCTCCCATTTCCCCATCTCACTCTTTTAAAGCTTTTTGTCTCCTTTTGCACTGTCCTAAAAAACAAAACTGAAATTCTTGGCTGTGCCAGGGAGGAGAGAGGCCGATGATCCCCAAAAAATGCCCAACACAAATCATTGCAAACCAACAAAAGCAACCAGAAGGTCTGTCCCCAGCAGGATTTCTCTCTCCAGCAGGTCTAAATTGTTTGCCACGCTAATTTTCAGCTAAATAAAAACTTCAGGGTTTAAATTCCCAATCCTTTACGAAGCCATTGCTCTTCACCACGTGATCACTTGCAGAAACAGCTTGGGTAAAACTCCTGACATTGATCCTCGGGGATTCCCCTTCTGAATGTTCCTGCAGCAAATAGTTTTATTTTATCCCTCCCCAATAAAACCTGAGCTCTGGGGCTCTCAGGTCCATGGCCAAAGGAAAATCTGGCAGCAGCCCAGGGAAACTCGTGACTATTTAGGAGAACTCCTGGTGCCAGAGTTGATGCCCAAGGAAAGGATGCAGAGGGTGGAAAAGCACCCCCAGGTCCCAGTTAGCAGAAATTCACCACTTTGGCTGTTTTCTTCTCTTTCACCACTGCCCTTAAAGCTCTGCTGGCCGCAGGATTAACCTCCAAACCTTGAAAAAGTGGGATTTGGGTGCACACTGAAACATCCAAATCTTGGTGTCTGCACCTTGAGGCACACTGGGGTTTGACCACAGGGGCTTCCTAAAATCCTCCCTGGGCTGCCCCACCAGCCCCCAGCTGCCTTCCCACGCGGATGCAGACATCCAGAAGGTTTGATGCCCTGCAGGTCAGGCTCACCTGGATCTCCTTAACACCTACATGAGGCAGCTGACTTGAGATTTGGGGGCTCCCTGTGAGAGGAAATCTAAGGTTTTGTTACCATCTGTGGGGATTTGTTGTGTTTTATCTTCTTTTTTCAGGGTCATGATTAAATGCTCGAGACGGTGTTTCTTGTTCAGGCTCAGATGTTTATTGGTTCTTATCTATGTTACAGTCTCACAGACCCTGAGTTCTGCAGCACTTCAAGCTAGCAAAGTGAAAATGGCCCCTTCTCTCTCTCTACAAGGCTTTTTAAGCACAAACTGTCCAATTATGAGATGTCATCTGAATTATTTTTACTTTTAACCCAATAACCAACCACCCATGGCCCGAATGCGGATTTTTCTGTCCAATTACAAAACACCACTCAGACCCGTGGAGAAGAAGGTGAAAAAGGATTCAGCCTCTGCCCTAAATCCTCCACCTTGCTTTATATCTATCACTGCATTCTAAACCCTGAAACTCTGAGTTTTGCACCCTGTGCTCTCACACACTTCCATCCAAACCACACACCCACAATCCCAGCGCTGTCACTCAATTTTGGGAGCCTTCTCCACGGCCTCAGGTGGAATGCAGGGTTTGCTTGGGGGTCAGTGCCTGCCAGCACAGAAAGCCTGGAATTCTCAGTGCCCAGGGTTCCAGCAGGGATCTGATCCCATCACCAAACTCGCGGGCAATCTCTCCAATGATCTTGGACTGCTTTTTTCTCCTTATGTCTGGACCCCCTTGAGCCACATGGAATGACCCAAACGTAAGGAAAACTTCCCTGGATTTGCTGGATTCAGCCAAGCCTTGCTCTGGGAGGTTTCTGGCTCCAGAGGCCCATAAGTGGCTGGATAACTTGCACATCTTTGCTTGATACCCTCAGCTTGGATCTGGAATGAGAAACAGAATTTGGCCTTGGAAGGAACCACAAACCAGACCAAGTGTGGTTCTGCATTTGCATCTCTCCTTTCCCAGCTGCCAGGGAGGTTTAGGAGAGACCTGATCACTAATGTCCAGTTTATCTCCATGTTACTTTTACTGTCCTTCATCTTCTGGCTTTTCTGTGGCTGATAGCAGGAAAATGTTCTGCTGTACCAGGTTTCTTTATGTCCCTCCAAAACAGTCACATCACATCACTGGGCCGTGGGCAGGAGTCACAGCCCAGGTGCTTGGCTTGGGAACATTTTTCCAAGCTTTTTGTGGTTGCCTGAACCTTGTGCATGCCTGGAGCAAGGGATAGAGTGTGTTTGTGTGGAGGTGTTCATCAACACATCTTTTTTTGGATGGGATCTCTCATTTTCCAGAGTATTTTTAGGTAAAATGTCATTTCCCAGGAGCCAGCTTGGGGCAGGCATGCTGTTTGGAGTGGGGACACCATGGAGGTGCCTGGATGGGCTTTGTCCATGCTCCAGCTTGGTTTGCTCAGTGCCACAAGATCCTGGCTCAGACCTCGGGTTTTTGGGCAAGCCCAGGCAGTGCTGTGGCACACCCGAGCTCCAGATGCAGTGGGATATTCTAGAACTAACGCAGGATTGAAGCCCTGCTGGATGGGCAGGGTTCCCTCCAGGTTCCTCCTGCAGCCCAGTCCCCATCACCCACCTGCCCTCCCCTCCTCTCCCTCATTTTGGTTGTTCCTAAACCTCCGAGAGGAGAATGAGGGGAAGCAATCTGCTCTCCTCTCACACTGCTGCCCTCCCAGGGGATGGAGTGCAGGGTGTAGCTGCAATTTGCAAGGGCATTTTGGCCCCTGGGAGGGCGTGTGGGCACGCAGAGCTCTCCTGGCCTGTAAATCATTGTCAGCGCTCACACGGAGCAGGCCACAGGTCAGGGGCTGAGCACTGAAGCATCCCCTGCCACCATCCCCTGATTTACCAGCAGTCACAGCCCTGCTGAGGTGGTTCCTCACCCAGCTGCAGTGGGGTGCCAGGCTCAGGGGAGCACGGGGCGTTTTCAGGGGGTTCTGTAGGTGCAGGAGATGCAGCTTTGTCAGGCTGGATGCCTCACACGTGGGAAGTGCCGGGTTCAGCAGGAAGGAAGGGATGGGAAGGACACAAATCGCCTGCAGGGAGGCCCCTTGACTATTCAGCTGCTGCATGCCTGGTGGAATTCTGGAAAATTAGATTTTGGGGTTTTGGTACATAGTAATGCATGTGAGTCAAGATGGAGGGCTTTGGGTGTTGTCTGGGTCCTTCTTCTTCACCTTCTTTTTCCTTCTTCTTCGTGGGTTTGGATGGTTTTCTGTAATTGGTCGATGGAGTCCACATTGCGGACTTCAAGTAGTTAGTTATTGGGTTTAAAGTAAAAATAATTTAGGTGGCATCTCCTAATTAGACAGGTTGTCCTTGAAAAGACCTGGCAGAGAGAGAAGCTCTCCATTGTACCTCGTTTCTCTAACTTGCTAGTTAGAGCTCACAGCTGGTGGAGACTGTAAATAGATAAGGAACAATAAACATCCAAATCCAAACTCGACATCTGCGTTTCCCGTGCATTATTCATCCTGACCCTGGCAAGGAGAAGAAGAACAAGCCAGAACCTTCACACATGCCCACCTCTCAGTCTTGTGGTTGGTGTGGGTGAGACATGGGCAGGGTACAGGACACCCAGAGCGAGTGCTGGGCTCTGCTTTGGGTGATCTGCTGGGACACTTTGTGCTTCCTCAGCACAGGGGTGTCAGCCTGAGCCAGGCGAGCAGCAGTGAGGGTGGAAAACACAAAAGCCATCACAATCACCTTGCACAAGCCCCTCTTAATCCCCTTCTTAACCTTCTTATCAGCCCAGGTCTTCTCTTTCCCCTGTTCCCACACTCTTTCTGCATCCCACCTCCAGGCCAAACGCGTCTCACATCCAGCTCCCCACAACCAGACCCCTCCTGAGATCCCCACCAACCCGAACGCTTCAGCTCCAGCTTCCCCCTGAGGGGAAGGGGAGGAGCAGGAATCGCCCTCTTCTCTCTGGGACTGTGAAAGGGAAGAGCTGGAGCTGTGCCAGGGGAGGTTGAAAAACAGGGAAAGGTTCTTCCCACTGAGGGTGCTGGGCACTGCCCAGGCTCCCCAGGGAATGGTCCCGACCCCGAGGCTGCCAAAGCTCCAGGAGAGTTTGGACAACACTCCCAGGGATGCACAGGGTGGGATTGTTGGGGTGTCTGTGCAAGGCCAGGAGCTGGATCCATGATCCCTGTGGGTCCCTTCCCACCTCAGGATATTCCACAATTCCACCTTCCTGCAGTTAACACTGATTTCAGCCCTGACCCGTCCTAGTCAGCCCAGGGCTGGGCAGGGTCTCCAAGCAGGAGGGGCTGCCCTGGGTGTCCCCAGCTCTGTGTGGCCCCAGAGGGAGGAAAAGGTGCAGCACTGGTGCTCCTGCAGGGAGGACCCCGCGTGCCCTGGGTTCCTCCACCGCCTCAAAACCCAAAGAAGCGCCTGCAGCTTCCAAGAGCGTGTTCCTGCTGGCCTGGGCTGCTGGGCAGATAAAAGCCATTCCCATCTAATTTAACCACTCACTTTAAATCCTCCAAAGTATGTGCAAGGCGGCCAAGGCTCGTTGGCACTTCCAGCACGGGCTGGACCTCGTCCATCCTCCCTTCAGGTCCTGTCTTGAAGCAAAGCCACGCTGGAAGTTTAAGGGCCTCCTGCAAGTCGCAGCAAAGCCTGGGGCTGGCAGGCCAAGCTGGAAAAGGCCGGGATAAGTCTGCAGGAGCAGCTTTAGTGGTGAATGAAGATTGAGGTGCTGAAGGTGGCCTTGCTACTGAAGGTCAGTGCTTGTAGTCCTGGCCTGAAGCAATAGGAGGAGCCTAAAATTTAGGCGAAGAGGGTTTAGGGTGAACCAGTCGGCCTTGGGAGGAGGTGAAGGAGATGGGGACTGCTGGGAGAGGAGAGCTGGGGTCACACAGCCTTCCCTCTGGAGCAAAGTTGGGGCATTTCCTCCCTAGTGGGCCCTTATTAAACCACAGTGTGATTTTTGGGGTTGTCCTGTGCAGGAGCAGGGTTTGGACCCAATGATCCTCGTGGATCCCTCCCGGCTCAGGATATTCCATAATTCCAAGTGTGACTGGCAGCAGCCTTGTAAAACTCCAGGACTAGCACTTGCCTGTGCTGCTGGATTGTGGCTGGGTGACTCAGCCTTGTCCTGGGCTCAAACTGCACCTTGCTGGGGTGTCCTTTGATGTTTGGGGTTTTTTCACTTCGGTTTGGGGTTTTTTTTCCTTCCCACAGGTCTTGACTAAAGAACTCAGTGGTCCAGGCAATTAAATCCACGCACAGGATGGAACCCGACAGGCCAAAGCAAGTCCTAGCACTGCTCTCTTCCAATTGGCAGTTGAATAATATTTAAGGATTATTAATCAGCAGGCAGATTCCTTCTATAAAAAAAGTTGAATGCTTTTATTTTGCTTTTTTACAAGTTGAGGGCTTAAACGAACAAGGGATTAAAAGTGACGAAAATGGAATAAAAGAGGGGCTCATATTTGACTCTGCAATGAGTGTTTCTTCATTTTCTCTGCTTTTCCAGATGTGAGGGTAAAAAAAAGGGGTTTTCTGCCTTTCTGATGGATTCTTTGCTGGTCCCTGATCCCCAGTCTGGGAATCCTGTGATTCTGACCTCCTCAAAGTGCCATGGCTCACTAAATTATTAATAACTTTTATTTTTCCCAAGGCAGAGAGAAGTCCTGCATCCCTACAGGTGAAAAGTTCAGAAGCAGAGGGTGATGCTCCTGGTGGGCGTGGAAAAGGTTGGGAAAATCTTTGCTGTTCCCCCGCTGCTCCTCTGAGGAACCAAACCTGCCCTCGGGGAGTTTTTCTGGGTTTTACTGGCAGGTTTTACCACGGGAAAGAAGTGGAGGAACAGGATTTGTTGGAGGCTTGCTCCTGCCTGCCTGCTGGTCTTTTCCAAGACCTTTCCCCACTGACCTTCTTCCCGACAGCTTCTCCTCAGCACATCCCAGGGAAACTTCATCCCAGGGACTCCGGAGCCACCTTGCTGCGGGCGCTGGGAGAAGCTGCTCTGAGGGATCTCCGGCTGCAGGGTGTGGAGGTGGCCCCATCTATTGGCCACAAACCCGACCCGGAGCACAGGGAGCTCCAAATCACCTTAAAATCACATTTTTTTTTTTTTTCTCTATGTCAGAATAAAAACCCTCTGTTTCCCGCTCCTCCCACGATTTCCATGGGCTTCTGGGAGGTGGAATGGGCAGCCCGATCATCTCCAGGGTAGAGACAAACACACCATAATAAATAAACATTAAATAAAATAAGATAAAATAATAAATAAATAAAAGAAATCAATATAAAATAATCAATCAATAAAAGAAATCAATATAAAATAATAAACAAATAAAAGAAATCGATGTAAAATAATAAATAAATAAAAGAAATCAATATAAAATAATAAACAAATAAAATAAACCGATATAAAATAATAAATAAATAAAAGAAATAAATATAAAATAATTAAATAATTAAATAAAATAATCCTTTCTAAGCTGAATACATTTATTTCGGGTGTTTTTTCTCCTTAGGAGACAAGGCTTTGAGTCGAGGGAGTGAAACGCTGAAGGAAGGAAAAAAAAAAAAATTGCTTTTCTGTACACTTACAAGTGAGGAATCCACTCTGCCCGGTCTGAGCTCGTTGTGTAGGGAGAGCTGTGAATTCCAGGACATCCTGGGTGCGGATAAAGCTGCCCTGGTGCTCCTGAGGAGCCCAAAATCTGCGGGATCCCTGGGAAGGGCTTTGGGGCAAGCTGAGGAGCAGAAGCAGCTGGGATGGATCGGGATGCACCTGCTCCACGGGCGGCTCCGTGGAGAACCAGTGCCATCTCCTGGCAAACGAGACCTTCCCCAGCACAGCTCCAGCCTGGGCACAACTGCAGATTTTAGGGTCTTTGGGGGCAGGGGGGGAGCTCTCCAGAGGATGCACCGACCTTCTGTTACCTCAGGCTCAGCCCCGCGTTGGGTTTTTCTAGGCTGTGTGCAGCTGTAGGATGAAATACTGTCCCTGGAGGAGCTGGAAATCCACTCCTTTTCCATGTCTGTGCAGGATTAGACGATTGTACAATGTCCTGCTGATGCCTTGGGAAGGCTGAGCTGGAATAGAGCTGGAGAATAAAGCAGAGATTTCTTAAAAGGCCTTTAAGGACACACCTTGGGCAGGACAAGAGCCTGGCCAGGGCTGCACCCAAGGGGGACCCAAAATGATCACAAAATGGACCCAAAAATGGGCACAAAATGGCCACAAAATGGACACAAAATGGCCACAAAATAGACCCAAAATGGACAAAAAATGGGCACAAAATGGACAAAAAATGGACACAAAATGGTCACAAAATGGACGTCCGGTCACGAGGTCTGACACTTTGATCAGTTCTGGTCCATTTGCACATTGGGGTTGAATTGTCCAATTCCAGCTCCAGCTGATGCAGTCCCACCCTTCTTGTTTTCTCCCTTCAGCCACCGCTGTTTGTGCTTTTGGGCCTGGAAACTTGTCCCAGTTGTCCTTGGTGTGCAGCAGGACCAGGATTTGTTTTGTGTCCCTGCTGTGTGCAGAGCTGAGTGAGCCTGAATGTGAGGCTGAGAGCAGCACCCCTGGGCAGCACAGAACCTGGAATACATGGAATTAAAACTGAAGGCATCACTGCCAGCTCAGTTTTGGCTTCTCAGAGGGCGATGGAGCCCAGTGACATCAGCTCACTTCAACCCCCACCATGAATGGTCCAGGACCAATTCTAATTCTGATCACATTTTCCTAATCCACTGAGAGTGAGGCTAAAATCTGGGATCTGAGATGTGGCTTGAGGCCGTCCTGAAATAGCTCAGGGGAAGGTGAGGATGAATAGCTGGGAAGCAGAAATTACCCTCCTTTGAGCAGTGGGTTCCTCCCAGATGGCAATCTTTAATTTAATCACCTTAATCACTTAATTTAATCAATTTAATCAATTAATTAATGCTCTGATAACTGAAGCTGTTGCAGCTGTATGGTTCAGCTCTCGCTTGTGCCACAGGGAGGACCAGAGCAGCTGAAACAGGTAAGGATGGATAATTCCCATCCCCCAGATCACCTTCTCCATGGACAGGACATCTTCTCCTGGGAATATGGCCAGGTGGTTGGAGTGACCAGAGTCAGGAGCTTTTCAGGTCTTATTTTCCTCCTGTACTCAGCCCTGGTGTGGTCACACCTCAAATCCTGGGGTCAGTTTGGGGTCTGTCATGACCAGAGGAGATTGAGGGGCTGGAGGTGTCCAGAGAAGGGAACAGAGCTGGGGAAGGGTCTGGAGAACTCCTGAGGGAGCTGAGAAAGGGGCTCAGCCTGGAGAAAAGGAGGCTCAGGGGGGATCTGGCTCTGCACAACTCCCTGACAGGAAGGGATCTTAGAAAACTTCTCCAACCCTAAAAATTCCAGGGACACTTCAGTGAAGTTCATATTCCCTTCCCCACCTTCTCAAGAAATGTCAAACCAATGGACAATGAGATGAGTCCATATAATCTGAAGTTCTTCACCTGAGGCCAGGTGCTCACTCCTTCCTCACGTCCCTCAGGATGTCCCCCTGAGGAAGCCAGGAAAGGAATTTTCGGGAGCTGGGAGCTGTTCCGTGGTCACTAGATGGCAGTGGCTGTTTACATTTGGCAGGTGAGGAGCAGACAAGGGTGAGAAGGACGAGTTTGTGGTTGGCACTTTGGGAACCGGTGACTGAAAGGTTTCGGTGCTGTTCCCGACCCTACAGGTGAGATATTCCCACACTTTGGTGTTCCACACGTTGTTCATCAGTGGAACTTACTGCTGCAAGAGGAAAAAACCAAAACCAAAACAAAACAAAAAAAAAACAAAAAACCCCAAAACCAAAACAAACAAACAACCAACCAAAACCAAAACTAACTAACCAACCAACCAAACAAAACCCCAACCCCTCAAAAAGCAAAAAACAAACAAAACAAAACAAAAACCCCAAAAAACCCAAAAAAAAACCCAAAAAACCCAACCCCCCCACACAAAAACACACACATACAAAAAACCAAAAAAAAAAAAAACCCCAAAAACAAAACAAAAAAAAAAAACAAAACAAAAACAAAAACAAACAAAAAAAAAAACAAACACAAAAACAAACAAACAAAACAAAACAAAAAACCATTCCAGCCAGTAATTTATTTCAACAAATAAACTGATTTACACATTTACCCTCCTTGCAGAATAGGAGATGCAAAGCAGTGATGGGGCAAGGGGGACTTTAAGGTGGAAGAGTGGAGATTTACGTGGGATATTGGGAAGGAATTATTCCCTGTGGGGATGACGAGCAGCTGGAATGGATTCCCCAGAGATTTGTGGCTGCCCCTGGATCCTTGGCAGTGTCCCAGGCCAGGTTGGATGGGGCTTGGAGCACCCTGGGATGGTGGAAGGTGTCCCTGCCCACGGCAGGGGTGGCACTGGATGATCTTTAAGGCCCAACCCATTCCAACCCAAACCATTCCAACCCAACCCGTTCTGGGATTCTAGGATAACAACAAAACAATTCACGTTGTGACAAGGTGAGAAAAATTCTCATTCCAGGGCAGAAAGGGACCCATTGCTGCTGCTGCTGCTGCTTCATGTGAGTGGTCTCCCATGGGATCATTCCCAAGGAGAAGCCTTAATTGGGCTTAATTTGTGACAGCAATTAAGGGAGCTAATCAGCTGCTCTGGTCAATTATGGCTGACCCAATGTTTGCACTCTCACCACTTGTGTTTACCTCCTGGGGGAGAAAAGCCTCGGGTGCTGAGGTGGGGAGGAGGGAAGGATTCACTGCCCATCTCCTCTGCAAGCCCCCGGTGGTGGTCACTGCCCTGCAGACAGTCCTGGAAAAGGAAAATAAAAAACAATTTAAAATCTGGCTTTTTCCACAGTTATGGGCCCTTACTCCCATTCTCCATTTTTTTTTCTTGAAAAACCTGAGCCAGAGTTTTAAAAACTCGTCAGACTCCAAAGAGGAGTTGGAAAAAAAAAAACTCCAACAGAGCGAGGCTGTCATGGTTGTTGGGAATGTAACCTACTCCAATAAAATGAGGAAATTATTTTTTCCCAAAGTTATATGGCTAAAATATTATTATATTAATATTAATGAGATTTTCAATGGTTGAATTTTCCTGCCCAAATGTCGCCAAGTAGAAAAAAAATTTAAAAAAAAAATAAATAAAGGATTGGCTGCTTTGGTTTTGTTGATTTTCTTAATTGTTGGTTTTTGCAGTGGCTGGAGAAATTTTATTGCACTTTTTTGGGGATGGTCTGGCCCACAAGACTTTATCAGAAGCTGAGACTGGACCTCTCTGGGGGTGGAGAGTGCACACCAGAGGAGCACAGGACAGCAGATGCTCCTCTGGGAGGGGGATTTTCAATTTTGACTGCAATATCCAATAATAATCTATATTATCCCCTGGCAGTCAATGAATGTTCACGTATTGAGCGTGGGGGGAAGAAAAAAATACCTTTATTTGCAAGTTCCCCTGTGTTTAATCTGTGGTTTTGGCACCTGTGACCAAGTGCCATCACTTTGGGGTCACAGAGCAGCCTCACAGGTGGCAGAGGCCAGACCTGAGGCTGGACATCCTCCAGGACGAGAGGCCCAACCCAGTGACCCCAGGCCGTGCTGGAGGTGTCGTCAAACTCCCCCAAAATATCATCCGGAATAATTTGATTTATCAAAGCCTAAAAACTGCTTCCTCACTGCTTCTGGGGTTTGTTCTTTTATTATTAGAAGCCTGTGCTGTCTTGTGGCAGTGAGTTTGCTGGGTTTAATCATCAGCCATCTGTGGAGAAGGGGCTCCTTGGGCCGGTTTTAATTTCGTCGCTTCCAATTCCGTCGGGCTGGGTCACGAGCCAGAACCAATTACAGCTCCTTGACTGATTTTCTCTGCTGATCGTTTTGTCTGCAGCTCTTACTCACCACCTCTCAGCAACGAACCCCTGGTATTTATAACCTGCTCCTCTTTTCTGTCTCTCTTTCTGTTTTGACAAAGAGGGCGAGTGGAGCTGAAGGGTTTCATACCCAGCCAGTCCCACCAGGCACCCCCAGCATTATTCCCATTTTCTTCCTGGGTGTTTTCTGACTCCATTTCTCTCTTTCTGGGGGATCACCCCTGCACAGGGAGCTGTCCATCAAGGAGACAGCTTTTTTTGGAGCAGAAACCCTGCGTGGTGCCCACCAATCCGAGTTCTTTGCAAGCAGCATCACCTGCTGCCTGTGCTTGGTGACATCAGCCAGCCTCATTTGCACAGGGATAATTAAACCCCAATTAGCCTAAGCCATCACTGTTTTTTGGGGGTTTTTTACCACTTTGTTCTCATACCCATCACCTATGTTTTAACCAAATTTGACCTGGATGGTTCCTTCTTCCTCCACTTTGACAGAAACTGGCATTTTCCCTCTTCTCCACCTTTTCTTTTTCCTGCTCTTCCCATCACTTCATCTTTCCATTTCCCTCAGCAGAATTCTGGGTTGGTTAGTTATAGTTATAGTTATAGTTATAGTTATAGTTATAGTTATAGTTATAGTTATAGTTATAGTTATAGTTATATATATTTTTATAAATATATATTTATATATAATATATTATGTTTATTTATTATATTTATATATTATATTTTATATATATAATATATATTATATATTTCTAGAAATATATATGTGGTTAAATAAATATAAATATAAATATAAATATAAATATAAATATAAATATAAATATAAATATAAATATAAATATAAATATAAATATAAATATAAATATAAATATAAATATAATATTGGAAAATTTATTTATGACCAAGCTTGCCAATGCCACCTGCAAATACCTCTCAGCCTCTCCGTTTTTATGCACTGCTTCCTCAAACATCTGTATCTCCCAATTAAGCTACCAAATACCTCAATATTTGAAGATATTTTGGGGTTTATTCACATCACAACTGCTCCTGGAGTTGTGCTGTTTTGTGCAAACGTGCCTCAAGCTCCACGGTGGGCAGCACATTTCAGAAACCACCTTCCCCACCTATTTTTAAAAGTTTGGAAACTGGGAAGCGACTCGTGACTCCACATGTATTGGATTCCTTCAAATCTCACGAGTTCTGGGAGGCAGAAAGGGCTGAGTCCCGATGTCTGGGGTGCAGATTTCTTTTCTTCCAAGTTTGCAGGGTCAGACTCGTGCAGCTCCAGCTGCCAGGAGTGCGCTGAGAAGGAGAGGAGGCGAGGACAGGATGGGGACAGGATGGGGAAACATCTCACGGAGATGAACTCCATCCATGGACCACCTGCAGCCCACCAGCTGGCTGAAGATCCAGTTCCAGTTCAAACTCAGGGGTGGGAGCACAGAAATCCCCTTCTCTGGGAAAAGCAGGATTGGGAAAAGGTGGGCCAAGGAGAGTCAGGACTTCTGAACTCACCCAACACTGAGCAGTTCCCTTCCTGCCACGGGGCTGTGGCCACAAAGTTCCTTCCTCCTCCTGTCCACTGATTCCTGGGAAGGTCTGCAGGAGCTTAACCAGTGCCTAAAAGGAGAAATAACCTTTCTAGTGGGTCCCACTGCAGCTCCAGGATTTAACACCTGTTTTGGCAAATAAAGGCATTTTGCAGACTCTGGACCAGCTCATCCCTGGTGTGGCACCAGCAGGGCAAAGGCACATGGGTGACCCAGTGCCCTGTGAAGACCCAAACACCTTTTCTACCTGCAGAAAACAATTATAATCCTTTTTTTCTTAAAAAAAATTTAAAAAATACATATTAAAAAAATGCTGCCAATGAGGCCAAGCCCTGCAGATTTTGCTCCCTCCTTTACTCCAAGGAGCCAACAGGATTTCTGGGCAGGATCAAAGCCAAGCAGGGCTGTTAAGAGGCAAAGTTCATCAAGCCCTGTGATTTCCTTGCCTTTTCCCATGATAAAAAAAAACAACAACCCAACTCCAGCAGAGCCCAGCTCTGCTCCTCTGCAGGCTGCAGCCAAATCCAACCCACATTAAGGGAGTTGCTCCACATTCATATTGAAAAGCGGGCGCTTGCCAACCCCTTAAACTCCTTGTTTTAAACTCCCCGAGCGCTGGCCTGGGGAAAGGATTGTGTGCAGGAATATGTTCGTGCAGTGCCTGGCACTGGGGGGGGTTCTGGCTCATGACTGGGATTTGTGAGCAGCTCCTGCCAGGCTTGTGAAGCATTTTGAAGTCTGGTTTCCTTGGGAAAACTCGGTTTTCAGCTGATTATGTCGAGCGTTCTCCCCTGCGCTCGTTTCCTCCCCTCCAACTCCTGAACCCCTCGGCCAATCCCAGCCCCATGCTGGCAGGAAGATAAAAGTTTCAGGGAGATTAAGTTGTATGGAAATAAGGGCACAGGTAGGGGAGGGGAACAACAACAACCAAAAAAAAAAAAAAAAAGCCTTATTACTGCATTTACCTCCTTTCCCCCGGGAGAAAAGGGAGCTCAGCCCTTATCAGGGAGCCCGCAGAGGAAGGGGGAAGGTGCACCGAGCACCATTAGTGCTGTTTCCCACTGAATTCCTCGCTGCTAAAGCCACGTTTCTTCATGCCCAGGGCTTGGAAACAGAGCTTTTTAAAGCAGGGAGGATGTGGGCTTGATTTTGGCCCTGTAAACACGAGGTTGGGAGCGAAGCAGGGAGATGCAGGCCTGGCTTTTGCTTCCAAAGGCTCCGGATTCCAGAGCAAAATTCCCTCAGCAGAGTCAGAGGATCACAGGATGGTTTGGGTTGGAGAAGATCTTGAGGTGATCTGGTTCCAACCCTCCTGTCATGGGCAGGGACACCTTCCACTGTCCCAGGTTGCTCCAAGCCCCATCCAACCCGGCCTTGGACACTTCCAGGGATCCAGGGGCTTCTCTGGGCTCCCTGTGCCAGGGCCTGCCCACCCTCACAGCCAAAAAACCTCTCCCCAATATCGAATCTAAACCTTCTTTCAGCTTAAATTCATCCCCCCACAGGAACGAACAGCATCACATCCACCAACATCCCTGCCTGGGAGCTCAGCCCTTCCCCGAATCACCCCAGGGACCTTGCAGATCCAGGCACCGACCTCCCCCCGCTCCTCACCCGGGAGCAAAGAACCCGATCCCAGGCGTTTTTTACCCCATTTCCATCGCTGGGTTGGGATGCTGGGCCAGAAACCATCTGCAGGTGTCACTCCTGCACACGGAGTCGAGGCACCGGGAGGGAGCTGGGGACAGGTGGCCACCCGGCAAGCGCATTAAGACATCATAACTTCGACTAATTTGTAAACAGGCTGAAAGAACATCCACCCTCCCTGGAAGGGGGAGAAGTGGCTCTTTAAACCCTGGGGATATGACCTCTTGTCCTCTCTGTTTATCAGAGGGAGGGGAAGGAGAAGGGGGAAAGGGAAAAAAAGAAAAAAAAAAAAAAAAGGAGGGAGAAAGGGAGAGAAAGTCAGACTCGTTGCCGTGTTAAAACCTGCCCCCCACCATCAGCTTTTGTGATGAAAATGGTGAGGGACACTCTCCGGCTCCTGGTTCTCGCTCTTTGTCATTCAGGCTTTGCAAGGGAGAGCTCCTTTCTGTTTATTTATCAACTGGGATCCCTTGTCAACACCTCACTTGACTGAGGTTTTAGCACCTTGGTGGGGTTTTGTGTTGTTTTTTGTTTTGGTTTTTTTTTAACTGCCTCGGACAAATCTTTCTGGTCTTTTCCTCCCCTGGGTGCAGGCAGATCTTTTCTTCCACTCACTAATTTTGCAGGGACTCTTTTTTTTTTTTCTCTTGGCGTGAGATTCTCCTGCAGCAAAGCACCAGGCAATGCCCAGCCGGCCCTTGACAGCGAATTTTGGGAGATGTTTCCATCATTCGTTATTTATTTCATTATTCATCATTTCTCACCTCACCATTTCCCACCTCTGGCCCCCTCCAAGCTCCCCCATCCTGAGCCTGCACCACACCACCACAACTTTGCCATTGGGACATTTCCCATTAAGCTGTTTTAAAACAAAACTAATGCCAAAAAAAACTATCTAAAAAATTATTTAATTTTGGATAAATTTATAATTTATCTTTAAAAAAAAAAGACTGTCTGCACTTTTAAAACACATTTGGAAGGTTTGGATACCTTGACCCAGGCACTGCTGCAGTATCAGGCAGTAACTGCAGATGCTCCTATGCTCTCAGATTGTGCCCTACGTTTCCTATTAGTGATTTTAATGGATCTTAATTAACTCGCTCTGTGGCTGAAGAGAAGACACTCCAGTCTGGGCAGTTTTTCAGTCCAGCGCTTGTCAGCAGCCCAGAGTAATCCCTGTTTAAAATGCATATTGATTTGCAAACACGAGGCTGAATCCCAACATTCATCTCCAGCGATGCTATCACTTGAGTTTCAAAGAGGGGGGGTTAGGAGCGAGTTCACAAAGGGATCAAATTCTGGTTTAAATTTTAAATTTGTTTTTTTTTTTTCCCCTTTGTTTGCACCTGCAGCAGGAGTGTGGCCAGCCCTTTGAAAAGGAGTGATTTGAATTGGGTGTTAGAAAGGGATTAGAAAATTTCGACATCAGTGCATCCATGATTTAATAAATAACTGTTCATCTCATTGTTCTTTCTGTCTCACAGACACTTGGCTTTCCTCTCTTTTTTTCTTCCCTTAATCCAGTGTATATCTCCACCCACAAAATAAATAAAGAGAAATCAGACGGAGCAGGGTAAAGAAACTGCAATTTTAAAGCCAGTCCTTACTCTAAGTGTGAATTTGGAGGAAAGCTTCATAAAATCATAGAACAATTTCGGTTGGAAGGGACATTAAAAATCATCCAATTTCAATTAATGCCAGACTCCAGCTTTCTTGATTTGGGGCATTTCGGTGAAGTTATTTAATGAAGTGATTGCTGAAAGAAGGGCAGAAAACAAGGAGCCCCAAAGGATATTTTATTCCACTCACCACAGTCTCTTCTCTTCCAAGGAATTGAACCTCTCTGGAGGTGCAGCTTTAACAGGCTGCCGTCCCTTTAGGGGCTGAGACTGGGCAGTAGGGATGTGTCCAGAAAGGGGTGCAGGATTTGCCCCCAGGAGCCAAAATACCTGACCCTAAAATGCTTCTCTCAAAGCAGGCAGGTGATGAATATTATTATTATTATTATTGTTGTTGTTGTTGTTGTTGTTGTTTTGTTGTTATTGTTATTGTTATTGTTATTGTTATTGTTTTTGTTTTTGTTATTATTGTTATTATTGTTATTAATGTTTTTAATATTTTTAATGTTTTTCTATTTCTATTTCTATTTTTATTTCTATTTCTACTTATATTTCTATTTCTATTTATATTTCTACTTATATTTCTATTTCTATTTCTATTTATATTTATATTTATATTTCTACTTATATTTATATTTATAATAATATAATATTATCATCATTATTATTGTCATTATTGTTATCATTATTGTTATCATTATTTTTATTCTCTTGGAAAGATTTAATTTCCTCAGTTAGTGGCACCCAGCCTCCTATGAGTGGTTGTTTCTACACTTCACAGCAGGTTTGGGGCCCTGGAGATCATCAGCTTCCACTGCTGATTAATGGGTTTTTAATCTGGATCTGGCCTGGAGAGGTTCCACACGAGCAAACACACACCACACATGCAGGGCTCAGGTCATGTCTGCATTTATTTTATTTCCTTAGGGGCAAACTGCCACTGATCAGGATCCTCAGTTCATATTTTGGGTTCTTTTCTCTGTGATTCTGGAGTTCTCAACGTGCCAGAAAAGCTCCTTATGGACCCAGATTTGCCCTCAAATGGTCGGTTTGCCTTCAAAACAAATTGGTTTTCCCCCCACATCTCATCCTCTAAGGAAGATCCCAAGTTTTCCTCCACAGCACTCATTTTTCCAGAGGATGATCTCCACAAAGTGACTTTGCTGGTGGAGACCACCTGGGAAAGTCTCCCTCACCATCATCCAAGCTCTGATTCCCCTTGCCACGACCCCAAGTGTCACAATCAACATGAAAGAACGACACTCACACCCTGAGATGTCCAAGGCAAAAAAAAGTTTATTTACAGACCTTGATATTTATAGAATTCCAACAGTGACCATGGACTGGAGGAAGAAAATTGTCCTCTCCAGCCACACTGGTCAACCCAACAGTCCATCAGTTCTCTCCTCCTCCAGAAAGGAATGGAAAATAATCATTGTTTACATGAAAAGTGTGTGAGAAACTTCACGACAAAAGTAAAACATCAGAAGGCTGAAAAGAACAGGGCGACACCCAAGAGGTGGTGGAAAGTTCTGGAGAAGATCACAGAGCCAGAGAATTGTAGGAGGAATGGAAGGAACCTTATAAATCCCCTGCCATGGGCAGGGACAGCTCCCACCAGCCCCGTCCAGCCTGGCCTCGGACACCTGTGATGGGTGGCAGTGACCAAGGCAGTGGGTTTAGGAGGCAGGGACAACACAGGGAGTCTTTATCTGGACAAAGATGTGGCACTGGCTTCTTGCACTTCTCAATTCTCCTGCAGTCTGACAGAACTCTGGACACCCACTCTGGTTCCCTTCTGCTGTCACTTACCAGGGGACACTCAGGTGCAGGCCCTGCTGTTTCCAGTGACCAACAGAAGATGTTTTCTCTCTCACCTAGGAACCTGCCCTGCCCGAGGGCATCAGGTCAGGACAAGGGTGATATTCCTCTTTAACCAAAACCCAAACTGTGTTAACCCACAACAGTCCCCACTGCTGATGGGCAGGTGACAGGAAAGGTGACACCAGCCCAGAGCGCTGGCCAGGCACAGAGGGGGCCAGAGAAGAGGCAGCACCCACCATCCACCCTCCCACCTTGCAGGGCAGGTCCCTGCAATCCTTCCACCCAGCAGTTCTCTGGGAACCCTGCATCTCCAGCAGGGACATGGGCACGTCCCCTGCCTTGGTCCCTGACGGCTCCTCTGGGGTGGAGAAAGGAAAGCAGAGCCCTGGTGATGCCTTGGGAAGGCTGAGCTGGAACAGAGACTGGGCAGAGCTGGAGAATAAAGCAGAGATTTATTAAAAGGCCTTTAAGGACACACCTTGGGCAGGACAAGAGCCTGGCCAAGGCTGCATCCAAGGTGGACTCAAAATGGACACAAAATGGACCCAAAATGGACACAAAATGGGCACAAAATGGACACAAAATGGTCACAAAATGGGCACAAAATCAACACAAAATGGACAAAAAATGGACCCAAAACAGTCACGAGGTCTCACACTTTGATCAGTTCTGGTCCATTTGCACATTGGGGTTGAATTGTCCAATTCCAGCTCCAGCTGATGCAGTCCCACCCTTCTTGTTTTCTCCCTTCAGCCACCGCTGTTTGTGCTTTGGGGCCTGGAAACTTGTCCCAGTTGTCCTTGGTGTGCAGCAGGAGCAGGATTTGTTTTGTGTCCCTGCTGTGTGCAGAGCTGAGTGAGCCTGAATGTGAGGCTGAGAGCTGCACCCCTGGGCAGCACAGAGTCTGGAATACATGGAATTAAAACTGAAGGCATTGCTGGTGCTGCACATCCCCGTGCTCCGGGCGCGTTTCCCACCCACCCTTTTCTCTCTCCAGGTTCGTTCTCCTGCTGTACCACTAGGTGGGCCAAAGCTACACCGCTCAGGAGACGGGCAGGGCAGGTGGCTCTGCCTCATCCCCGTGTCCAGGGGACAGGAGACGGAGGGAAGGAGCGGGAGGAGGTGGCAGAGAGCCCCAAGTTCCTCCTCGAGCCATCCTTGAAGCCCTCTGAGGAGAGGTGTCCTGTCTAAAGAAGTGACCATCCCCGGGAGAGGAACCCAGCGGGGACAGAGCCACCTCACAGAGGGGTGGCAAAGGCAGGAGCAGAGCCACCACCACCCGTTCAAACTCTGTCACCTGCTGCCCTCCTCAAGCAGCTCCTTGGTGGCCAGAGCCTGGAGTGGAAGGAAGAGTCAGCACTGGTGCTTGAGGGAAAACTGGAGGTGCACAAAACACGAGAGGGAACCCTCCTGAAAAACAACATTTTTGTCACCCGAGGTCAGGGTAGCAGAAATGTGAAAGTCTTGAGTCTCGAATTCTAAAGGAAAGGATCACCACCTACGGCAGATCTGCTCTGCCAGAGGTCTGGGGCATCCCAGTGCAGCTCTCTGGGTGCTCTGCCTCCATCCAGCCCATAGATCCAACCCCTCCTGCCCTCCTGGGGTCATTCCAGCACTGGATTTTACACTTACAGCCACCCTCCATTTCTCATAGGAGCCCTGAGATCAGAAGATAAGAAAATTATGCAGAATTAATTTTTTTTAATGGAGTCCAGGAGCAGCCTAAATTCCAATTACAACCTGGGCACATCACAGCCACCAGCCAGGGGTGTTTTGGGCAGTGTCAAATGTTTGCTGCTCCCTTTCATGTCTGCTGTCCCCTCCCAGCTGAGGAGGTCTCTTTGAAGCCTGAAGAGCTGAGAAACGCACCCAAATCTGCCCCTGATGTGCTCAGTGCTATCAGTGCCTCCTCAGGGCCCAGGGAAGGGACCGTGGCCTGTGGGCATCTCAGCCACCTCCAGCTCCCTGGAGATGCGTCCAGAGCAGATCCCAAAGGCAGGAATGCAGCTCCAGGGAGAAGTCACCCCACCTCCCCAGGCTGGGATCTGCTGCTCAGGTCTCCCCTGACCCCAAGGAAAGCTGGACAGGAGGAGGAGGAAAGGTGGAATCCTCTCAGTAAAAAACTCCTCTGCAGCATGGGAGCAGCCTCCACATCTGGGGCAGCACTAGAGCCAGACCAGCTGGGCCTGCCTTGACCAGGGGACACGAATTCAGCACCACAATCTGCCTCTGTCACCAGTTCTGCCACTGAGCCACCTCACCAGCCACGTGCTGCCCATCTCCTGCCCACTTCCCCACGCTGATGAGGTGGGCTTTCACCAAATTGTCCCTCTTTGTGCTGCTGTGACTCCTGGGTGTGGGGATGGCAGGGCTGAGATGGATCTCGGTCTGTAGGGACATTAAAAGTGAAAGGCTGAAAATGGCACAAGTGACAAACCCTGGCCTCCTTCACCCCAGCACCCAGGAATCCAGAATCCCAGCACTTGGATAATTTCATAGGAATGAGATAGAAGAGGTTTGGTTGTATTTTTGATACCTGGGTCTCCCACATGCTCTGGGTTATCCAGCACTTGGACAATTTCATATGAATAAAATAGAAGAGGTTTGGTTGTATTTTTGATACCTGGGTCTCCCACGTGCTCTGGGTTATCCAGCACTTGGATAATTTCATAAAATAGAAGAGGTTTGGTTGTATTTTGATACCTGAGTGTCCCACATGCTCTGGGTTATCCAGCACTTAGATAATTTCATATAATGAGATAGAAGAGGTTTGGTTGTATTTTGATACCTGGGTCTCCCACATGCTCTGGGTTATCCAGCACTTAGATAATTTCATATAAATAAATAGAAGAGGTTTGGTTGTATTTTGATACCTGGATCTCCCACGTGCTCTGGGTTATCCAGCACTTGGATAATTTCATAAAATAGAAGAGGTTTGGTTGTATTTTTGATACCTGGGTCTCCCACGTGCTCTGGGGGTCCCACAGCAGGGCTGGCTTTAGGGAGGGTTGCAGAGCTGCCTGGTGGGGGTTTACTGGTGCTCCCAGTGCTGGAGAGGAGTTTTTTGGTTTTTTTTACTAAAATCCTACCCAGTTTGGGCTTCTGGGCACAGCAGGAGGAGCAGGCTGAGGTGTTCTCCCACTGCCAGGGTGGCTGTAGCAGCCCTGGAGAGCAGAGGGTGAGGAGTGGGGCACAGAGTGAGTAAATTATGAGTGGGGGAGATTAAGCACAACCCAGCCAGAGCCAATTCCAGCTGAAATTTGCAGAAGAAGAAAAATTGTCGGAGTTTACCTGTGGGAATTGAGACGGGAAGGAGGGAATCACACTGGTGATCTCCACTAAAGTGGAACAAAACGTTCTTCCCCACGAGGAGCCCACCCTGCTTCTGGCTGGCTCTCCATGGGGGTGAACTTCCCCTCCTGGGGCCGTCCCAAACCTCCTCCGTGGAGGGCAGAGGGGGAAGGAGGGCAGGAGGAGTGACCCAGGGGGGTATTGGAGAGGTGTGACCAGCCTGGATCCCTGCAGAGCTCCCTCCTGGCCCCCTCACCTCTTCCCTCAGGCTGGGAGCATCCTGGATGTGCCTTTTTGGGCGTGGGTGAGCTCAGCTGCTCCCCGTGGTGGCTGCCTGCTCGGGGGGTGGCTCACGTTTCCAAATCCAGCTCTCCTGACACCCTCAAGTGGCCCCTGAAGATGCCAGCTGGGCCATGGTGGTGAGTAAGCAGGACAGAACCAGCAGTGCCCTCACAAGGCATTCCAGCCCCTCGTGACAAGGAGTCCATGTGCTCCCCATCCCCTTTCCCCACTTGGGTCACCAGCTCCAGGGGGAGCAGCAGGGTTCTTGTGGAATTACAGAATCCTGGAGTGGGTTGGGTTGGAAGGAACCTTCAAGAACAATCCCATTCCACCAGCCCAGGTTGCTCCAAGCCCTGTTCCAACCTGGCCCTTGGACACTTCCAGGGGTAGTCACAGCTCCTCTGGGCAACTTCTCCCCTCAAAAAAATTCCCTCTGAACTCCCCGGATACTGATGGGCAAAATCCAGGAGGGAAGAAGCCAAAGCCACTCTGCTGTCACTGCACTGAGGGCCAGCTCCTGCCCTTCACAACGTCTGAACCATTCACAAACATTTTGGGGGAAAAAAAATCGGATCAGCCTGGCCCTAAATCAGCCCTTGGCAGAAAACCCTGCAGATCCAAACGCCAGCAGTGCCACCTCCCTGAGGCCGTGGCAGCTTTTTTATGGACTCCAACGACCTCAAAACCTTGGAAGGTTCAGAGGTAACTGATAGAGAACCCATCACCGGGAGCATTTCTGGGGAATAACCACCGGGCACCCCCCAGAACCCTTTTTTTTTTTTTTTTGATCAGCGTCATTCAGAGCTGCTGGCGTCAGAGCCCTGCCGGGGGAAGCCGGCCCATCCCGGGGCTGTGCCCCTGACAAAGTGGATTTTTTTATCCTCCCCCGTCCTCCCCGAGCGGCGGCAGCTGCGGAGCAAAGAGAGGGAAAAAAAAAAAAAGAAAAAAAAAAAAGAAAAAAGAAAAAAAAAAAAAAAAAAAAAAAAAGGGAGAGTGGCTGAATTTGTACCTTCAGGTAAAAGCTGCTTCCTGGAGGGAGGGGCAGAGAGGCTTTGGGAGATGTTTAAAGCTCTGCCCGGGGACAAAAGGACGGGGAGATTAGCTCGACCCCTTGGAAGGGATGTGTGTCCTGCCCCGTCCGTCCGTCCTTCCCCTGGGCCGGGACCCCCACGCCCAGCCTCTGTGTGTGTGAGTGTGTGTTCCAGTCTGCAGCGTGAGCAATTCCACTTGAAAAGACGGAGAAATCCCCTTCCCTTTGAAAGCCGCGGTGTTGGGCTCTTCCCGGTAATGCCATAATTGGCCGGGATTTTCTCTAATACACAGGGAAAGTCCTTTAAGATGATTTTTTTTTTTTTTTCACACACACACCGCCACCCCCTCCTCCTCCTCCTCCTCCTCCTCCTCCTTCTCCCTCATCCCACCTTATGCAATAAAAACTCCCTCCTCCAACCCCTTCGGCTGCTCGGGGGGATGCTGAAGGAGGAGGGGGGGGGTCGGATTTAATACCCCGGCTATAATTGCAGCATCAACACCGCGGGGATTTGCCGGCAGAGCCGAGCCGGAGCATCCGTTCCATCCCCTCCCCTCTCCCCTCCCCTTCCCCGCCGGGATCAGCCCGAGCTCGGCTCCGAGCAGCGATTAAATCTCGGAGCGCTTTGCCAGAGCTCACATTTGCAATCGCTTGTCATCCCGAACCCGAAAGGAAAATAATCAGGCCCCCCCCACACCACTGCCAAAAAATTCCCGGCGATTTAAATATCCCCGAATGAACCGCGCTTCTGGGATAATTTCGCTGGGATGAACCTATCGCTCCATCTCGCTCCGCACAAACGTATCTTGATGGTGTGCGCGTGTAAAAGCCCCCTGCGCGGGTAAAATGGAAATATTCCCCGGCTCGGGGAAAAAAAAAAAAAAAATAGAAATGCGGCTCTTAACGAGGATGAAAGCGCGTTTTGGTTTGAGCTGAATGCGGGGGTTGCGAGGCTTTTCCCCCCCTCCAACAAAAGTCATTAAAAATTGTACCTCTCTTTGTTCCCTGCCAGCCACAGAAATTTATTTTTTTTTTTTCTGATTCGCAGATAAAAATTAAAGCCGGTCGAGGGAATGAATAAAATCTCCTCTTTGAATCCTTAAAAATAAATAAATAAATAAAAAAGTGACAAAACCCAGAAAAAAAAAAAAAAAAAAAAAAGGGCAGCAAGCAACTACAACCACAAAAATAAATAAATAATATTTAAAAAAATGAAATAAAACCATGGGGAAGGGGATAGTTGTCGTTATTCCAGGGAGAAAATATCTCCTCGCTCCTGCGGTGCCTCCATCCCCTCTTTTCGCCTCTCCAGCCCCCTTTCAAATGAGCCAGGGGAAGGGGGACGCCTGTCAGCTCCGGGTGACACTTGCTCCCAGCCCCAGCCAGCTTTCACCAATATGTTCCAGAGGAGCAGCAAATCCCACCACGGACCAGGAATCGAGGAGCTACATCTTTATAATAATAATAATATTAATAATGACTTCCCCCTCCCCCCACTTTTTTTTTTTTTTTCCCTCCTTTCCACCCCATGGAAAAAAAAAAAAAAAAAAAAAAAAAAAAAAAAAAAAAAAAAAAAGAAATCCGAATTTTTGGGACCGCCGAAATCAACCCCCCACCACCGGCACTGAAAAGAGAGAAATTGGGACAATCTGTAGAGAGAGAAATTAAAAAAGAGCTCAATTACTGCTGCCCTGTGGGGTGGATCTGCTGGATGAAGTCGTTCGCAGCAGCAGCGCCTTCCCAATGTCCGGGGCTGGGATTCCTGGAAATTGGGATGATGATCTGAAGGAGCCCTTTGGAGATTTGCATGGAAGAAGTCGATTTTTTAGCAGATGTCTTCAGTGGAGCTCTTGGATCTGCGGCTGCTTGGACTGGTGGGGAAGGGGGGTGCGTGCCTGGGGGGGTGCCTGCGTGCCTGGGTGGAAATCCTCTTTTTTTTTCTTTTTTTTTTTTTTTTTTCCCCATGAAAAAAGGAGGAAAAAAAAAAAAAAAAGCCCCCAAAAGGAGAGCCCAACCGAAAGTTTCTAGAAAGTTGCTTCAAATGCATCCCAACCGTCCCCGCGAGGAAATGGGGCTTTGAGAGAAGAAGGCAGAATGGCAAGAAGGAGAAAACTGAGAAAATAATAATTTTTTTAAAAGAAGAAGAAGAAGAAGAAGAAAAAAAAAAAACCTTTCACACTTTTTTTTTTTTTTTTTTTTTTTTTTTTTTTTTTTGCATTTTAGTAGCTTCGACCCAGGGAGTGAAATCCGGGCAGGTTGTTATAGCTACCCAAATCCACAGGGGTCCCCCCTGTCTATTTAAACCCCCTAAATCTTCCTTCCCCTTTTTAAAACTACATTTTATCCCTTGGCTTGTGGGCCAACGTGCCCCCTAATGAGTATTAAAACACTATCTCCTCGCAATTAGCTCATTCCTGACTTCACGCTCCTGATTGACAGAACAAGCCAAAGCATCAGAATTCTCCCTTTGGCAATAAGTGCTGATTGGGTCCTTTTTAAGAGAGCTACTTCAAACTTTTTTTTTTTTTTCTCTTTTTTTTTTTTTTTTTTTTTTTAATATTTGCCTTCAGTGTCTTGGCTGAGAGAAGATTTTTTTACCTCTCTGAGGATTTTTTTTTTTTTTTTTTTTTTTCCTTGAGAGTAGTAGAGGAAGCAAGAGAGGATTTACCTGGTCGGGTTGAGTTCACTTCATTTGACTACTTTTTTTTTTTTGTTCTTCTTCTTTTTTAAATTATTGTTATTATTATTATTATTATTATTATTAAAATAATCATCCTGCCTCAGAAGAAAGGAAGGTTTTTGGCAACTCTGGTTATAACAAAAAAAAAAAAAAAAGAAAGACAACTTTTCATCAATGGCCTCTTTTGGATATTTCCTGTTTCTTTGTGGGTTGAGTCAGGCTCTGTCAAGTTACCCAATCTGGTGGTAAGTTTTATTCTTCTTCTTTTTTTTTTTTTTTTTTTTTTTGCTCATTTTCATTTATTTTTTTTTTCCCCTCCTCTGTTTTCTCTGCAACCCCTGCGCTTAAAGATGACTTGAAATTCTCCTTTCGTTGCCACTCAGCTAAAAGAGGTGGGATTGTTCCAGCGCCAGCAAGTTCTTAGAACCTGCATTTCACCTCTTTTATTTATGCATTCACTTTGTTTATTTTGACTGGGTTATACCTGATCTCTCCTTCTCCTACCGTAAAGGAGAGAGAGCGAGAGGGAGCGATCGGAAAGTTTTGTTGTGTCTTTTTTTTTTTTTTTTTTTTCTTGTTGTGTGTGTGTGTGTTTTTTTTTTTCTTCTCCTTCTTCTTCTCCCCCGAGTGCTTTGATCCTCTCCTGTGAAGAACAAAAGGCGCTGCCTGAATTAAAGAGATAATGATACAAGTTGACATGAGCATTTCAAGGTGATTTCGAGCTAGTCAGGTGGAAGGGAAGGGAGGGAAAGGAGGAAAACTTTTGGGTGGTTTATTATTATTATTATTAATAATTAATTTTTTTCCCCTCGCCTTTCGCTTTAAGGAATATTGAGGAGGTAAATTAAAAAAAAAAAAATAGAAAATAAAGGGGGGGAAATGGGGAAGAAAGAGAAAGGAGGTGAAGGCTCCGCCGGCTGGGCTGTGGGGAGGCAGAGCAGGGAGATGCTGCGGGGGCAAAAATCCGCGGCTCCTGCGCGCCCCTTTTCCCGGGATTTTTATTTTTGGGGAGGGTGTCTGGGGGGGGGCGTAAATCACCGCCGCCGCTTTTTTTTTTCCTCCTTTCTCCGCGCTTTGCACCCCTACGCCTTTAAGAGCCTTTTTCTCTCTCGCTCTCTCTCGCTACCCCCACGGAAAAAAAAAAAAAAAAATTAATAATAAAGCAGCAAATGGTGCTGGGCAAAGGCATGTAAGCGCACGATCCGCGCTAATTACCCCGCGGAGGTAATTGCGCTCGGGGAAGCCCTAGCGCAGCGAGGCTCCGCGGGATCGGCCGGGGGCTCCCCAAACCCCCCCACCCTCCTCCTCCCCCCTAAAAAAATCGTCATCCCCGTCCTCTTAATTAATTTTTAAAGTGCTTTTAATGCTTGCTGCCCCCGCCGCGGGTGCGGGATGCGCGGTCCATCCCCCCACCTCCTCCCCTTGTCCGGCGGTGCGGAGGTGAGGGTGTTGAAGGCAGCAGCCTCTCCAACTATTTCAGGTATGTCTGAAAGCAGGGAATTCGTTGGGATGGGAGAAAGAAAAAAAAAAAAGAAAAAGAAAAAAAGCAAAAAAAAAAAAAAGGAGGAGAAGAAAAAAAAAAAAAAAAGCAGCAATAAAATGCAAATGCGTTCTTGGGAAGACAGGCAGCCGAGAGAGAGCACCTGGACGGGAGTCATTAAAAAGCAATCTTTTATTCCCAGCCACCATCTAACTTATAATTAGAAACTCTGCTCGCATTCCTGATTGGAGCAGCGGAGGCATTCCTCCGGTGCCGACATAAATATTCGCTTGTCACCCGGCGAGGGGAGCGCGGTCCCCCCCCTTGTCCCACCCTGTCCCCCCTCCCCAACCTCGGTCCTTGAAGCTGCGGAAAAATGGGAAAAAAAACCTGGGAAAAAGGAGCTGGGAAGAGGGGCAGGAGGTTTCTCTCCATCAGGTGTGTGCGGGGGGTGGCGGCGGTTCGGGGTTTGGGGGTGTTGTGTATTTTTGGGGGTTTTTTATTTTTTTTTTCTCTTTGCCCGTCCTTCCCCCGGTGCCGAGCAGCGGTTTCAGACGCTCCTTTCGCCAGGAGAAACCCCCCTCAGGCCATGGAAATGCAAAGGAGGGGTTGATCGGGCTGGGGGGAGTCGCGGGAGAGGCCGGGAGCTGCTGCATTGGCTGCCCAAATTTCCCCCCCCTCCACCTCGCCCTCCCACCCCTTTCCCTCTTCATTTCTCCTCGGCCTTTTCCCCTCTTTATTTATTTCCCCGAGCGAGCTGTGAACCCAGGGCCACCCCCGCGGCTGGGGAAGGGGGAGCAGCCCCTGGAAATGTGGGGATGGGGGGCCTGGAAGTCGTGCTGGGGATCCCCGGGATGCGGGGAAGTTCCTTCTCTGCTAGGCCAGCCCAGCTCTTCCCAAATTTAGCAAATCTCACCGTGCTGCTTTATTTGATTTTTAGTTTAATTTTGTTCTCTTCTTTCCTTCGTTTTGTTGGGTTTTTTTCAGATTTTTTCTTCTTATTATTATTTTTTTTTATTTGTTCTTTTTGGAAGAAAGAACCAGGAATATTTTTTCAGTCTGGTCATGCAAACATCCCACCCCAACCATCTCTGCTCAAAAGCCTCCCCTCCATCAGCTCACGGCGATTTGGGGGTGTTTAGAGCAGAAAATCTCTCATTTACCTCCCCCCAAGCCGTGCCCCCTCCCCACTAATTAAATTAAATCCCTAATTAAAGCATCACCTCATCCCAAAGCACTGTGGATAATTTACACTCCCAGAAAATCGGCGCAGAAAGCAGGGACTGAGAAATCACATTTTCCCTGTGGCTTTTGGTTTAATTGTTGTCCCCAAAATCAGGGGAAGTGTAAATGTGTCAGGGGGATCCAGCTCTGTCCACCTCTCACCGTTTCTTTTTTGTTTTTTAATTTTTATTTTGGCTGAGCTGTTGAAAGTTGGTGCTCCCACCGTGGCACGGGGGGCACCTGCTGGAACCAGAGCCAGCAGATTCCCCCTTTCCTGGGAGCTTTGGGAAGAGTTCAGTGGAGGAAAAAGGGGAAATGATCCCCTTGGAGCATCCCAGGCTCCATCCCTGGTGATGCTGGGGAAGGGAGGGGAAGGGAGACTCTGTGAGTTCCTTAAAACAGGCAAAAAATGCATTTTTTTGACAAGAATGGCTCAGAAATAACCCAAGGAGAGGGGCTGATTCCCGTTGGGATTGATGAGCCAGGTTTGAGGGGTTTATTGTGCCTCAGGAGCCCCACAGGTTGAGAGGTTGAGTTCTCCAGTGCAGAACTCAACCTCAGGCAGCTCCTGGGAGCAGCAGCAACAGGGGGGGGCAGATCACCAGCAAAAAATCAAAAGGAGTTTTTGGGTTTTGCTTCTTTTCTCAAATGTTAGTCAGCTGTTCGTTTTTTTGGTTTGTTTAAGAAAAATGATAATAATAAAAAAAGAGAGGTTGGAATGAGCGAAGGAAGGCTGAGGGAATTCGTGGGTAAGGGAGGATTGAGTGTGACCTGTTCCCTGTGCTGGGGGAGTCTGGGGTCTGTGGGGAGTCACAGGAGCAGCATGAACAGAGAATTTAAACTTTTTTTCCAGCTGACTGGCAGTGCCTTGACCAGCTCCACGTGGAATGGGGAAAAAAAGCCTTTAATTTCATTTATTTTATTTATTTTTAATCCGTGCTAAGTGGCCTGACTCGGTCTGTGAACAGAGCCAGTGGGCAGAAACGATGCAGAAGGGAGAAGGGTTGGATTCAGGAAGGGGGACAAAAAAGTTGATAAAAATTAACACAGAGCTGCCACGATGGGAATCTGAATCTCCTGCAGCCAGGATGCTGCTCCTGGGGAGATGGTCCCAGGAGAGGCTCTCTGGGCTGGATTGGAAGTGCAGGGAGACCCCTTTGCTGTAGGAAGAACTGACTGGCATCACTTTTCCCGGGTGTGAGGTTAAATTCTGTGGCTGGAGAGGGATGGGAAGAGGAGTTCTAACGGGACAGCAGGCACTGGCTGGGATTTGGTGTGGTGGCATTAGCTCTGGGCAGCAGTGTCTGTGTCCCTTCCTCTGTCCTGCTGGGCGTGGAGGGGCTCCTGTCCCCTCTGCTGCCCTCACAGCTCCCGTGCCACACCCAGAGCGGGGTGAGGTGGGATCCACCCGGTGAAAAACTGGGAAAAAATCAGAGTGAGCAGCGCTCCTGGAGGTGCCAGGACTTTGGCAGAGGGTGTGGAGGACGTGGGGATGTGTGTGGAGGTGTTTCCCTGCCTGTGGCCTGGCTCTGCTCTCGTTGCCCAGCACTGGCAGCAGCAGCAGCCCCATCGATTCCCTCACCCGTGCAGGGTGAAGCTGTGATGTCCTGCAGCATCCCCTTTCTGTCAGGGCTGGGGAAAGGGCTCTAGCAGCCCTTTCCAGCTGTGTTTTTTTCAATTCAGGGGGTGTGAGTTGGAGGGAGCCCTGCCAACCCCGGTGAGGTCGTGCTCAGGTGCAGCAGCTGAGCCTGTCCCTGTCCTGTGGCATCCCCACAGCAGGAGCAGTGCAGGGATGAACCCCTGCCTTGTGCTCCCTGTTCTTCCCTGGGATCTGTTCCCCTCAGCCCCCATTTTGGAGTGAGGGAAGCCCAGGCCAGGTTCTGCACACCCCTGGTGTGCTGCCAGCCCTGAGGAACCAAACCCAACCCAGCAGAGAGGGGTGATCATTGCTCCTGCTGACTGGAGGGAGGCAGAGCCCTGGGAGGTCACCTGAGGGACAGCCCGAGCCCCGTGCTGGCACCCAGGGCTCCTAAAGCAATCTCTAGAGCTCACAGGCATGAATTGCATCTCCCCACTTCTCTGCTGGAATTCATCTCCTCCCCTCCTGCAGCAGGCTGGGGTGAGATGTGAAAATCCATCGGTGTGGCTCTGCATCCAGCCCTGTCCCACCCTGGTCCCAAGGGTTGGAATTGCCCTTTTTGTAGCTCTGTTACAGCAGGGTCTGACCCAGCCCTGTTTTTCCAGGCAGAGAATAATCACAGAAGGATGGTTTAGGCCACTCTCAGGCACCAGCTCTCCCCCCCAGTTTGGATTTGGGATGGGTGGTTTGCAGCCAAGCACCAGTGGAGTGGAGGGAAAAGGGTCAAGGGGGTCTTTCTGTGTAGATTTAAGTGGCACAAACCAGCTCTTGCCTAGTCCATGCAGAGGCTGGGGGTTGCTCTCTGTCTCCAGGCAGCACTGACAGAAGGAGAGGACACAGCCTCAAGCTGCACCAAGGGAAATACAGGTTGGATATCAGGGAAAAGTTTTTCACAGAAAGGGTGATAAAGTGCTGGAATGGCCTGCCCAGGGAGGTGGTGGAGTCACCATCCCTGGATGTGTTTAAATAAAGATTGGATGTGGCACTGGGTGCCGTGGTTTAGTTGAGGTGTTGGGGCTGGGCTGGACTCGATGATCTTGGGGGTCTCTTCCAACCTAGAAGTTCTGTGATTCTGTGATTCTGTGATTCTGTGATTCTGTGATTCTGTGATGCTGTGTGCTAAGGGGAAGGGGAATCGTTTCCCATCTCTGTCTTGAACTTGACTCTTGACTGAAGAAACCAACCCTGGTGGTGTTTGTGTAGTTCCTTGCATAGTCCAGTCGTGCTGAGATGAAGTGACTGGACAGAGATCACACCAGGTGTTTTTTTTTTCTCAGCAGGAACTGAAATTTTTGCAAGGTCTTAGCAAGAAGCCTCTGTTTGAAACAAGGGGAGGGCTGGGACTTTCCTAAAGAAAATCCCAAATCCCTCATCTCCTCAGCTTTCAGACTCATTTTATCAAATTCTGTCACTCTGCTACATATCAATTGATTTATTTATTTCCATTTTAAGAGGACTTTATTAGATAAATTAACCTGAAAACCAGCAGCTTGATATTCAGAGCACTGCTTGAAGGAATTGCATCCAACCAAAAGCCTTTCCTAACTAAGACAAGGAAAAGTGAATCCTTTTGCTCTCCAGTTGTTTCCTGGGGGTAAAACCTGCCCTTTGCAGACGTTTGGACACCTCTAAGAACTTGCACTGGAAAAGCTTTGAGCACTTGGAATAGTTTGGGTTGGGAGGAACCTTTCAAAGGTCATCTGGTCCTGCAGTGAGCAGGGACACCTTCAGCCAGGGGAGCTGGAATTGTAGGGTGAGAATTGCACTGCTTTCTGCTGGCAAAAAAAAAAGGCTTTTTGACCATTCCTTGCAAACGGTTCAGGCTGGAGGAACACTGATTTTTACTGTGGTGTCTCCTAGAAAGGGATGCTGGCTGCGGCAGGGGGAACCAGGCTGCCTCACTGGTGCCTCCATCCCGAACCTGGGTGATCCCTTTATTGCTCCCTTCCTACCCAGCTGCTGCTTCTCCAGCCCCTGCGCCAATTCCTGCATCCCTTTGCTTTGCTTTCAGTTCTCTGAAATCAAACCCTTTCCCCTTTCTTTTCCCGGTCTATGCCTCCTAATTTCCCTTTCCAGGTTTATATTTCCTCCTCATTCCTGGTGCCCAGCGTGGGCTCAGAGCAGCGGCAGCAGGAGGAGGAGATTTTTCCTGATGAGGAGCAAATATTTCCCCTTTGGAGATTATTCCTGATGAGGAGCGAATATTTTCCCTTTGGATATTATCCCTGATGAGGAGCAAATATTTTCATATTTTCCCTTTGCGTGCGCGGGGAGCGCAGGAAAATCCCGGCGAGAGGAGCGCCGGGCTCTGCCCTCGCTCAGCTTTCCTCGAGTTCGTGATCGAGAGCACCCGGGCGCATTTCAAAGGGCTTTGTTGGGCACAGTGACGGCGTTTAAGAGGTGTTGCACAAGGGCAGGGTGTGGGGGGATGCTGCGGGCACTGAGTCGGGGTGGGATGCTCCCTCGGGGCTGGACAGCGGGGATGGAGCGGTGCCACCGACATCCTCAGCGAAATTCCCTTCCCAGAGCAGGCCTGGACTGGTGCTGCTTCCCAAGGAAGAGCCTGTGGGGATGAGGATGATGCCAGAGTCTGGACAGAGCTAGAGAATAAAGTAGATATTGATTAAAAGGCTTCCAGGACCCACCCTGGGCATGACAGGAGCCTGACCAAGGCTGCACCCAGGGTGGGTTAGGAATGGTCACACAAAATGTCTCCCTGATCGCGAGATTTTATATTTTTATAAGTTTTGGTCTATTTGCATATTGGGGTTTAGTTGTCCAATTACAGCTGCAGGTTGTGAGGTCCCATCCTTCTTGTTCCTCTCTTCAGTCCATCATTTGTGCTTTTTGGGCTGAAAGTTGTAATGTCCACCCTGGGCATGACAGGAGCCTGACCCATGCTGCACCCAGGGTGGGTCAGGAATGGCCACACAAAATGGCTCCACGATCACGAGATTTTATAAGTTTTTGTCCATTTGCATATTGGGGTTTAATTGTCTAATTACAGCTGCAGGTTGTGAGGTCCCATCCTTCTTGTTCCTCCCTTCAGTCCATCGTTGTTTGTGCTTTTTGGGCTGGAAGTTGTAATGTCCACCCTGGGCATGACAGGCGCCTGACCCAGGCTGCACCCAGGGTGGGTCAGGAACGGCCACACAAAATGGCTCCACGATCACCGAGATTTTATAAGTTTTGGTCCATTTGCATTTTGGGGTTTAGTTGTCCAATTACAGTTTCAGGTTGTGAGGTCCCATTCTTCTTGTTCCTCCCTTCAGTCCACTGTTGTTTGTGCTTTTTGGGCTGAAAGTTGTAATGGCCACCCTGGGCATGACAGGCGCCTGACCCAGGCTGCACCCAGGGTGGGTTGGGAATGGTCACACAAAATGTCTCCCTGATCACGAGATTTTATATTTTTATAAGTTTTGGTCTATTTGCATATTGGGGTTTAATAGTCCAATTACAGTTTCAGGTTGTGAGGTCCCATTCTTCTTGTTCCTCTCTTCAGTCCATCATTTGTGCTTTTTGGGCTGAAAGTTGTAATGTCCACCCTGGGCATGACAGGCGCCTGACCCAGGCTGCACCCAGGGTGGGTCAGGAATGGCCACACAAAAATGAGTGGCTGCCTGAACATGAGATTTTACATTTTTGTAAGTTTTGGTCCATTTGCACATTGGGGTTTAATTGTCTAATTACAGCTTCAGGTTGTGAGGTCCCATCCTTCTTGTTCTTTCTTTCACTTTACCGTTGTTTGTGCTTTTGGGGCTGAAAGTTGTCTTTGCTTTTCAGCAGGAAAAGATTTGTTTTGTTTCCTTGTTCTGTGAAGAGAGCTTATGACACTGAATGTGAGGCTCAAAACTGCATCCTTAGGCAGCACAGAATCTGAAACTCTGAAAGCTGAAATCTACGGCACCAAGGAGCGTGGCTGGAAAGAGGGGAGGGGGATGAGGGAGGGCTGAAGGTCGTGGCTGGGGAGGAGGAGGTTCTGAAGAGGCACCACTGAGCTGTGGCGATGTGGAGCTCGGTGGTTCCTGCCCGGTCAGGTGGTGGCTGGCACCGGGGTTAAACCCACTGGAAGGGGAAAGGGCAGGGGGAGAAGCACTGGGCAGAGCACACGGGTCTTGTCCTCAGGTGCTCAGCCAAGGCTGGACCCCCAAGGCTGCAGCAGGAGTGTCCCCAGCCCCAAAAGGTCTCTCTAAACCCATCTCTGCTCTGCTGTCACCACCCAGAGACAAAGCCCAGAGCCAGGATGGTTCAGTGGGGCTTCATACTGGAGCTGGAGGAACACTCAGGCAGGAGCCTGCCCGTGGCATCCATCAGGACTTTGCTAGGTCAGGTCTGGGGCTGGTCTTGCAGAAAAGCCTCTCATGAAACTGTGCCAAATATTTCCATCTCTCCTGTGCCATCCATGCTGCTCTTTCCCCTTTTTGTCCATTTCAAGTGGCAGGATTTGTTTTGTCTGTAAAACCCCCTCAGCTCATAAGCTCACTCCAAATTCTACCCGGAGCTGGCAAAAAAAACGAGGGTCGGGCAGGAGAACTGATACATTAACTCCCTGGTTCCCAGCTCCTAACATAGGGCACGGCTTTTAAAAGCAGCCTGGGAGCCGGGGGAGAGCCGTTCTGCATCACAAAGGTGTTGTTTGTCCCTCTTCCCCGTTCCTCACCTGCATATTCACAGTCCCCTTCCCATCTGGCTGCTGCTGCCCAGGGAGAGCTTTGCATTTGTAGAGACCGGGCCATCAAAGGAGCTCCAGGTGCCTTTGGTCTCCTCCTCACCACGGTTTCTGTCCCGGTGTTAAACCCCTCAGTTATCCTTCTGTGGGTGCAGTGATAATTCTGAGCAGGGATGCTGTTGCTCTTTCCCGAGGTGGAGATTTTTCCCAAGGTGGATATTCCTTCGTGCTGTGAAAATCTTTCCTCCTGTTGCACCTTTGCACCCTCAGGCTTCACCAGCAGAGTCACCTCAGAGCACTGTGGGCTGGTTCCCTTCTCACATCCCCGGCCTTGCAGGGAATTCCAGGTGTCTGGGAGGGTCACTTCTCCTCTCCCAGGGGGTTCTGCAGGCTCAGAGTCTGTTGGAGAAGGCTCAGGGAATGCCCCAGCTGTTCCTCAAGCTCAGGGAATGGCAGACCCCTGGCATTTCCAGCCTGGCCTGGGGTTCAGCATGGGTTTGGGAGCTCTCCTGGTTTCCAGGCACCATTCCCAGTATTCCCAGTTTAAACGTGCTTCCCAGGAACAGCATCCAGTCCACAGCTGGAGATGCCCAGGTTCCCATCAGGAGCCCCTGCACAGGTTTTACTGCCCAGCTTCAGGTGCTTGGTGACATCCTGGTCGTCCTCAGAGGCCTGGCAGGGATTGTACACAACCCCCTGGTGACCTAGGAAAATCCCAGAGCATCTCAGCACCACTTTGTGCTCATCTGCAGGCCACTGAGCAAAGCCTGGGGCTGGAATTCACTTCAGCCCACCACATGTCTGCAATTTTGGTCTCTCCATCCAAGCCAGGGGCTCTTGGCTCCTCTCTCTGAGGAGAACTGGGCACTCCCTGCTGGTGCAACTCGTGTCTCAGGCGTTTGGTGGAGCTTGAAATCCCCTGTGCCAGGGGAGGGGTTGGGACCAGCTCAGGGCAATCTCCACCAGTGCCATCCAGGTTTAGTCAGAATATACCCAAAACAAAAGTCTTTGCACACTTTTCTCTCTCCTCGTCGTTAAAATCCGTAATTCCCATTGCCAAGTTTATGTCCATGGGTCAAATCAAGGCATGGACTTTTTATCCATCATTTCCCTGTATTTTATAATCTCTCTGGTGCTCATGGGTGCATTGGAATGGCTGCAGGGACGTTCATGACATCCAGGATGGTACTAAAAGCTTCTAGACCCACCCCTCTCCTGAGGAAATCCATGTTTTGTCCTGTCTCAGCCCAGCTGCTGAAAGCCTCGGCACTTTTGAGGGTTCTGCAGTTTCCTCTGTACTAAAAGATTCCTGGTACTAAAAGCTTCTAGACCCCCTTTCTCCTCAGGAAATCCATGTTTTGTCCTGTCTCAGCCCAGCTGCTGAAAGCCTCGGCACTTTTGAGGGTTCTGCAGTTTCCTCTGTACCATATTTAATCCTGCCTCTAATCCAGGGCACTCCAGAGAACAAATGCATCCTCCTCGTGCTCTTAGACACATCCAGAGCCTCCCACCATCCCCCAGTCACACCCACAAGTCATTACCTCAGGACTGTGATAGAACTTTATCTCAAAACTTCCTAAAGAGAGATCTGAAGCGATTTCCCCATGGCCCTGTCCTGACAGTTACCTTGGCAGAGGGACACAGCCACAGATATTTCTGCATTTCAAGAATTTCTCTGACTTTGCTTTGCTTTCAGTTCTCTGAAATCAAACCCTATCCCCCCCCTTTTTTTTTTTTTTTTCCTGGTCTATGCCTCCTAATTTCCCTTTCCAGGTTTATATTTCCTCCTCATTTCTGCCTGGAAATGCAGTTTCATGGGGAAAGTTATGCACACCCCTCTTTCTTTTCCAGGGAAGCCAGCACCATCCAGCAGGACTCCCAGGGTGGGATGGAGCAGGGGAGAAAAGGCAGAGCCCCTCTCTCTGCTGCAGCTGAGCCTGTGAGACAAATCCAAACTGCCCTGAGCTCCGTGTGCTCCCAGAGGGGTGCACCTTGTCTAATGAAGATATTTCCCGTAGGAAAAGGGTGGGAAGGAGGGAATGGAGCTCCTTGAACAGCTGCCAAGGCTTCCATTCAGCCTGTCCCTCTGCCCCCAGCAGAACAACAGCAGAGCCTGTTGCTAGACAGGGTTGTGTGGCCTGACAGAAAACAACTCCAAATCCTCGGCAGGCCGAGGGACACAAGGGAGAATTCCCCTTTTTTTTTTTTCCCCTGAGCTTGTTGTAACTGGGAAGAAATGGGACAGTCTGGACAGGGAAATACCACTGGGCGTCAGATAAGATTTGCAGAATTTACTGGGAGAGCCACAGCTCCTCCAGAGACACAAAAACCTGGTTAATGCTGGTTTTTTTAGGGGGGGAGGTCCGTGATTGGTTTCTCTCCCTCCTGGAGGGAGAATCTTCCTGAACGTCTTACAGTGAAATTTCCTTTAGAGGTAGGGGTGAGAGATGAGGTACAGCTCATCTGTCAGACATTCACTTTGGGATGAGATGAATCCCATCCCCAGCCCTGCCACTTTCCCAGCCGTTTCCTGGGAGAGGATCCTGCATGGCTGGGACAAAGAGATCTCCCTTTGGGCAGGTCAGGTTTGGCTTTGAAACACCCCTGAACCTTAGGAGCATCTATCTGTGACCTGCATAGACATGTGGGGTGCTGAATGAGGATATTTCCATTGGAGGACCCTTTAATGGGAATATTTTTGACCAAATCACCTTCAAAAAAACTCTTCCCTTGAAGTCCTGGTGTTGCCTTCCACGGGTGTGGAAGAACTGAGCAAAGTTCCCATATCTCAGAAGGGACTTCAAAGGGAATTCTTGTGAAGTTTCAATTTCTTGCACGTTCTGGGACCAGCCATGGAGATGAATTTGATGTGGAAAAAGTTGCACTGGTGATCCAGAGCAGGAGGGCCGGGTGCCACATTGATCCTGTGGATTTGGGGTGGTGAAGAGCCGTCCTGAGGGCTCTGAGGACAGTGGATCATAGAACCCCAGAACCCCAGAATGGTTTGGGTTGGAAGGGACTTTAGAGCCCCTCCAGTGCCACCCCCTGCCATGGGCAGGGACACCTCCCACTGTCCCAGGTGGCCCTTTTGATAAATTCCATTATTTTCCTACAGCAGAGGATTTAGGGACTGGGAAGCTCAGCCCATCCTATCCCCTTTCCCAGCTGGCTGTGCTGGTTTTTTTAGATCTATAGAGAAAGGACCTGGCAGCCCAATCTGCATCTTGGGAGCTGCTCTGCTGCAGCATGAGCAGGGCTGTGGTTGGGTCATCCCCTGGGAAGATTTGCTGCTGGAAGTGCTCAGACAGAACAAGAGGCTGGGTGGGAAGGACAGGGGGGAAGTGCAGGGCTACTCTGGCACATAATTTGTGCTTTCTGCCTCAGACTTATTGATGGCATGGCGGCAGCGTGATCAATTAGCTGATTTTATTGAGCTGCCCCTTGCCAGGGGCTGGTCCATGAATACCCTCAGCTCGTTCTGAGCCAGAGGAAAAGTGGATTAGCTCTGTTGCTTTTTTTTTTGAAGTGCTTATTTGCTCTCACGTGCCGCAGAGAGAACAGACTAGATTCAGCTGTCTAACTCTCAAACTCCTTGGGTGAGCTGAGATCCGTCCCACTTGTGGGTTTGCAAAAATAGGCAGGACCAGCAGTAAATCCAGGAATCATCTCATCCATCCTCACGTGCTCCAGGCTGGATCAAATCTGCCTGAATCAGAGCGGTGAGGAAGTCAGGGGTGTAAGCGCTCGGTTTAACTCTGAGTCACTGCTCACAGGAATATCATCGGGATGAGGAAGGAGCTGACTGGATGGCTGCTTTTCCCCGGCAGGATGGGTCATGGATATTAGTGGATTGATTGCAAAACCTCAAAGTCACTTGCAACAGGGCACAGTGGGAACTGGGCTTTGCCTTGCCACGGCCCAGACAGATGGGGCAAACAGCCGAGTTGAAAGAGAATAGATAAGACACATTAGCAGAAGATCGGGGATCAGACAGGGAAATGCTAATTCAGCGGCCACTGAAACCCCTGGTGTAAGTTGCCCACGGGCACAACGCGGGTCTGTGATCCCGAGGGGCAGCACCGAGTCCGTCTATCCTGCTGACTCACCGTGCAGTCTGGGTCTCCCGGTGAACGAAGGGGTCAAGCTCAGCCTAGCAGGAGGCAGGCTGTTCCCAGCACAGCTGCCCTAACAGAGCTGCTAAAGCTGCAGTTGTCCTGTGGGCCAGGAGAGTCTCCCAGTTCTAACAGAGAAACTAATTCAGGGTTTATATTTACTGGCTTGAGTTTACAGCCACGGATACCTTGGTGGTGTCTGCTGGCAGCAGTGAGGGTGGCTCCTGGGGCTCAGAATAAATTGAGGAATTCTGTCCTGCAGACAGGCTCCAGAAATCAGGGAAACCAGGCTCTTGTTGGATTCTTGGTTGCTTTTGGCAAGCTCCGGTACCAGAAGGGCAGAGCAGCATGCAAAACCTTGGGTACCTAATGGACTGCAGGCTTTGTGATTAACCAGGGGACGAGGTCATTCAGGAGCTAAAACATCCTTGGGACATGGGACCTCTGGCCATATTTCTCCTCTGCCCTTCACAAGCCTAAACAAACAGCTGGGTGTCCTGGACAGAGGAGAATCAGAAAGGTGGAAAATGAGAGTTTCCTACAGGCCCTGGCGGGGGCAGCTGCCCACATCCCATTCCAAGGGACTGTGTGGGGTCACTGCCCATATCCCATATCCCATTCCAAGGGACAGTGTGGGGTCACTAGCCCACATCCATTCCAAGGGACAGTGTGGGGTCACCTCTCACACCCCATTCCAAGGGACTGTGTGGGGTCACTGAGCAGAACCAGGAGAAGCTGGGCCACAGCCACCTTTGACTCACTGTTTAAAATAGAAAAACCCAACAATTTTTGGGGTGAGGATAAGAATCCCAGCTGGACACCTGTGAGTCAGCGTGGCAGGGCCACCAGTGAGGAGTTCAGGGCTGTTCTCTCTGCTGCAGGGCTGTGCACACACAGCAGCCCTGCTGAGCTGGGTTCATCACCCTCCACATCCCATCCCAGGGAGTCATCCCAGCTCCCTGTGGAGCCCGGGAAGGAGGGCTGGCACTTCCTGGCTGTGTCTCAGCCCCCCTATCAGTGCCCATCTCGGGAGGAAAGGATCTCTCTCTGCTGGGGATCAGCAGAACCCAGGTGACCAGCTGGGAGCCCGACCCCTGCATGAGCAAGGCTAGCTCAGATGATTTAATTCCATCGTGCCCAAATCCTTAAGCTCATCCTGCCCTTGGTTCCCACGGACAAGGAATTTGTATTTCTGTGAAAGCGTCTCCTTTTTGGGTTCTGTGGTGTTTCAGTGCAGAGGTTGGTGCAAGAAGAGTGCTCTTGCAAAAGCATCATCTGTCAAAGATTTACTCCTTTGGGCTTTGAGCTGCCAAGTGGAGGCACCTTGACAAAGACCTCAAAACCAATCAGGATTCTGATCCTGAAATCCCAGGACTCTCCAGCTCCTGTTGCCTTCTGAGCTCCTCGTTTTCGTGGTTCTGCTGACCTGGCTGATAAGATCTGTACAAATTTATTCATACTCTTGTGCTGTCTGGTCCTCGAATTCCCAGACTGTTTCTGTTACTGTGAAGGAGGAAGAGCTGGGTTTATCTTAAATTTCCTTGATCTTAGAGATGTCAGGAAAGGTGCCTGGGATTTTCTTTGATGCCAGAAGAGTACAGTGGCATCAATATAATGGAAGAGTGAGGGAAGTGATGTGAGCTCTAAACTGACTAAACCTCAGGTCTCTACACAGGTTTTGCTATTAAATCTGTCTGGGTGCTAAGTTAGGCATGAATTTAGCCTTGGGCATTACTGTGCAAAGTTAGACTTTATTATTAATCTTAGGAAAGAATAGACAGAGACATCTCAGGTGTAATTTGTGTAACTTTCAGCCATGCTGACCCTTTTTTTTTGTTCTGTGAAATTCAGGCCTTTCCAAGGTGTTTTTATGCAGTAAAAGCTGTAATTGCTTGTGCAAAGGGACTGATGTCCTTCAGGCCTGGGAGGGGGACCCAGACTGGGGGCAAGGAGGGGCTCATGGAAGGGCTCTCAGATCCACCTCTGCTCTAATCCTTCTCTCAGAGCTCGTTTCTGCATGATCCAAGACTTAAGCAATCCTGCTGCCTGTTTGTCCCCATAATGACACTCAGACCTCTTGGCCCCACGAGCTTCATTTGGCAGAGGTTCTGAAAAACGTTACATATCCCCAAATCCCACAAGGATGAGCAGTTAAATGGGGTAGGAATGCGAGCAGAGTCCTCCCAGGGGCTGAAGGGTGCCAGCATATGTGTGTGTGTGCATCCATGCTCCCTGGACACCCTAAACCCAGACAGAAGAGTCAGTGCTCACCAGTTTCAGTGCCCACAGAATAACTCCTTGTTCTGTTTGCTGTTTTCTTCAATTCACCTTCTGTTTCATGGAATTATGGAGCACAGAATGGTTTGGGTTGGAAGGGACCTCTGAGGTCCAACCCTCCGTGGTGGGCAGGGATGTCATTCACTGCTTCAGGTGTCTCAGGGCCCCATCCAGCCTGGCCTTGGACACTTCCAGGGATGGGGCATCCACAAGCTGATCCAGTGCTTCACCACCCTCTGAGTACAGAACTTCCTCCTAACATCTCATTTAAATCTCTTCTCCTTTGGTTAAAACTCTTTCTGTTGTCTAACCCCTCTCTGCCCACGTTAAAAAAAAAAGCAAAAAACAAACAAACAAACAAAAAAAAATATATATATATATCCCTCTCCCTCTTTTTAATAAGCCCCCTTTAATTACTGCAAGGCCACAATGGGGTCTTCCCAGTCCTCCAGGCTGAACAACCCCAGCTCTCTCAGCCTGTCTTTGTAGGGTGGTTGCCCCAGCCCTCTGAACACCAGAGGGTTTCTTCCCCCTCCCTTCCTTCTCAGTCTGAGATGTGATTTCTGAGAGGAGTGGGCCATGCCAGGGATCTCCTCATTGCTTTGTGTGGCTGAGGAAGGGATGAAGAGGAGGAACCTCCTCATCAGGTTTAAGGAGAATGAGAGACTCCAGTGCTTTGGAGGTCCATGATTCCAGCTGCCTGGCACTCACTTCCCTGGTGGATTGGTGCTGGCAGCTCCCACTGATGTGCCCCAGAAAAGTCCAGAAAAGTGAACCCCTTCTGTGAGGGTTCTCTGGGGAGAAGAAGTATTTACTATGAAGGACGGTAGTTAAATGCATGTATAATACATATGCCTACATGTATATGCATAGGCAGGTAGATCACAAATCCCTCTGCTTAGCTTTGGCTTCTGCTCCAAAGACAGTTGGAAGTCATAGAAAATCTTCCTTTGACCGTAACAAACTTTGGGACAACCTATTTGTCTTGTGCCTTGGACTCTGAGATCCTTCAGGAACCTGCAAAGTTGCTTCATACCTTGATTCTGGGCCAGGAAAGTGCTGCTTTGGTGCAATTCCTTTGTCTCATGTCTTAAGACTCCGAGCTCCTTTAGGTCTTGATCCTTCCAGTTGCTTCACCCTTTGACTCTGGGCCAGGAAAGTGCCGTGTTTGCTTTGTGTTTATCCCCAAATACCAGGGCAGTTCTGTTCATTTTCTGTGCCTGGGCGCTGGGCTGGGTGGCAAGGGTTGAGCTGAAGCCTGGGAGCAGGGAGAGTTTTTTCCTGTGCTGATCCACAGCACGTTATTATCCACGCTATCAGGGACAGGCAGCAATAATGTATGGAAATTACAGGCATATCTCAGCCCCATCTCCCCTATCCCAGCAGAGCAGGGCAGAGAAGGAGCCCGGTTAAGGCTTGTACACATCTGACAAGGTGCAGCAAAACTTGGCTTGGAGCTGGATGGGGTTTTGGGGCATGCAAAGGCAGAACTGCAGAACTTGGGTGCGTGTCCTTCAGAACTCACCAAGTCCATCTCTGCACCTCTTAGCCTGACCTGCACCTCACAGCTGTGATGGGTGCTGAGGAGCTCCCGGCTCCACAGGCTCCTGGCTGAATCCCCAGCCTTGGCCAAGCCTCAATCAATGTGAATAATTGATTTGGTAGTTCTGGGGAATGGCACAATCCGTTGGCGAGGGCGTGCTGCCGAGATTTGGGGAAGCTGGGGGTTCCAGCCCCTGCTCTGGATGGGGCAGAGGGAGCTTGTGAAGCTCATTTTCCCATCCCATGGGTAGGTGCCATAAACCACCGAGTTGCTGACTCCGAGTATAAAGGGGACATTGCGTCCTCCAACTCCACTTTGGGAATGGCACCTTAGGGGCTGGGCACCTGAACAAATTACCACGAGGTAAGTTAGGGTGTGAACTCATCAGATGCCAGTTTTTCTGTGGTAACTGCCCGTGTGAATGCTCTTTCCCTGCAATAAACACGAGAGATGGTTCATATTTACCAGGGGGCAAGAACGTTCACATGGGTGTTCACATGGCTCACACCCTGGTTTGACTCCCAGTAACTTGGGCCTGTGCCTCTAACCTCAGTACCCTTGAAAAGCCACCCCGAAAAATAAAAATCAAACTCCTCTGCTTTACATAAACCACAATTCTGCCATTTCTTCATTTCAAATTGCAATTACTTCAGTTCGCCTTCGGTTTGCCAGGAAGGATTTGCTGAGATTGACTCCTCTGCTCTGTTCTGGCAGGGAACTTGAGGTCCTTGAGGTCCTGGTGGCCAGGATCAGCCAACAAGGGCAGATGATCTACAGGCACCACACCACCTTTTCTTGCCTCATAGTCAGAGACCTTCTGGGCACTGACAGAATATTAATACTCCTGTTTCTCACAGCCAGCTCCTGAGCCCTGAAGAGATTTAAACATGTGGAGATATGAAACCAGGCACATAAAAATGCTCTTTAGCCAGTGGAGAAAGGGTGGTGTGGTTGTGGGATGAGCAGTGCTCCCAGGTTGCCTTGAGGTCACCAGGTGCTTTTCCAAGTGCTTTCCATAGACCTGGGAAATGGTCAGCAAGTGTTCTGAAGGAAAGACCACGGTTTTCTGAAGGAAAGACCTTGGAGAGTGGTCTGTGAGTCTTCCAGTGAATCACAGGTATAAACCTTGCCTAGGAGCAGGCACAGCATAACTGTGCACCAGCCCGAGGACAGAGCAAGGGAAAACGCCTTCAAAACATTCCAAGAACTGGACTGAATGTTCCAGTCAAATAAAAATACCCACAAAACTAACAGCCCACTTGCTTATGGGCTGGGGCTTTGTCTCATGATGATCCCAAAGGCTGACTCAAGTTACCTGAGGCATCTCCTTTCGGGTGAGGTGGGGAAGATTCAATTCATCCTCAAGGAGGCTTTCCACCAGCTGGGGACAAGTCTGCTTGGAAGGCAGGGTTTTCTCAGAACATCCGAGTGCACCTTTGGTCTCCAAGCACACCAGGGGTGGCATCTGTGCTCTGCTGGGTGACAGAACCTTCCCTGAGAGACCTCTGGGCCAAATTCACTGGCTTAATTTTAGCCATGGAACGCTCAACTATCTGAGCCAACCATCTTAGAAAGCTGGGCACCTTCTGAGGGCGATTCATCCTTCCTGAGATTGGGATCTCTCTAGTGGATGTGATGAATCACTGTCTGGAGTTGCCTATCTTTCCCCATCCACTCTAGAAACAGCCTGAACGCCTCCCTTTTAGACAGGTAAAGTTGGGAGGGATGACTGGGTGCCTGAGCACCCCACAAATATCATTGATGTGATGCCAGTTGGTGTCTGGGAGGGTTTTTTATCCCTATTTTAAGAGAGGCTGATGAGAAACCTGCAGTGTCTGTCAGGTCCTTGACCTTCCTTGTTGATTTTGCCTGGAGAAAAGAGGTAAAAGACCCAAATCTTCTTCTTCAAACTCTTCCAATTTAAACACAGTATTTTTCAATGCATTTTTTCCAGGCAATATTTGCAGAGGTGTTGCAAAAGTTTCTGGACTGTCGTAGTTAATAACAAAGAGTATTTTTTGGGGACTTTTATTTCTGGGTTTAAAGTGACATCTGGCTAATGAAGACCAGAATAAAGGGTTTTTGCAAGGAAACGATGTTCCATGATAATCCTACTTTTGTTTTTCTTCTGGAGCAGCTGGTTCTGGCCACTCTAGGAAAGGGCTGCTGACCTCAGGTCTGCAAATTCACATTTTTCTTTAGGGCTGGAGAATTGTTATCAGCATGGTTTAACCATTTATGTTATAAATGTGATGGGGACAGCCAAAGCCTTGTAGAGAAAACAGAAGTGATTTTTCACCCCTGCACCCTTCAGGGGGCAGCTCGTGGTTTGTGACTGTCCAATGGCTTGGTAGAACTTTGGCAGCACTTTGGAGAAATACTGAGTTGGGTTTGTTAACTACAGGAACACAGAAATAACAGAAACGTAGGATGGGGTTTAGTTGGAAGGGACCCTGAAAATCATCTCATTCCAACACCCTGCCATGGGCAGGGACACCTTCCACTGTCCCAGGCTGCTCCAAGCCCTGTCCAAACTGGCTTTGGGCACTTCCAGGGATCCAGGGGCAGCCACAGCTTCTCTGGGCACCCTGTGCCAGGGCCTCTCCACCCTCACAGCCAAGAATTTCTTCCCAATATCCAATGTAAATCTCTTCTCTTTCAGTTTAAAACCAAGCTGAGAGTTGATTTAAAAACCTCTCCCCCTGAACTCGCTGTTGGATATTTTTTGTGTGTGTCTATGGCTCAGGAGGATGTGATTCATGGTGGCAAGCTTTTGTCCCCCAAAATGAAACATCTGGTATATAATTTCCATGTAGAACCCATTTTTTAGGGCCTAACACCCCCAGAGGACAATTCAGGCCCACCTATTCTAGCTATCTCTCTTAGGACAGAGCAAGTTGCTCTTCTGTGGCCCTGATGATTTTGTTATGAGGTCAGAGAGGTTTTGGCTGATATCATTAACGGAATTCCTAACTCTCAGGTTGTTCCAGAGAGATTAGATGAACTCCATTGAACATTGGTTTCTGCCAAAGGCATGTGTGAAATTCCAGTCCTGGTGAATCCAGGGGTGTTTTTTGGGTTTGTTTTTGTTCGTGTCTATTGAAGTCCTGCAGCCTTGAGTGCATGCTTAAAGCTGGAATGGTGTGAACTGGCACAGCCCCATAGCCTGGAGGATGGGGACAGCAGGTGACAAATGTCACACCAAGGATGTTGCAGTGCAGAGATGAACCCTCAGCTCCTTGTGGCCGAGGAAGCTGTGGGAGCTCCTGCTTGCACACAGTCAGGGCATGAGAAGTTGGCCAGTACCTACACGTCCTCCCAAAAATCTCATTGTGCTAATCCTCCAGCAGCCCTGACTCCAGGGAACTTTCTAACCATGCTCTGGAAGCTTCCTCCTCGCTCTGCTCTGCTGCAAACCTCTCCAGGGAGAAAGCCTCTGTCTCCAGACTGATTTCATAAGAGCAAGCCTGGGTGTTTCCTGAGGCCTTTGTGGATGTGTGCTCAGAGGAGGCAACCTGGAAAGGGGGAGAACAGATGGGATGTTCCCCAGAACATCCTAAGCAATTGAGGGGTGTCATCACAACTCTTTGCAGGTCTCCAGGGGCCTCCAGAGTTCCATGGCAACTTGGTTTCTATGATGATTTTCCCGTTCTTACCTTCATGGCAAAAGTGATTACAACTGGGTTTCTAAGTTAATACAAAGCTTCAGCTCTGCAAAATTTAAACAGAATTGACCTCATTTTTCTCCAGCTGAAACGTCCATCTTCTTCCTGTAACTCCACAATGTCTGAACACCTTTCCCTTTGCTTTCCTGTTGCATCGTGTTTCCCCCAGGATTTTGCATCGTGTTTCCCCCAGGATTTAAGAAACTCTTTCATTTGTTCACGCAATCCATGCCTTATTTAGGAAGTCAGAGGGAATGGTGGGAGCAGCAAGCCCAGCTCTTTAGCATGAAACAGGTCCATACTTCCAGGGCTTTCTTATAAATACTGAGAGCTTGATCCCAGAGGTGACTGGGGTCCCCTGCAGTCCTGGATGGATGAGGTTTAATTGCCAAATATTCTGTGTACAGAGGATTTAGTAAAGGCAGAATTAGCCCTGCTGGACACATTTTTGTATCCATACATCCCTGTGTTTGTCTCAGTCTGTGAAATGAGTCCCATCCCAGGAAATCCAGCAGTAGTGATTGATAGCTCCACCCATCTGAAAGTGGATCTGGGATGTAAAGGTCTGTGGGCTCATTTCTTAGGATTGCATCACATTTTCCCCCATCCACCCAAACAAGCTGGGCTGAAATGCATTTTTTTGGGAAGAGCTTTGAGCTGAATCTTGAAGATGTCAACAGGTTAGGGAGAATCCACTTTTTCTCTTGAGGGATTTGGCCAGTTAGGGAATTCGTCGACTTCAGGTCTGCTTCTGAGCTGAGTCTGGCTGCTTTCAGTGAACCATCACTGGTTCCCATTTCACTTCCAAATTGGAAAAAAAATGCTTTATGTAATCCAAGTGTCAGGTTGGGAGTTTGCTATTTCAAGAGTACTTGGAGTAGATAATTTCAGGAGTGTCCTGTGGACCCTCTGGATCCCTGGAGGTCCGGGAACGAAGCGTTCCTGTGTTCTCTCCCAGGCTGGTGAGGTGAGCAGGACTCTGCTTAGGGTCTAACGCTGTTGATCACATCTGTTTTGGGAGTAGAGAGCAGAGCTGGGATGGGAGAGTAAAATTCTCAGTGTCAGCCTTGAAAGTTGTCTCTTGTAACAATAAAGAGGCTGAGTTTGTGACTTAGACCTGACTTAGACCTGATGGGACTATTGTGGTACCCTTGGCTAAGGACGTTTGATGACATTCACTTGTTGTTTCCTGCCTCAGAAGCAAAGGTCCTATTAACCCACCTAAAACCTGATTAATTTGTGCAAAATCAATGCCTTTTATTGGTTTCTACTTGCCACAGCTCTGTTATAAGGGATGCTGGCTGCCTCTGGTGAAACAGATTTGCTGCTCTTCGATAGAAGCAGCTCTTAATGCTTTAAGCTGGAAGAAGATTAAGAAATTTAAGGGGGTTTTTTGGGGGGTTTTTTTTTGGGTTTTTTTGTGTTTTTGTTTTGTTTTGGGTTTTTTTTTGTTGTTTTTTTTGGGGTTTTTTGGTTTGTTTTGTGGGGTTTTTTTTGGTTTTTTTGTTTGTTTTTGGTTTTTGTGGGGTTTTTTTGGTTTTTTGGGGTTTTTTGGGTTTGTTTTTTGGTTTTTTTTTTTTTTAATTATTATTGTTACCACAGCTAGATTTGTACAAAATGGAGGGGTTTTGGAGCAATACTGAAGTCCACCATGTCACGGCACCTCCCCAGCACGGAGGGGGCATCGCCGTGACCTCTCCCTCTCCCCTAATACAACTTTTAAGTCAGTTTTGTACTGCCCCAGGCTTTGGGAGGAATTAGAACCCAGGTCTAAGGGTTGGCCTGCCTGTGGAAGTTCTAGCAAATTAAACTCCTGATCGAGTTACCACAGCAAGTTACCACACACCAGCTGACCCCTGGTACCTGTCTGCGCGCTCACGGCTCGCCCGCAGCAAGCCGGGTAATTAGGCTTTGCTTACCCACAATAAAAAAAGGGTTAATTTAAATCACATTCGCCAGCCTTTGCTGTAGGCTAGGGATTCACATCTCTGGGATTGCTGTGGGTCAACTAGCACTAGGGAGTAATTTGAGCTCCGCTTGCTTGACCATGGGATTGAGTGGAGGCAGGGGTTTGTCGTGAGGTGGTGTCTGAGCACTGGTTCCTTCAGGACGTGCTCCAGGACATCCACACTCAGACATCTGCAGCACAGACATCTTTTCCTGTCTCCTCTGTGGTCGATAAGGAGGAGAAATGGGTGATGGCAGCGAGACGTGATTCTCACCCTCCAGATGTTTGAAAAAAAAATGGGCTGGAAGCACCTTGTGCTGTGCCCTCAGATGGTGTTTCTTAATTCTCTTAATTGCTGAGGGGGGAAGCTGGATGGCTGGCTCAGATGGAGGCCATTCCATGCCTACTGGAGGTCACCAGCTGGATCTCACCTCCCATTACACTTTTATCAACCAATTTTGTCACAGATGATGAGGATTTTGTGCCATTCAAGGAGCCTTCACCTGCCTCTCAAAAGGCCTCAGGTCTCCCAGAGATCCCATGTCAGACCTGCTGATATCTCAGAAACTATGGCCTAAATATGGAGAGCCTTTCAAAGACAAAGCAGTTACTTTGAGGCATTCTGTTGCAGATTATTCAGCTGCTGCTGACTGTATTTTGTGAGGGACGGGTGGGAATGCACTTCCACTCGTGGTTGCTCTGCGATGCTGTCCCGTGTAGGTAAATCATTAGTGATTTCTGTACGGTTTATAGGTGTTCACGATGACTCAGAGAACTGGAAATTCTCTGCGGGGTACAATTCCTGAGCCAAAATCATAGAACTGGTCAAGTTCCAAAATACTGAGTGCACAGGAGATGAATGAAGAGGCTTTGAGCTTAGAAATAATGACCCAAGCGCTTCTTTTCTCTTTCAAATCAGTATCTTTCGATAGCCTGTACAATGCTGCAAGTTTCCTTTCCCTAACATAGATAACCTTTTCCAAGTTTCCTTCCCTAATACAGATAGCCCTTTCCATAATCTCAGTGTTGGGGATTCCTAGTTTCTTGTACAATCCTAAGAAGGGAAAAGGACTAAAAGACTTTAGTCTTGTGGAAATAGTGAATTTCCAAACAGAACAGTGATAACCCTCCCTGAGAGTTTGATTCATTTGGCTAAATGTAGGGGATTAAAGCCATTTGAGGTTTCCCTGGAGTCCATGTGCAGCTTTCCCACTGGTCCCTCATGAGCTTGTCTAGTGTAAGAATCACAGAGAGTGATTTTCACTTGGAAATATTTAGGAAATATTTAGCTAATTGAATTGATTCCTGAGCTTCAGATCCAGATATTTCCATTTGGCTTTCTACACTACCAGTGCCTGGTGAGTGATCCCAGTCAGTGGAGATCTAAGGTTCCCTGTAGTTGTGTATGCAGGAGCGTGCAGTGCCATCCAAAGGGATGCTTGGTGTCACCCCAGGAATCCACATGATTTAGGGAGGAAGGCTGGAGCCAGGTGGGTGCTGGAAAGCACCTCAAATGGTACTCAACACACCTGTGCTCGAGCAGCTGAATTCCAGCCTCAGAATTCAACAGGTGATAAACTGTGGGGAAAAAAAAAAAAAAATATCCAGAGAATTTCAAGCAGGCGCGTACAATTCGTCCCAAAAGGCAGCTGTTGGGAGGTTTGCTTTGGAATGTCTGCTTCCTGACTAAAAGTGCTGTTATGTAACGTAAGGTCAGCTAACCTATGTGCAGCAGTGAAGATTTATCCTGGGAATAATGGGAATGGTGGCTGAGAGCTCTGCTGGCCTGGCCATGGAGTTCTTGACCATCACGGGGAGTTGTTGATCATGGAGACAGGGGGATGAGGTACAAAATTAGGGAATTCTAGAATGTTAAGGGCTTGGAATGGATCTGGAGGATTATCCTCCAGTCCCAATTCCCCCCACCATGGGCAGAGACACCTCCCACCAGGCCAGGTTGCTCAAGGCCTTTCCAACCCAGCCTTGAGAACTTTCAGGCCTGGGGCATCAACAACTTCCTGGGGCAACCTGAAAGTATGAAAGAAAAGAATGACCAACCTCCCTCCCGTGTTTTGGTTCAGCTAATTTGGATCAGGCTGAGCCAATGTTCAGGGAAGTGGAAGTTCACTTTGATGTGTGGAGACGAAGGAAGCCCACAGTTCCCAGACACTGGTAGCCTACTGCCTGCCACCGATCCTAAATTGACTTTAAGTAGTTCTCACTTTCAAGAGTAATCGAGTAGTACTGATTTAGATCTGGGTCTGATTATTGCTGGAGAGGAAAATTAAGGTGTTTGTCTTACCTAGAAGGATAAGTCGTGGCGTTACACGGGATAATCTTCAATTTACTGCCAGAAGCAGCTGTACCAAAGACAGGCAGGTTATCAAAGCACTGAACTTCCTTTGCTATAAAAAAAAAAAGGCATCATCCTCAGGTGACTGATTGCAGTAGAGCTGCTGCGGCCTGACACGTTCGCAGCCCTCAGCAGCACTGCAACACCTGTGCACGACCTCAGCTTAATCCAAAGTCAAGGGCAAAGGAAGGGATTTCAGCCTCGCTGCCTCGGTGGAGCGCACGCATGGACAGTTGCAGCAGCTCCGCTGGCAGGCAGCGACTTGTCAATTACTTGATCTCATTCACCGTGTGCCAGTGCCTGGCTGCTTTCTCGTCACCTTGGTGAGTAAACAGAGGCAGGCAGAGCCCCGGCGTTGATGGAAAGCGTTGCCGGGCCGACGCGCACAACTCGGCGCAGGGACCCGCGGGAGGGGACGGGCTCTGCACGGGCACGCACCCCCTCAGCTGTGGCAGTCGACATAAAGAACTCACACTCACACCTTGAGATGTCCCAGGCAGGAAAGAGAGAGGTTTACTTACAGAATCAACATTTATCGAACTCCAGCAGTGATCATGGGTTGGAGGAAGAAAAATCTTCTTCTCCAACCACGCTGGACCATGTAACAGTCCATCAGCAGTCTCCTCCCTTATGAAAAGAATGTAAACATTGCTAGATTTTACAATAACAAGTGGCTTGTTTATACCGAAGTGTATCTGACTCCAAAAACACAGAAGGCTAAAAATAAGACTTTTACAAACTCCTTAAAGGGGACAGAGGAGAAGGGCAAAAACCCAGACAACACTCAGCCCTGCTGTGGAATGAGGGGTGACAGGGCCAGCAGAACCCAGCGCCGCCAGCCAGCCCGGGGAAGGAGCTTGGTGGGGTGTCAAGTTTTCGGGGCGTCTTCATTGAATATGGTGGCGGTGGGCGGTCATAAAAGTACAGTCCTTTATTGCATGGCTAAGTCAGCCTGATGAAGGCAGAGCTGTGACAATAAAGTCCCCATGTCCCAAGCGGAAGCATGTCTTGGTTTAGGGCAAAATTGGGAGGAAACTTCCGAAGGGGTTCCTCTGGAAAAGCAAACTTAAACGGCCCCTCTCCCCAGCTGGTTCAGGAAAAGAACTTCCTCGGAGAAAAGTGGAAAAAACTATTTATTTAACAAACAAAATGCTCACAAATGCAAAGAATTAATAATATGAAACAATAAAACTCTCCCCGCTCCAAAGAGAGATGGCAAACTGAGACAGTCTTTGCTGTGGGTGTAGCTCAGCTCACTCAGTCTCTCACCAGCCCCACTCCCTCCGGAGCTCCAGGCCCCACAGGCCTCAGGTGCCAGCCCTCGCTGCTCCTCTGGGTTTTTCAGTCCAGAGCAGATTTAAACAGTCCCAAGAAAAAGGAAAAAAAACAGTCCAGGGAACTTCTCTGCCTCAGCCAGCTAAAACTAACTAAAAGCACAGGAGATCTCTGCCCCACCGCTGTCCATGCCTCAGACGAAGGCCGCAGCCAGGCCGTGTGGGAGTCAGGCAGTTTTCTCAAAACAAACTGCTGCTGCTTCTTTCTCCCCCTTCGCTCCCAGAACGAGTTTTAAAGGTACAGAACTTTAATATACAACACAAACAGAGCAGACGATTGGGGATACAAGCAGCATAAAGTCACCCTACCACAAAGCAGTAGCAGCAGCAGCAGAGGCAGCAGCCGTGGTTTGTGTCCCGTGAGCATCTTTATCAAAGCAGTCACAGCAGTAGCAACAGTGGCACTGGTGTGACATTCCTGAGTCCTCTGTGTGTGTTCTCAAAGTAGTACTTTTTATTCTGATTTTGGCCAATCATGTTTAAACAGGAATTTTTTTACAATAGTGTTGGACCTATCCTAAGCTAAAATTGACGTGCTGCAATTTCTGTGAATTCTTGCACAAATTCTATGCATACGGCTCTATCTGCTCTACCTAGGAATTTTCAGCAAGGCTACATTATTTTTGCTATGACTAGAGTTCAACTAACTTCGCAAAAGGCAATGCCACTAAGCTTTAAACTAGATCTTAGGTCCTTTCCTTATTAACTAATAGAGTCTTCCATTTGCTAAGGCACTCAAAAACTCTTTTACTTGTTTTAAGACTAAACTCGCATTTCTACCTCATGTCTGTGTGGATTTATGTAATTTAGTTTTTTTCTGGAGGTTCTAATTCAATCCTCACATTTCTGGGCACTCCTGGGCCTGTGTGGATTTGGCCCAGGGGGGTTCACACTCCAAGAGATGGGATGAGAGGGCTCTGGAGCAAGCACTCCTGGACTGCCCTGTTCCATCCCCTGCTCGTGCCAGGAAGGTGTTGACAAACTGGAGGGCAGGCAAAGAGCCAGAGGGCTGGAGGTACTGATGCTGATGAGCAAAGATTAGCTCCAAGTGCTGACCTGGGCCAAAGAACCAGAGGATAATAGCTCTCAAAAGTTCTGTCAGGTGTATGTAGCAGAGGAAAGCAAGGAGGGATGGTTCCCCAGGGTAGCAGGAGTGTAACTTGGAGAAGGAAAGAAAGGGGGATAGCAGTTAAAAATCAGAGCAAACAGCTTGCCTGGGTGCTCTGGAGTGACAGTGTAGAGGAGTGATGTTAAAATGATGGAAGTGTCATCATTTGATTTATTCAGTATGATCCCAGGGAAGACCACGGGATTGTGTGATGGAGGTTTCTGTTTCATGGCTGGGTGGTACCAAATGAGTGATATTTCACTAGAATTCAGTGAGGGTTTGGCTTCAGCTGGTGAGACTCTCCAGAGGTGCCCTGACTTCAGTGAAGCTGTTGCAGAATCCAGAGAAATGGGAGAGGCAGTGGAAGGGTTGGAATTCAGGATGTGAGTGTATGGACTCTAGGCATTCATCTGTGCCTCAGCATCAGGACTTGGACATTCACTTGTTCAGACACAAAATGGTGAAATTGCCAATCTGTGACTTTGGGTGCCAGGGATAACAAACTGTACAATTTTAACTTCCCCCTGACTGCAATAATTTGCTGTGAGCAGGTTTGAGTGCCTTCAGGTGAATCATGAAACTTACCTTCTAACCCGATCAGTCACTGCATTCACTGCCCACAACATCCTTCCCTCTTGGCTGGAGAGGTGTGGATTTGGTGGGTGGGCTGGTTGGATGGTCACCTCCAGAGGGTGGTGGTCAGTGGCTCAAGGTGCATGTGGAGATCAGTGACCCCCGGGGTCCCTCAGGGGTCTGTGCTGTTTAATTCCCTTATCAGTGACATGGGCAGTGGGGCTGGGGCCACCCTCTGCAGACAAAACCAAGCTGAGTGGTGCAGGTGGCACGGTGGAGGGAAGGGATGACATCCACAGGGACCTGGACAAGCTCCAGAGGTTCAGCAAGGCCAGGCCAAGTTCCTAGACCCGGGCAAACCCCGGGATCAATCCAAGCTGGGGATGAAGGGATTGAGAGAAGCCCTGGGGAGTTGAATTTTGGGGTGCTGGTGTGTGAAAGGCTGGACATTCCCTGACCCTGGCTGCACTTGCAGCCCAGAAATCCAGGGCTGTGTTCCCACAGGTGAGGGAGGTGATGCTTCCTCTCTGCTCTGCCCCCAGGAGCCCCCACCTGGAATGCTGCATCCAGCTCTGGAACCCTCAGGGTTCAGGAGGATCCACAGGAGCAGGGCCAGAGGAGGCCACAGAAATGCTGAGAGGGCTGGGGACAGGCTGAGAGAGCTGGGATTGCTCAGCCTGGAGAGGAAAAGATCTAAGGAGGCCTTAGAGTCCCTTCCTGTGCCTGAAGGGGTTTGCAAGGAAGATGAGGACAAACATTTTAGCAGGACCAGCTGAGACAGGACAAGGCTCAATGTTTTTGAGCTCAGAAAGGATTGATTCAGATTAGATATAAGGAATACATTTCTTTATGACGAAAGCAGGTGAGGCACTGGCACAGGTTGCCCAGAGATGTGGATAACCCATCCCTGGGAACATCCAAGGCCAGGCTGGCCTGGGCTCTGAACAACCCCAAGTGCTTGAAGATGTCCCTGCTCAAGGCAGGGGGCTTGGACAGAGGAGCTTTAAAGTCCTCTTCCAACCCAAACTGTTCCGTGGTTCCACAAAGGGGAATTCTCTCACTAAGGTTGCCATAACTGAGTTATAACTCAGTCATAACTCAGTTGCTGCCTGAAAGAACCTTTCCCTTCATCAGATCTAGCAGGACTTAGGTGAACAGTCAGACTACATTTAGGTAGCTACATTTTATGTTGTTTGTGTTTGGTGAGATGGGTCCTACCTGAGCTTCAAATGAGCTTTTGGGAAGCTCCTGAGTGCATGAGAGCAGATAATTCTTTGTCAGAGCCCCCAAGCTCAGGTCAGTGCTTTCCTTTAGATTTCCCTGAGTGGGGATGAAGTGAAGAATTGATCTGGTGGCACTCAGAGTAGGACACAGATATTCCCCTCCCTTGGACACACCCTCAGTGTGTGAGGTGGTCATTTCTCAACTCCCCATTATTAAAGGGTGTGAAAGGGCTGTACCTACAACAGAGGTAAAAAAAGACTCTCAGGATCAGCATTGTTTAAGGACTGTGCTGCTTCTCTCTTTAGCACCTTGCTGATAAGCAACCAGCATGTTCCTTAATCAAAGATTTGGTGTTTAACAAGAGGCTCCCCACAGAAAAGGGCCAAAAATGCACACAAATGTAGCAAACAGTCAGGGTTTACTGATTGACCTGACAAGATACTGATAGGAGAAGGGCATGTGGAATTTGCAAACTTATTTTTGGGGTCTCCATGAGTGTGATGGAATCCCAGTGTGGAGTTGCATCAGATGCCTGTGTAAATGCAGCTGGGAGGAAGGAGGAAGGGTTCTGTCATCGCAGCCCAGGTGGGGTTGGTATCTTTAGGGACACACTGGCTGCTAAATGCTGTTAAGGACCTGAGTCTTGGCTTTCTGAAAGCTGCTTGACCCCACCTGAGGGTCTGTCACCCCAGGGAGCTGATAGAGACCCCTGGACTCCAGCAGCCTTGTCAGGGTAGGCTCTGTGCTGCTCCAAAACGCCGTGGGACTGGGTTTGTACAGAAAGGACAGAGCTGGGATGAATTATGTCTGTGGGGAGTTCCTTCCAGCTGAGACAAGCTCGGGAGCAGGATCTCACCCTTCCCATCCAGCTGGCAGCCAAATCCACCCGGAGATCCTCTCTGCTCCTTCTCCCAGCCCCGGCTGGACTCGCTGGCTCGTTGCACAGGGACCCTGGTGGTCCTCAGGCAGTAGCTCCCTTAGGTGAGTCAAAAAGTGGAGCCTCCACCCCGCTGGCCGAGCTGTGCTGAACTTGTCTCAGCTGGAAGTCACTGTTTGCATGTTTTCCCATAGCTACTGGAATCTGTTTGATTCCAGGCTGAGGTGTGACACGCAGCTCCCCGGCTCCTAGACGCGAGCTCGCCTGCTGGGTTTGGATTGTCTCCCAGGTGCTGAATTATCCAAGAGAGATGCACGTTTTGTTTTTTTTTTCTTCACCTTCATGGTGTGGTCTCTCAGGACTGGGGGTGTGTGAGGAGTTAAGATCTCAGGCAGGTAACATTTGGGGCTGAAGCAATCCTTTAGCTCAGTATTGACCACAGCCCGAGGTAGGAGCTGTGTCGGGCACATGGCAGGAGCTCTGCCATTGCAGCAGCATTCCCCAGATTCCTGGGTCATTAAACAGCTCCCAGAAGCTCCAAGGTTATTATCAATTATGCTGGTATCTAGATTAGTCCCTGCTCTGCCACCTTATCAGTAACAGAGCCATAAAGCTGGCCTTTGGGGTTCTTATCTCCTGGCTTGGATCAAATCCCGACCCAATCTCGGTTGCGCACTGAGTTGATCTCATCTGCACCCGGGGTATCCAAAAGCTGCCAGCAGCTCTGCACAGGGCTCAGGGTGTAAAAGCATGACCAGAATCCTGATTTACTAATTCCAAAGCCCTCTGAAGCCAGCTCTTTCCAGGAAATACTTGTTGGAACTCTGGGCACTGAGGATTTCAGGCTTTCTGTGCCGACAGGCACTGACCCCCAAGCAAACCCTGCATTCCACCTGAGGCCGTGGAGAAGGCTCCCAAAATTGAGTGACAGGACTGAGATTATAAGTGTGTAGTTTGACTAGAAGAGTGTAATATCACATAGTAGAAAACTTAGAGTTTAAGGTTTTAAAATATGGTAATATATATAAAGCAAGGATGTTTTAGGGTGTAGGCTGAGTCCTTTTTTTTCACTTCTTCTTCATGGGTTTGGGTGGTATTTTGTAATTAGATAGGAAAGTCCACATTGCAGACCACAAGCAGTTAGTCATTAAGTTAAAAGTAAAAATAATTTAGGTGTAATTTCCTAATTAAGCAGTTTATCCTTAAAAATGCCTAATAAAAAAATAGAGAAAAGCTCCATTTTTACTTTTTTAACTAAAAGTACTGTAAAACTCACTATAATACAGATAAAAAATTAATTAACATCTAAATTCAAACAGAAAATGCCATCTCAAGCATTTAATCCCAACTCTAGCAAAAAAAAAAAAAAATTAAAAACAACAAATACTGATTTCACTCAAAGCACATTGAAGCCATGCACTTCCAGTGAAGGGGACAGTCAAAATGCCTTTTGATCTCCAATCCTCAGGAGCTGAGCTCCAGGTGGGGACAGCCTGTTCTCCCAAGGAACAGCCTCACCACAATTCCTTATCTGTCTCTGTGAAAAAGAGGAGAAACAGCAGAAAAAAAAACAGCCTGAAGAATGATATTCTCAAAAATTAGGGGTTTGACTTGGCTGCCCCGGTGGGTTTTTTTCCCCCTACAAACAGAAGCTCCCGAGTGGTTTTAGAGGGGAGCTGATAAAAGTAGACACCAATAATGTACAAACCACACACAGCAGTGGGTGAATTCAAAAGTTTAAAGTGAGTGTGAGGCTCAGGGATCCAATCTGGGCCATGTTTGTGTGTTTCTCTTGGAGGCAAATCTGCTCAAGGCTTTTGTGAGCACCAAATCTTTGTCTGAGTCTTCCCTGGGTTCATCTGAGCTTCCTACCTGTGCTTTCTCCTGGATTTTTCCTGTTGGCCACCATTTAAGAAGGTGCTGAAATAGAAAGGAAGAAGAATAGGTGAAATATGAAATATATGAATAGAAAGAATATGATATTCATATGTGATATATGAACAGAAAGAAAGAATAGGTGAAAATATGCAAAATACACACATTGTGCAAAGACACAACTGTGTCACCTCCCTGCTCCCATTTCCTATCTCAGCACATTGTTTTGGCCTTTTTGGGCTCCCCTTTGTGTCAGCTTCACCCAGCTGGAGAGGCAGAGGCTTCCTGGAGGTCTTTTTATTGGACTTACTCTGGATTAGATTTTAGATCAGGTTATGGATCATGCCAAATTTTGTCTACTACTGCTAAAGCATCCCTATAGAACTTTGTCAATTTAGCAACTGATATGAGTTGATAACACCCTCAGTAAACAAGTTTTGACTGAAATCCCTCAGTGGATAATTGTGACTGGTAAAGTAGAGCTGAACATGATTTATTGGAAGTTTTACCTGAGAGGGGTTTCTCTGGCTGGCTTTGGTTCTGGTTTACTTATTAATTTATTAAAATTCTTGGAGGTTTTCATGTTTTTAGGTGGTGGAAGTCTTAAAACACTTGGAACAGGCATCTCCTCAGAGTAGGGTCCAATGTGACAGCACCTAACACAGGGAAACCTGGGTCATGCGTGGGATTACTCATTTTCCTTGCATTAAATCTAATCCTTATGAAAACTTTGCTTGAGCCAAACACCTAACCACATGTTTGAGCACGTGGGACATCCTGTCCTTACATTCTTGCTCGTGTCTCATTGATCCATCTCTCAGCTGGGGTGTTGGGTAAACTGGGAACAAATGGAATTGACCCAGGAGGGGGAAAAGGAAATTTCCAGCTTCTCACCGCCTGCCCTATTTAGTAGAGTGAGTTGAAAGGTTGAGAATGTAAAAAAACCTCAGTGATCAGACAAGACTTGAGTGGAAATGCAGAAAGCAACAGCGTTTGGTGTGGTTCCAAGGATTAAAAGGATAAAATTTATGGATGGAGTGGGGAGATTCCTAAATAGAAGTAAAAGTGAAGCCTCCCTCAGCCAAAATTGTGTTTGTAGGTGCCACAGTGGCTTGGAAGTGAGGATTTCCTAACCACTGACAAATATCTGGTCATAGGCAGAGACAGGATGTGCACTTCTCTTGTAAAGAACATACACCCAGTGATCCATCAGCATTTCAGCACTGAGATACAGCTCATTCATTAATAATCCATCATCTACGTGTCAACAGCTTTGTCCTTAGTTCCCTAATGGAATGGCTGTTTCCATGGATGTGCAGGGTGATATTATTCCCACTCCACAGGTAGGAAATTGAGGCAAACCAAAATGCCCCGTGTCCCATGCTCACGCCTTAATAACTCCATCACCTTCTCTCCTAATTAAAGCAATTTGCTGATAGAATTGATCCCTGTGCACACTGGGATGATTATTATCTCAAATCCAGCGTTGGGACACTTCCATAACCCACCCAATCTGTCAGTGCTGGAGGTTCTCCATCTCCAACAAGAGGGCTGAGGGTCTTTGTCACCCAGTGCTCACGAGGTTCCTGTGTGTGCTTAATCCAGAGCTGGGAGCCTGAAATTGAAATTATCACTCTTAAAGGTAAAACACACACAAACACACACAAAAAAAAAAAAAATCTGGGGAAAATCTGCTGCCGTTCTGATTGGCAGTGTTTGATGATTAAAAACATGATTCATCCAAAAACAACCCACGCCTTTCAGTCTGTTCCCAGAGCTCTGGCGCCAACCAAATTCTGGGTACCCAAGAGACATTTCTGTCCTGTCACAGCAAGCAGCATCGGAATTGCAGCAAGGCAATCCCTTCCCCTGTGCTGGCACAGGGGTGTCTTTCACAAGGATGACCCAAAGTGGGTCCAGCCTCACTTACAGGAAAGCCTTGGCTGCAAGAGCCTTTGTTGAGCAGGATGCTGCTGGACAGGGAATGAAAGGGCCACAGCTGAGGTGTTCCCAAAGGGCGTTTTCAGTTGAAGACCCTTGCTGATAAGTGATTAGATGCTCTCAGCAGAAAGGTGGTGCTAAAAGGATCAAGGAGGAAAGCCGGTGCTGAGTGGGAGCAATTTGCTGGTGAGAATCAACATCCTTATTCCAGTAAGTTTGGAGAAGCCTGGCAATTCCAGGGCATAAATCCCTTTGAGGCTTGCCACATCCCCGGTTTCAGCCGACTCTGGGATGGGTTAAAAGCAGGAGGGGCAGCATTGTAAAGCCATGATCTTATCCCAGTCTCACCCAACTCGCTATTTATATGGTTGTAGATATATTGCATCCCATTGTCTCGGGCAGAACCCGGTGCTCAGCCCTTTGAGGGCTTGTGGGGAAGGCTCCTCTGATCAGGGAATTTTACAGCACTGGGTGATAGGGGACTTTGTGGCCTGGAGCCGTGGATCATCTCTGGGCCTGATCGTGTCAGATTCCTTCCCGAAAACAATGAGGAGCCTGAGTCACTACTTGGGTGGGAAACCTCCAAGGAAATCTTGGTATGACCCTGTATCTTCAGGACCATTAGGACCATGAGGGCTGCACCTGGTGGCTCCTTTGTCAGGTCTAACAACCCCTGTTTGAGTTAGAGTGTTCAAAAAGCTGCTCCAGGTGGCATTTCCTAAAATTCCTGTAGCTCACATTCAGACCTCTGCTCTTAAACCTCAAAGGAATTTACTGGAACCTACTGTAACATCAAAGATTGAGAAAGGAATGAATAATTTGGGTTAAAACTCTGGTTCTGAGCACCAGAGAGAAGTTTGGTGATATTCAAAGTATCTCTGTATGTGACTTACTTCAGTCCCATGTCCAACATCCTCCCCTGTGAAGGGAAGGATGATGTAGCAGATGGGATGAATCACTCATTCCTCTCAGATTTGGATGTCCCTCTGCTTTTCCAGGCCTTCTCCAGCCTTTCAGTACATCTGGATGTGGCGTTTTGGGTCCTTTCAGTGCTCCCCAGTGCTGGGTGCTGGGTTGCTGGGTTATTCCCTCCTCCTTTGGGCTCACTCCCCAGCCCTGCCGTGCTCAGCACTCACACCCTGGGGGTCAGTCCCCAAATCCCCACATCCTCCTGGAGCCTTGACGTGGCTCCTGTCACTCCCACAAGCCTGGCTTGGCACAAGCTGGGGCATGGAGGTGGCTTTGGGTGGTGACATCCTGACCCCTCTCTTTGTGCTGCTGCCCTGCCCGTGCCCTTCACTCTTCCCCCTCCAGTGTTTCCACTCCCTTCAGGCTTTTTCAGTTATGATGTGGTGGAGCTTTTTTGGGGCTTGTTGCTAAGAAAGTTCAACAGCACTGAGATGATCTCAGGGAGTTCTGGTTAAAACCAGCCTTGTTTGATGGCAGTTGCTCAGCAGAGTGACACTGGAGAGTTGTCAGCTCCTCCGTGTATTTCTTTTGTACTATGCTGATCCTAAATATGAACACTTTGAATTCTTTATTAGTTCTTTTTCTTTACATTCTGACCAAATGCTGGATCAACATGACCTCTGTTTAACAGTCTCATTTAAAAATTGCATGAAATTAGTTTTCCATAGAACTGTGGTTACTACAACTAATTATATTACAACTTTTCCATCCTCTGTGGGTTCAGTCTTGTATCATCTATTTCCCTTTTTGGGCCAGATAACAGATTTACAGTTATTCATTTGCTCTTTAACAACACAGTGGATTCCTAACCTATTTGGCATTCTCTTGTTTTCCATCATCACTTGGAGATTTATGACAAATGTTCACAGTAGTTATCCAGAAATATCCGAGATTCCCTTCCTTTTTTATCTCCTTGTTTATCTACAGGAGGTTAATATATTATTAGGGACTACAAATGTGTGCATGAATATCTCTGTATGTTCTCTAACAGCACATCAAACAATTATTTATTGGTCATCCTCGTGCTCTTAGCACCACTAACCATGGATTATCCAGGATGGGCTTTCCTTATCACTTATCTGCTTTATTGTGTCCCAATTTACATTCACAATTTCCCACTCTTCTCACCTGGTCTTTGAGTGCACGTAGGAATGGGGTGAGTGAGATTCATCAGCAGTGCTGGGAGCTGATGGATGACTTTTAAACCACCCCATTGGGATTTCATTTTTGTAACCTACATTTATTTTCCTTTTCTTTTTTTTTTTTTTTTTTTTTTTTTTAATTGTAAGAGCAAAGGTGAATTAGGGAACTGCATTCACTTTTCTTAAACTTCTCCTGCTCTACCTGGACAGACTTTTCTTTTACCCTCCTCCCACTCCAGTTCAGTGCTCCTGTATCACGGTCCCAGTAGAATCATTGATTTCTTAGAACCAGGAAATATGTCCTTTTTCTAATCATTTACCAAACCAAAAAAAGCTTTCAAAACTTTTTCCAGAACCCTCCCAACCCCTCTGCTGTCATTTTGCACCTCGCCTTTCAAGACCTCCCCCATTATTTATGATTATGCCTTAGCAGTTGCCAGTTCCAAGGAAGTGGAAAGGTTCCTTGTCCTTGAGCACCGTGTGTGCACATAGCCAGAGACAGTCCCTGCCCCGCAGCACTTCGAATCTAATCTAAAGAGACAGAAAAAAAGGTGGGTGAAATGAAGAATTATTAGTATGGCACGGTGTTAGCAACTCCTTACCCCGGATCCCTGGCAGCTTTCCAGCCCCCAAAAAGGACAGGAGTGCAGGTATTTCTTTTCAAGGGAAGAGTAGCGGAGGGGGTTTTGTTGGTGGAAAGTTCTCCACCCTGATTTTGCCACAGAGGAAGGGTTTGTTTGTTTTTTTTTGGTTTTTCTGATTTTTTCTTTTAATGGGCATTTGACACGTTTGAAGCAGGGGTCTACCAGAGAAGAAGCAATGGCTGTGAGCAGCTGCTGAAGGCTCTCCTGCTGCTGTGTCAAAAAAAAAAAAAAGAAAAAGTAGAAACCACGTTTCTGCAGCTGGGAAACTCAAGGGAGCATTCCCCTTCTCCCTGTCGAGATTTGACATGTGTGGACACAGACAAGGAGCGGGGTTTGCTTAGGCAGAGCACCAGTGCTGACTCCTGCTATTCTGCTAACTGCTCTTCATTTTCTACTTACTGCTGCCTCCCATCCTACCTCATTCCTGGCCCCTTCTCTCTTTCTTTCACCCCTTCATGCCCTGCCTGAGTGCAGAAAATGAGCTTTTTACAGCAGGAATCACCTCCCTGACGCTTCTCCACCGAGCTCTGAACACAATGGGAGCCCTAATCTCAGACTCAGGTTCAAGGCATAATAGTAATAATTATTGTTGTTATCGTTGTAATAACAATGATGGAAAGATTTAGAGAAAGCGAGGGGGGAAAAAAAATGTTGCTAACAGCAAGGGAAGATTACCCTGATCCTGGAAAGAGGTGTGTATCAGCAGCTTTTAATCACCAGATAGGCTTCCTCTTCCAGGGTGGGGTGATGCAGGAGTCCAGGAGCTCTGGTTGTGTTCCCTAATGGAGCAATGCACTGGGAGCTGTGTGAGTGGGTCGGTGAGGGTGCAAAAAGGGCTTTTTTTCCTAAAATCAGGGGCTTGGAAAGATGGGGAATGGAACTGCAGGCACCTGCCCAGGTCGGTCAGCAGACAGCGGCCCAGACCGCACGGCCAGAGAGGTCAAGGTTTGGCCACTTTTGTGGGGCTTGGAGCTTGGGGTTAACAGCCAACGTGGGCATGTGGGGCTTTCTCCCTCTCTCCTTTCTTTGGAGCACAGCAGATAAATAGCTCCAGGTGAAGGCCTGCACATTCTTTATGAAGCAAAACGTGCTGTCGGTGTAAGGAGGCGAATGTGTGGCCCGGGGCACCATGTGCAATGTAATGTGTCTCGAGTCCCTTGCACGGGCTTGTTTGAAATATGTGTCAATAACACCAGCAGCCGTTTGCTGCTCAGAAAGGAAAAGGAGGTGAGCGTGGTGGGGAGAGAAGGGGAGAGCAGCATGGGGTGGAGGGCAGGTAGGTCCCCATCCTCCCCCACCGGCCTCCTTAAAAACCCCAAAGCTTCCCCTCCTCCCCACCACCCACTCCCTGTTCCTTGGTGAGATCACCCTGATTACAGTGGAAACCCAGCACAAGCACTTCCAGGAGACAGCCAATGCACTTACTAACAAACTCATTTTTACAGCAGAAGCAATAAACAGTCTCTGGCAGGGAGAGGGTGAAGCCTCTAATTATTATTTTTTAAGGAAGCAAACCAAACCCAGGTTAAAAATTATGGGGGACCGGCCGTCTTCCTCCTCTTGCTTCCTGTTCTAGACAGGATTCAGGTCTCAGTGATTCCAGCAGAGTCAAAATTAGCACCTGCAAGTCCCACGTGTGGGAAAGCCACAGTCCTTCTGTACAAACCTCTTTGCCACAGCTGCCACAAGAGATTGGCTCCAGCAGCAGCAGCAGCAGCTCTCACAGGGAGGGCAGGTCAGCACATCCCTGGGGGAACTGGTAGATTCCCCATCTCTGGATATCTCTGGATCGAGAGTGGGCACCTCTGTGGGGGAGGTGATTCAGCCACGGCCAGTGGTGCAGAGGAGATGAGTTAATGGGTGGTCTAACTTGGTAATTACATGCCTTGATGGATCCATAAGATTACAGTGCTGCTGGAAGGGAGCTCGGCAGAATTCCTTTTGTGACTGCCTGTCACCAGTTCCCCTGCCCCAGCTGAGGAAAACCATCTCACAAGGAGGCAGGTGGGATGGTGCTGAACCTTCAGTCAGGAATTTTGTGTCCTTGTGAGAACGTCCTTGGCTTGGTCTACAGTGGGAATTGCTGGGCTCAGGTCTTTGTATTTTTTATAATTCCCATGGAGGAGCTTTCTACCCCACTGCAGCCCCCCTTCTCCTCTCAGCAAGTCTCTTTGGAGCTCAGAACCAGACCTTTGGCCAAAGGGTTTGGTTCAGGTGAACACAAACCTCTTGTTCATCACCTGACTAAATAATCCTGAGGTCAAGGTGGGATTTTTCCCACTGGACACCTGCACTGCCAGTAACTCCCACCTGAGGAATCACAGAATCATAGCATGGTTTGGGTTGGGAAGGACCTTAAAGATCCTCCTGCCATGTCAGGGACACCTTCCACTATCCCAGGGTGCTCCAAGCCCTGTCCAGCCTGGCTTTGGACACTTCCAGGGATGCATTACGCTTTCATGGCCAGTGGAGTCCAGCACTAAACTGGACTTAACTCCATGACTTAACTTCTGATTGAAACTGGTATCTTGACTAGGTCAAATTCCATGTCTCCTAACTGTCTCCAGTTCTTCCCACTGGGCACGTTGGCCATGTGGTTTGGCTGGCTGGGGTCTGCGTCGTAGCCTTCCACAGCAGCTGAGCCCCAAAGGGCTCCCAGCCCTGGTACCTGAGACACCCAAGCAGGGCTGGAAGCCACTGCATGGGTCCTACAGAAAACCTGTGGCACTTGGGAGCCGGGTTTGACCCCCAAGTGCAGCTGGAAGGGTGTGAGACATCCCTGTGCACTCGACCAAACTGACCCTCCCTGGAGATACCTCACCAGCTTTTGGAGGCTTGGCCCATCTTGTTCTGAGCTTCTGATTTCCAAATGTTATTAGTCAGTATTAGCAGGAAAAGGAGGTGTAAGAAGGAGCTCCTTGAGGGCACCCTCTGGTCCATGCTTGAGTGCACCAGAGTGGAAAAACGTTCAATCAAGCCTCCAAATGCAGGGATGTGTCAAGAGGTGTCCATGCGTGGGCACAGGCAGGAAGGGACAGGAACAGAAGGCAGAGAACATCTGATGGTGGCACCAGGGGTAAACATGATCTCGTGCTCATGGCTTTGCCTCCACTGCCATTTTTGGCCTTGCAGTTGAGCAATTCCTTCCAGAGAAAGCTTCCTCTCTGCCCTCCTGGTTGGTGATAAACTGGGGTGGTGTCCTCTAGGTGAGGAGCTTAGAGACCTTTAATCCCCTGGAGTCTTTGTGCTGTCAAACCTCCAGGTGTTCCTGCTTTGTGTAGAATAACCGAGTGCTTCTTACTCCTGCTAAATCCCTTTCTGTTCCTCTGAACCTCGGTGATAATTTGCGAAACGGAGTTCCATTAATTAATTAGTTCAGCGTTGTAATAAACCCCAGAGTTGTGCTCTAAGGCAGTAGTTATAGAGCCTCTACGCCATTTAATACGTTGTTCCTGTAAAATTCCTTTAAAACTGAACTTTCTCTTTTCCAGACAGCTGAAATTCCTATATTAGTTAAATCAAAAAAAAAAAAAAAAAAAAGTTGGTAAAATCTTGAGTGATTTGTTCAGCTAAATATTTCTGGCCAGTCAAAATATCTCCTTTAGATTCCTATTTTTCTGCAATATTATGCATTTTCACTGGCACAGGTGGCCCGGAGAGGTGGTGGGTCCCATTCCTGGAAACATCCATGGTCAGGCTGGATGGGGCTCTGATCTGGTTGAAGATTATGACACAGGGGTTGGAGTAGGTGACCTTTGAGGTTCCCAGACAAACCATTCTTACACAAGCCATTCCACGATTCCCTAATTCTGTATCCAGGGTCTAGGGGCATGGGAAAGGTGAAAGCCAGGGAGTGAGCAGCTCCTGCAGCTCCTTGGTGAGACAGAGCTGCTCCTGCAAGAGGCTGCGTGGTCCCTGTGGCCACTCAGGCTGCTCAGACCCCCTCATGAGAGCCATGGATGGATTTACTCGTCTCCAGTGGAGCTCCCTTCCCACAGAATGGTTTTGTCACCGTTCAGATCTCCTGTGAAACCCAATTATGAGCATTGCATAATCCCCCAGCTCCATCGGTGCCTCAGTTCTGCAGGGAGCACAGAGAAATCCAAGCTGGAAGGAATCCATCCGCCAAGCTGAGTGACCCTGCAGCTTTACTATTATGATGATGAAGAGGAGGGCTCGTCTCTAGTTTCTAAAGTAAACACAGGTGGTATCTTGGCAGAGGAACGTGCAGCAGAGAGCTGGGATTGCTCTCCCAGATTCTTGGCCACTTCCCTCGCTGCATGTCAAAGCTGGTATCTTTGCCTAACAGTGATCACCCCTGCACGAGCTGATCACTATCTGGCAGCCTGTCTGCAGCTCCCCAGCCACTCTCAGAAAGAAATCATTAAGGCTGGGATGCTGCTCAGGCAGAGGTGCAGGTGCTGCTCCTGCTGCTCCTGCCACCCGGAGAGATTCCCCAGCCCTTCCAGGGAGGCTCCATGCCCCCAGCTCTGAGGGCTTGTTTGCTCTTCACCCAGAATCTGATTCCATCCCCCAAGTCAAGAGGTTTGGGGTCGTTTGTGCTGCCCCAAGGACAGCTCCCTACCCACTTGCTTTCCTCAAAATCTTTCCCTTCCTACCTGCAATGGGGATGGTTCAGCCTGGACAAGAGAAGGGTTCAGGGTGACCCAGTTGTGGGCAGGACCTGAAAGGAGCTACAAGAAAGATGGAGAGAGACAATTTACAGGGCCTGGAGTGACAGGACAAGGGGGGATGGCTTCCAAACTAAAGAGAGTAGGGCTGGATTAGATATTGGCAAGGATTTCTTCCCTGTGAGGGTGGTGAGGCCCTGGCACAGGGTGCCCAGAGAAGCTGTGGCTGCTCCTGGATCCCTGGGAGTGTCCAAGGCCAGGCTGGACAGGGCTTGGAGCACCCTGGGACAGTAGGAGGTGTCCTACCCATGGCAGGGGGCTGGAAGTAGATGGTCTTTAAGGTCCCTTCCAACCCAGGCCATTCTGGCATTCTGTGATTCCATGATTCTTCCTCTTCCCCCAGTTTCTTTGCCATTCATCAGCCTGACCCCTTCCAGATGTTTTCCATCCAGGCACTGCCTCACCAGTCAAGAAGTCTCCACCCTGGAGAACAATTCTGTTCCTCTGAGGAACATCAAGGCACCACATCTGCCAACCCACTTGGAGAAGAAACCCTTTGAGCCACGGCTCCTGGTGTGAGAACACCAGACCCCAGCAGGTTTGGGGAGAGGAGCCTGGAGAGGAAAGCTTGGTCCTTCTCCGTGCTGGCTGGTGCTGCACACGTGGTGCCATAGTGCTCTGGCTGTGTTTTTGGAATTTGGACCAGGTCTGGAAGAAGCTTTCATATAAATCACCTTTTTTTCACCCAAGAGATCTGGAGATTGGGTGGCCTCTTACTTGAGAGTCATAAAATCATGGAATGGTTTGGGTTGGGAAGGGACCTTACAGATCATCCCATTCCACCTCTGCCATGGGCACCTTCCACTGTCCCAGGTGATCCAAGCCCCATCCAACCTGGCCTTGGGCACTTCCAGAGATCCAGGGGCAGCCACAGCTGCTCTGGGAGTTCCATCCCAGGACCTCACCAACCTCACAGCCAGGAATTCCTTCCTCATACCTAATACATACATACATAATATGAATATATTCATATAAATGTATATGAATATATTACTTCCTTTCTCCAAAACTGATTATAAAACCTTGACTTAACTTTAGGTCGTTGTCACAGTTGAGGGGTTGCCAAGTGGAGGTGGATTTTGTTTGACAACCCAAGGAAACTAATCTGCCTTATGGCTGGAACCTCCTTGCCTGTTCCCTTTGGAGCAGAATGAATTTTGGGCTGAAGGAGATCCAGCACATCCATTTCAGTAAGCAGGAGGTTTACAGTGGCAGAAGCAATGGTAAAGTCAGACACTGGTAAAAGTCAGTGCTGTGAAGCAAATTAAACCTTTCCCTTCTTTCTCCGCACCAGGTTTTATTGCTGTTGTTATTCTTTCTGTTGGGAGAGACGATCTCTGAGAGAGAATTTTTCTCCCTCTCAAGGTGTATACAAATGCCAGGACATCCACTGGCATTTTTCCTGTACCTCTGAGCGACTCATCAGTCTGTACCTCTTTAATTTTACTGGGATCTAGCTGAAACATGTCAAGGAGCCATGAGGATTTTTTTTTCCCATGCAAAGTAGTTTCTTTGCAAAAAAAAAAAAAAAAAAACAAAAAAACCAAAAAAAACCCTGTTGTTCTGTTGCAGCAGAAATTGCACTTTCATTTGAGAAAAAATCGTTTTATAAGCAGTAAAAAAAAGTTTGAGCTTTGGTCTCATGGCAGCCTTGCTGCTGTTTTAGTGCTAAATAAGAGTTGTTTTCTCTTTGGGCTTTGGTGTTGTTCATGTCCTTCCTCCATGTGGATTTTTTTTTGTCTGATACCCGGTCATCTTTTCCCAAAGAGAGGGAAGGAGAGGACAAGGAGCTCTCTGCCTTCTGCTGCTTTCCACATTTTTCTAAAATCTGGAATACAGACCTGAAGCGGATTTCTGGAGGGAAGTTTGTCTTTCCTGACCTGCTCTCATGCTCCTTTCCCACATGGCAGGACCAGGATCCAGAGAAATATTCCCCTTAGTCCACTCTGTGACAGAAAGGGTTTCTCAGAGAAGGTGTAAGGTGTGTTCATGTCTGTTTGTGACTCTGGAACAGCTGATTCCCTGTTGATCAGTCCTTGAGCTGTTCAGGGGCATTGAATGAGAGGAGAATTGTGACATTTCAGACCAAAGGAGGAGCAGATTCCATGATGAATGAATGATATGAAAGGAAGCACAACCATAATTTATTGCAAAGCACTTGGAAGGTATTTTGATGGATAGTGCAAGTAGATGAAAAGCCCTTTTAGGTTTGGGATTTTTTTTTTTTTTTTACAGTTCATTAGTTCAAAGTGGAGCAAGTTTTTCATGGTAGCAAAATCAGGCATGTGATCAGAAATCCTTTTTTCCAAAAAAATTCAAAGCATTTCACTTAACTTTTGAGGTTCTGAGTAGTTTAAGATAAACATGACAGATTTTTACACAAAACAAAATTGTTTGCAAATCCACCCTCCATAAACCCTCTATTTTTACATTGGTCAGAAAAATTGAGCTTATTGTGAGTGCTTGGCAAATGTGCCAAACTCAGAAGATTTCAGAGTTTTTTTGTGATGTAAAAAAATTGTGCCAAGTCCCAGCTCACAGTTTCAGTGGAGTTGATAAAGTAATGTAGGAGTTTGCCCTTCCTCAGGTGTTTAAGATTTGGACACAGTGACAATGAGAAATGGCAAAATTCCTGATGCAACTGGAGCTGTGCTGTGGGTCTGCAAAGGAAACAATCCCTGAGGTTGCCCAATCCAAACTTCTAATTTGGTATCGATAATTAAATTTAAAAAAAAAAAAAGCACACATAAGAGTGACAACAAGTCCCTTATTGACTGTCTGGGTGCAATTAAAGCCCTTAAACACATTCTCAGTTTTAAATGTGTGCTCAAGCCCCATTGATTCCAGTGTTAACATGAGGCACCAGATGAAGTGCTTCTCTAAACCAAGGCTTCCTGCATTTTCCTTTAGGAGTATTTTATGACCAGAACAAAAAGTAGTTGTAGGATTCATTAGAGGGAAAAGGAAAAAAAAAAAAAAAAAAAAAAAAGAAAAGAAAAGAGAGAGAGAGTGCAAAAGGAAGGAAAAACAAAGAGGAGGAAACTTTATGGCTCCGTAAACAGCTGTAAGCAATGTCTCTGGTCGGGTCAGACCGGTCTGAGTTGACAAGGCAGTGTCTCCAATTATACAGCATGCTGTAGCCTGTAAAAATGAAATCAATTTGTTATTTTTCTGGGAGAACATTATAGCGTGAGTTCACACATTTGGTGAGCCCGATGACTCAGTGAAAGCCAGAGGAGGAACTCGCAGACCTCGGTGTGTGTGTTTGTGTGTGTGTGTGTGCACGGCCGAGGGTCTCCCTGTGCTCAGCACAGCCCAGCTCACACTCACAGCACCTTCCTGAAGGGCAGGGGAGAGAAATGTTGGTAATTTGCTTTATCAGAGCGGTGGGCAGTGAGAATCCTGCTGTTCTCACCCAAACCTCAAAAGGAACGGCGCTTTCCATCTGCCGCTCTCCTTTCAAAATTGGCTTCATCGCCCAGGAGTTTCAGGATAAAATTCCCCCGAGCACTTAAGCACTTAAGCAATTTAGAAGTCCAAATCCAATCTTTGCAGGGATCTGAGGTCTTTTGAGCCCAGTCCTCCGAGGTATTTAGCACTGACATAGCCCAGGCCAGGCCTCAGCGCAGGGGGATGAGCCTTAATGAGAGGTTTGAAACCACAATATGTACTTTATATTGCTGATCATTTAAAAAAGGTTCAAGTTGGCATGCTTTAGGGGTGGAGGTGGGGGGAGCTGGGAGCATTAGGACTAGCCACAGTCCTAATTATTATTGAAATTCAGAGTGGGAGTCTAAATAACTTTACATCGTGTAGGCATTTTTCATTGCCTAATGTGTTGCTTTATCCCTTCCCTCCATTCCCGTAATTTAGCACACCTGACCCAGAAAATTAGAGCTATTTTCACCTAAAACTTCATTCCAGTGCCCAAGTTATATAAGCATTGTGCTGGGGAGAAGGAGGCAGGTTCTTTTCCAGGCCAGCCAGTCGTTGCCTCACAAACACACATTCTTTCCATTTGTCATGAAACCCTGAGAGGGGTTAGGCTGGGAGAAGTCAGAAGTAAAAGGCAGCAAAGGTGTTTACATGAAACTTCAAATTACTCCCCTTTCATTTGCAGGTAACTGTTGTTCCTCGTCCCAGGTAAATTTATCCATCAGCAATATCATTAGATGAGTTCATTATAACCACGAGATTTACAGCGCTCATAAACTGCAGTGTAGGTGGCAGATTAAAATGTTAAGGCTTATACATCTCTAAAACCCTGCACTGCCATCCTGGCACCTTTTGTGAGGTAAATGGAGCTGGATGGAGGCAGATCTCCACTGGGGAGACCTCCAGGGAGAAGCCCCAGATGGAGGATGTGGTGTGGAAACAACGCCAGAGTCACTGGGACCTGGATCCAGGCTTGAAAATGTGGTTTGAGGGGCCATTATTCTGCTGCCTGGGTTGTTTTTCAGATGACATGTGTAGCAAAGGAGTTAATTGCCTTGGGTAATTAAAGAGTTCCAAAGACTTTTTCCAAGGAACAGGGTTGTTAATACTTGTATTCTCTCCTCCTCTGTTCTGTAGATCCTAAGGGAAGACAAAGTCAAAGCAGCATCTCTTGCACTTAGAGTGGAAGGTGCTGAGTGTTGTGGTGTGTCTTAGTTCCTGTGGGAATTTGCTGTTCTGGCCAAACCTCAGCTCAGGGAATTTTGCTTTCTTAGCACCTGCTTGAAGCTGCCATTGAGCTCATTGCTTTTCAAATCCAGCCTCAAACTACTCCAAATAAGCTGCCCTGGTCCACGTTAGAGATAGCAAAGACTTTCCTTGGCCTCCTCCTCCAGCTCTCCAAGGATTTCTGAGATTCTGCAAAAAAAAAAAAAAAAGGTTCCTACTTTTAGCTTGGAAAAAAAAAAAAGGTGTCCAGTTTATGCTCCTCGTTTTTCCCCAGCCAGTGCTGCCTCCTGGGCATCTCCAGTGATTCAGCCCACCTATCTGAGGCATCTCTCTCAGGATGGGCCGAGTTGCCCTCTGGAGGTGCTGATCTTGCTCCACGGACTCCTGTAGACAGCCAGCTTGGCCCAGATTCCAAACTTTTAAATGGTCAAAGTCGGGTGAGGTGAGTCCCACGCTCCCAGATCCTCTGATGAAAGGTGCTTGGAGAAACACGGTGCTGCTGCATCATCACCATCACCATTGCTGTTATTCATACAGGGCAAGGGTGAGGGAATTGTTATGGGAGAAAAGTCACCTCCGTGCCTGTGTGTTTGCAGGGTTGGACTCGGCCACAAAATGATGTGCGTACTCTCGGGGTTACAGGAGAAAAAAAGGATTTAAATATAGCCCTTGTGCCGTGCTTGGAGATGAATGAAGAGGTATCCAACAAGAACAGTTAGCCCAGTAGGTTGCTGCCTTTTTCTTTTCTAGGCTGGGACAAAAAAAAAATAAAATCTGGAAGGACAGACTCCTGCACAGTGAATTAATTTAGAGCTAACAGGCTTAGATTTCTTTTTGTGAACCTCTTTGAAATTTCTTAGTCTTGATAGCGAGATGCCCAGAGCCGAATGTTGAAGACCCCACTGCAATCAATGTTGCAGAGACTCATAATTTCTGAATTAAACTATGACACTTCTGTAATTAGACTGCTTAAGCCTAAGCTTGATTGTTACTGGTCCGTGCAAAACAACCAACAACCCCCAAACCGAAAAAAAAAATATCTTTCATCAGAATCAGTGACTTGATTCATGCCTTCTAAAGCCAAACCTATCATTTTGCTGATCTGTGTTAAGGTGGTTTCCAAGTTTTCAACTAAAACACCAATTAAAATTTTTCTTACTGTCCACATGTTGTAGTTGCTTGGGTTTGGGATAGTTTCAACGTCATAGAAGGAAACCACTTTGATGCAGGAGGGGCATTAGTGAGCAGAACAATTCCCTTTTCCATTTAAAATAATGGGGAGTGGCAAGTTCCACTTCCTTTCTTTTCATCCTTAAACTTCTCTAGGTTTTGTTTTTATAGTAAAACTGATAAAAGAAAATCTCAGCATATGCCAGATTATTGGTGTTTTCTGTGACAAATAAGGCCATTCAGTGAATCTAGAATTAGAAGTTTTTCTGCCTGTCCACCCACCTGGCCTCTGGGCTGGTGGCTCAAACCTTAGAATCATAAAACCATAGAATGGCCTGAGTTGGAGGGACCTTAAAGTTCAACCAGTTCCACTGCCTGCCATGGGCAAGGACACCTTGCACCATCCCAGGTGCTCCAAGCAACCTGGCCTTGGACACTTCCAGGGATCCAGGGGCAGCCACAGCTTCTCTGGGCACCCTGTGGCAGGGCCTCATCACCCTTAAGGGGAGGAAATCCTTCCCAATATCTAATCCAGCCCTACTCTCTTTCAGCTTGAAGCCATTCCCCCTTGTGCCGTCACTCCAAGCTCTCGCAAATTGTCTCTCTCCATCCTTCTTCTGGGTCCCTTCAGGTCCAAAAAGGCCACAGTGAGGACACCCTGAAAGTCTTCTCTTTTCCAAGCTGAACCAACACAATTCTGCCAACCATTCCTTGTAGGAAGGGTGCTCCATCCCTCCAATCCACTTTACAGCTGTTCTGTGGGCTCGCTCCAGCAGGTCCATGTCCTTCCCGTGTCACATAGTAGGTTCACCTCCATCTCCTCTTCCTGGTCTCTGCCTCTGGGATATCCTTCCCAGCTTCCAGCTGTCTATGTTAGATGGACACCACGCTTCACCTGCCTGGTGTCAGCCCTGTGTGGTGAGGGTTTAGGGGAACTGATCACAGCTGACTTACAGACCCTGCCCCGGGAGCCTCTTGACATTCAGTGCCATTGGCCATTCATGGCAGCCTCCATTTTTGGAACCTTCACAGCCTTCCTGCTGCTCGTTTCTCAAAAAAAACCAAACCAAACCAAAACAAAACAAAAAAAGGTGGTTTTAGGCAGCCTCAGATACATGGATTTCATGCTGGTCACCTTGAAGGATCATGGTGGGAGATGAGAGAGGGTCTGTTCGGGATGTTGTAGGATGCAGTAAGGGCTGCTCACTCATCACCTGCTTCCCTGTGAGCCCCCCTGGTGCCAGGAGATGCGAGACAGCCCTTGAGGGGTTTTCCTTACAGCTTTTCACAACCTGTGGACACTTCTCCAGCCATCTTCTCAATTTCAATATTTTAGGATCGTAATACCACAGATGTATTGTGAAAATACGTCTTTTTAGGCAAACCACCTTACACAATTTGTCCCCTCTTTCATCACGTGGCTGAGGTTCTTCTAAGGGATGTGGCACCACAGAGAGACAGCCAAAATGAGTTAGAAAGGAACAGGGCCTGAGCTGAACCTCTGGAAAGCTGGAGGGATTATAGGAAAGGATTTGGAGGTGGTGTGGCATCTTGCTGTTAGGGGGTTCCTGCAAAGGGAGAAGTACTTAAGGCATCTACAAGAGAACATAAATCCCCTCTATTATGAGCAGATGGACATCCTTTGATTTAACTTCTTCACCAGGGCCAGCTGGACAAAAGCAGCAAAGTCACTCCTGGTGCTCAGTTCTCAATATTTGGTGGGATTAAAGGGCACTCAGGGTCTTCTCCTGGGTCATTTGGCAAGTTGCACCCTTGCTGCTCAGCACTAATAAATGAAGTTATTTTCTGTGTGTCGGGGACCCCGGAAGAGGTCCCTGGAGGAAGCTCTCAAACAGCCTCTCCAAGATGAATAGCAAAACAAAGCTCCTACAAAGCTCAGGAATGACAGAATTCAGGGAGAAACAAGCAGGTGTTGGAGTCTCCACACGCTGCTCCTGATGTGTCAAGGACTTCTGACACACAGAGAAGGTGGTGACCTTGAAAAGTCAGCACAGTGGTGCTGTACAGCGAGGTCATCCAGAGCTGAAACCTTCTCTTTTTCTAAAAAAAAAAAGCTCTGAGCAGGTATTTCCTGCATATTTCTCCCTCCTAACTTGGCTGGGGTGTCCATTCCAAGAGGGAGGGTGCATGTAATTTATTAAGAAGGTGGCCAGGTACTTATTTACAACGGCTCTGCTGAAGGAGCAGATAGATCGAGATAAGGGAAATGAAGAGCTCTCTAGTTGTGTTGGCAAAGAAAAATGCTCACTGGAGGTTGAATTAAACACTTCAGGGCATGCAAGGCTTAGAGATAAGCTAAGAACTTTGGCTGTGGACATACAGAGCAGTGTTTTCGTGGCTCCTCCTGTGCTAGTGGGAAGAAAAGCCTGACTGGTTTGAGAGGAACAACTCTTTGACCCTTTCCCTTGGTTCAGACTCGAGCAGCACCTGTTCTGGGCATGAGTGTGTTTGTAAAATTGAGAGCTTCAGGAATTCTCCAGTGGAAAAGGAGAGGCTGGGGTCAATGCATCCAGGAAGTGTTGGTGCTTAGGGAATTATTTGAAGGTGATGCCTGGTTAGACCACAGCAGATGATGCTCGGCCCATTTCTCAGCACCGCATTTTCAGAATTACCCACATGAAGGAGGTTGTTGAGGCGGAGGACTCGGGAGAGTGGAAAAATGCAAATGCCAGGTTTGATCATTGGAAACAGTGAGAAAAAAAAAAAAAAATGAATGATGGGAGCTACGAGAGAGTTGAGCAACACTGAAGTGAGATTCTGATCTTCATAGACTTTCCCAATCTTTTCTTAAAGTTTGGTTGTTGGGTTGCTGTTGGGTTTTTTTCTGGGTGGAGGAGAAGGCTGGAAGGTTCATAAGGTTCCCACCTGATGATCAATAATAATGACAGGGAGCTGAAAGAACTGGGTTCTCCTAAAGATAAATTGACATTAGAGAGGGAGAAAGTGTTTACACCTGGAAGCAAAGTAGAAACCAAAAGAGGGTGCTTGGGGAGATGTTATCACACTCCAGAGGCTGTGAGCAAGCCAGGAGGAGGAGGAGGAGGTCTGTGCTCAGCTCTGCTCAACAGCAGGGCCACTGCTCATGGGGAGATGTTTGGAGATTCCACCCTGCACCTTCAGCTGGAAGTCAAGTGGCTCCACACTGCCCCATGAAACGCCAAATTTGCATGACACCATCTTGGGGCCCGATGACACCTTGAGAACAAGGCTCTTGCTGCAGATTGTCTTTTGCAGATTAAACTTTCCAGACTGTAACACAGATCAAAGCGAGGTGTGACTGTTTCCCTGCTGTATCAAGCAGTGTGAAAAAGCAATTAGAGGTATTTATATATATATATATTTTTTTTTTTTTTTTTTTCATCTTAGATGATCTTCCCAGCAACGGAAACGAATAGTTGAGGGCACCAACCTATAAACTCCTCTTCCTACAGCTGGTATTTTCATTCTACCACTGTAGTAACCACCAGAAAAAACCAAACCCAGAGACAGGCCTGAGTTTGGCTGCTCATCTGATTAAAGTTTATGAGGTTGGAATCCCAAACTTCATCAGGGTCCTACTGAAACAGCTCAAAAAAATTCCTTCTGGCTCCACAACACGGTGGACGTAGCCTGCAGCAGGTTGATGGTAACTCAGTGGATGGTTTATCTTTGTTGGGAGCTGGGCAAGAGACTTTGGAGAGCTTTGGGAAGGATGTTGGTGTCTGCAGCTGACGTGGAAACAAACTCTACAGATGTTCCCACCAAAGTTAACTGCAGACACTGGAAAACATCCACATTTTGGGGTCTCTGTAGTCGGTGGCTGGAGGATGAGCAGGAAAAAAATTAATGTTTTTCCATGGAGACTTCAATGAAGGCATCTCCCCAGATGGTTTACAGAGACAGTTCAACCTACCTCCAACTCCTAAAGCTGTGAATACCTCCTAAATCCCAGTCTTGAGGGGGTTCAATGGGTTAAAATTTGGGTATGTGGCACCCTAAAACTCCATTCCCAACAAGGCGACAGAGGCAACACACTCAACAAGTCCTCTGAAGCCCAAAACAGCATTTTAGAAAGTGTCTTTAGTCCAGAAATTGTGGTCCAATGTTTTGTATAATATCAAACAGTGAAACAAAAACGTACACTTGGCATGGGCTCCATTTCACAGACGGCTTTCTGCCAGCTGTGCACCCTGAATTCATCTAAAGCTCAAAGCACCCCGTATCGAGCCAGTGAGATAAGGAGAATGAGTTTAATGGATCCTTTCCTCGGTTTTCTCCAGAGGGTTCCTGCAGGAGCCTGCAGGAGCTTGCCTTCTTCCTCCAGCTGGGCTCTCTGCACGGCCTTCAGCGCCGGGCTGGACTTTGCTGGGTGGGACTGCTTCAAGGAACCCATCCATCCTCACCGTCAGGGATCGTGGCATGATTCACCCCTGAGCTTTCCACGGTGCAGACATGCCCCACTCCACCAGTCACCCAGGGGCCTGGAGAGTCTCGCCAGCACAGCCCAGGTGGGGGCAAGGCCGTGATTCACCCCAGCCCAGAGCACACACCTCAGCTGGGCAGGGGAAGCGGGGCACGGAGGTGTCTGCTTCTTTCTCCTGGCTGATTGCAAAAGCAGCCCGGGGGTGAGCAGATCAGCTGGAGACACCCCTGTCAGAAGCACTGGAGTGTGGGTGACAGGGACACAGCTTTGGGTCAGGGTGAGCTGCCTTCCTCCCTTTCAATGGAAAGAGGGGCCCTTCTGGAGGGCGGTTCATGCCATTCCTCTCAGCTTCCCTTCCTGGGGTAGGATGAATTCCCCTCTAATGTTGAGATCAATCACCCCCCAGGAATTCAGCAGAGGTGGAAAGAGGCATCCAAGTTTAGGAAATCAGCTGGAAATCCTTTGCTTTTCCATACACCTCCCACCTTGTCCATCTCAAGGTTATTCACTGGAGGGCACGTTCTTGGCTGAGCTGATTATCCTGGTTCTAAACTCCTACCTGGAGCCATTTGGGATCCAGAAATGGATGTCCTTATTTGCCTGGAAAGGATGGATTTGTAAAGCTTAACCTGCAGTTAGCAAAGCCCTTGAGATGTGGCTCCTGACCACGTGAATGTCCACCTCATTTTCACTTCTGTCCCCCTTGACCAGGACCCCCTCCAGGAGAGGAGTTAATTGGCTGCAAGGACCCTTCTTTTTAAAACAATCACCTTAAAATAATTTTTATCCCAGCCTAGAGAACTGCTAAAGTCAAGCTGATTTTCTTCTGGACTTCAGCAACGATAGAATTCTTGTGTTATTTTTAAGTCAGAGCAAAAGAGAGTGAAGGCTTTATTCCCTGACAGCCCTGTTGAGAATTCAGACACACCAGGCTGTTCCCAAATGAAAACCACACAGCAAAAACATGAATATAAACAGAAGTACACACTGCCCAGGCAGGTTCCTCTTTGTCATTAATTCAGGGCAGAAAAGACATTCAAGAGATTTAATTAGAAGAAAAGGAAATTATACTCTAAAAATCCCTTCTGTTTTAGTAATCAAGGTTATTATTAGAAGCACCAGTAAAAAACACTTTAAAAATCCATCCAATTAGCTGCATATCTGCTGATCTCCCTGCAGAGCTGACTTGTTTGTCTCCAAGGTTTCACCAGCATAAAGGTTCGTGGACAGTCCTTTCAAAACTCCCACTGGGCTGAGCACAGCGTTTGCACTGGAGTTAAATTGGGATTGGTTTTTGGTTGCTGGTTTGGTTTGGCTTTAATTTCACTCCCCTCACTTTGACCAAAGCCCCACAGAATGATGCTGCTCCCCTTCCCAAATTCTTGGTGTTGCCATTCCAAAGACTTGTAGCTTGATGGCTTCTGCTGTTGGAGTTACTCCTTTGGGTAGCTCTGAAGGGGCTTTTGACTGGGTTCCCCAGCTGCCAAAATTTCCTGTAAGACATCTTCTAGAGGTGTGCTTGTATCTCAGAGAAAGAAATACATGTTTGACCCCCTGGTTGCAAAGGAAATTGTCTGTATGAGCTGAGCATCTTTGGGAGGGAAGGAGGGAAGGAGGGAAGGAGGGAAGGAGGGAAGGAGGGAAGGAGGGAAGGAGGGAGGAAGGAAGGGAGGAAGGAAGGAAGGAAGGAAGGAAGGAAGGAAGGAAGGAAGGAAGGAAGGAAGGAAGGAAGGAAGGAAGGAAGGAAGGAAGGAAGGAAGGAAGGAAGGAAGGAAGGAAGGAAGGAAGGAAGGAAGGAAGGAAGGAAGGAAGGAAGGAAGGAAGGAAGGAAGGAAGGAAGGATATTACATATTTCACAGAACAATGATGGATTAAGGCTTTGGGAGGACAAAGAAAAGGGAAGGAAGACATTAAAAGTAGAGTTTTTGTCTTGCTGGGCCTGTAGGGAAAACTTAGGGAGATGTTGTTTCAGGGAAGGATGACAATGAAAATGATGTTTTCTACTGAAATGCGCAAGAACCAAAGATGTTGATTTTCTGTCCCCGTTCTTCTGAACCAAGTACAAAGGTGAAATCCAGCCTGACAGCATCTCTTTTTCCCTGTTTTTTGGTTGTTTTTTTTTTCCCAGGTCTTTGGCAATTGGTCACCAGTACTCCTCCCTGGGGACCCAGCCCAACCTCTGCGGGAGCATCCCGGGCCTGGTGCCCAAGCAGCTGCGCTTCTGTCGGAACTACTTGGAGATCATGCCCAGCGTGGCAGAAGGGGTGAAGATTGGGATCCAGGAGTGCCAACACCAGTTCCGAGGGAGGAGGTGGAACTGCACCACCGTCAACGACAGCTTAGCCATCTTTGGGCCCGTGCTGGATAAAGGTGAGTGAGAGCTGCAGCTGTGGGGAGAGTGGTGGAGTGGCAGCAGGGATCTTGAGAAACCTCCTCTGAACTCATTCCCTTCTGAAAAAAAATGTCCTGTAAAATGTCCTGCAAGAGACAGGATTTGAGCTGGATGAAGGAGTGGGGTCACCTCAGTTCCAGCCCTGAGCAGGAGGTTGGACTAGAGACCTCCCCGAATCCCTTTCAGCATGAATTATCCCATGATCCCAGACCCCTGGGAAGGAACACAGGGTTATTGTGTCTGCAGTGGTCAAGCTGGACCTGCCTCCTTTTCTCATCCCTGTGCTGTCATTTCAGCCCTCTAGATGATGGCAAAGGGGAAATTATGGGCTGTTGGGGAGGGTTCCTAGGGACTGGACTTACCAGATAACATCAGTTTTGATACCATTATGAAATGCAATGAAGATCAAAGGCCTGGGGAAATCACCATCAATTAATGCTTCTGCTTTCCTTGGTTATGAGCACAGCAAATTAGGACAGGGTGCAAATTCAGGCAACTGTTTCTGCACCCCTTGATAGAAGTAGAACTCCTAGAAATGTTTTGCCCTAGGTTGCTGATCTTGTGAGATTTAAGCCCTAAGATAAGCCTGAGTATCTGCTCTTTTCCCTTATAAGTTGGTAGGAGCCTGTGAGAACTCCTTTATCCTTCTTTGCCCTTGTTTGTGTGTCTTTTAAAATCCAGCCTGGTCCTGCTGGTCTCACTAAGTCTGGGATAAGTTTTACCTTTCCCTTTAGCACAAAGGGGCCTGCCCTTCCTTCCCTCCTTCCCTCCTTCCCTCCTTCCCTCCTTTCCTCCTTTTCCTCCTATGAAAGAGGAGGGAGCATCTGGAATATTTTCATGGAATCTGGTGTATGTAATTGATCTATACCCACCTTGGGATGTGTTCTGCAGTGCTCCCCACCTGGTTTGTTTTTTTTTTTAGTTTTTCCCTTGCACATTTGGGCATTTTCTTCCAAGCCCCATCCTACCTGGCCTTGAGGACTTCCAGGGATGGGGAGTCCACGTCTCTCGGGGCAATGAGCTCCCAGACAGTCTGGGATTAGACAGCCCACATCTCCTGTAGCAATTATCCTTGTGGATGAACTGCTCCTCACCTCCCTGCTGACCTGCTGACCTGGGGTTGAAGGAACCCCAATCCCCCAAATCTGCCAAATTCTCTTATCTCCCAGCCGTGCCGGCACGAAGGGTCTGTCCCTGCTCCAGACTGGAGGCTTTTGGTAGCTGGGCTCAGGGAGGGAGAGGAGACTGGGACGATTTCATAACTGAAGAATGTTGTTCCTTGAGGGAGAATCAAACCACCCTTCAGTTTTGCTTCACCTACAGCAGGAGGGGGGGGGAGAGAAAAAAAAAAAAACCACCAAAAAACAGCTCAGTCGCATTCTTGTGCGGCAGATCCCCCAGGGTAGGAACATACTTGAGCTCCTACCCAGAGAGAGAGAAGGGGAAAAGGAGAGAGAGAAAGCAAGGAAGCAAAAATCTGTTTTTGCAGCTTGGATTTTAAGTCACCCAGGATCTGAGGGCAGGTCTCGTGTCAGTCAGTGGGGACCCCATCCTCCCTCTGCACAGACCAGAGCAGCTCCTAAAGCATCTCCCCTTTGCCTCACAGACTATCTGCACTCCTTCCACTGAAAAGAACCGACTTCAGTGCTTCAGGAAATCCTTTCCAGGCCCAAACCTCGCTGTCTGGGCTGCCCTTGCTGCTGTGGTACCTCATTGCTCATTCAGGGCTAGGCTTGAGCTGTGATTCAGCAGTGCCAAGCTGTCACCAGACCCTGGCCCTGTTAAGAGCCGTGTTCTGGTATCTCATCTAAAACCAGACTCTTTTTCCCCATCAGCCTTTTTATGGACAAAGATCCCACATGTTTTAGCTACGACTATATTTATGCATACTTTTAAATTTTTTTTTTTAGCCAGGCCTAACCTACAGAGGTCCCTTCCAACCCTAACAATTCTGGGATTTTGTAATGAATCACACATTAAGCAGGAATGGCATTGATGAGCTCAGCTAGCAGGGAATGGTGATGTCCAGGGGATCCTGACCTGCTGCTGCTGAGGGCAACACTTGACAGGCTTGACCCTAAATCCCTCTTGCTCTTTGCATGTCACCCAGGGCAGGGGAAGAGCAGAAATTCCCCATCCTACCCCATTTGTCTACCCCGGTTTGCAAGACCCTGGCTGAGGAATAAACCTTCCCTATTCAATTATCCAGAGAGGTGTGGACTTTCTGTTCCTGGGGGTGTCCAAGGTCAGGTTGGATGGGTTTGGAGCAACCTGTGAAAGTGGAAGGTGTCCCTGCCTGTGGAATGTGTCCCTGAGCTTTAGGGTCAGGGCCGTGGAACGGGGTTTTTCTCCTCCTCCGTGGTCTTGGGAGTGTATGGGCAGGTGTGCAGCTTCATGGAGAAATACTCAGATAGGTGCCACCACTGGGCCTTCCTGGCAAATCTTCAAGAAATGAGAGTTTTGGTCAGTTTGGACTACTTGGAATGCAAAAAACAGGATTCCTCAATGGGGAAAGAATTGAGTCTGATCTCTTCCTCTCTACCAAAACTTAGATCTGCTAACCATTTCCAATATAAAGACACTACAACTCATTTCTACTCTCCCAGAAGTTCAAATCTCAAGTGCTGGACAGTAGAAAGAACCTCCCACTTGAATTTTTCCATCAGTAATATCTAAGGGAAAAATATTGTTATTTGCTTCTCCACATGTATTTTATGAAGTGGAGAAAGACATGGCAATGGCCACATGACCTGAAGTGACCACCTGAGCCACACCTCATGCTCAGCCACTCTCACCTGAGAGGCCTGGCAGGTTTTAATGCAATTATTGCATCTTTCAGTTTACCAAGGAGAAGGGAGGAGTTTTGAGTTGCCTCTAAAAACATGCAGGATTAAACTTTGGCAGATGTAGGAGAGGGACACCCCCATCACTGAGGGCAGAAAGTGAGCAGCGCAACCTGAAAGGCTTTTTTCCATCCCCAGCTGAAGTGCCATGCGTTGGGATCGTGCCTTTTGCCTTTATTTTAGCTTCTGTGGACTGGAGAGGCTGTTCATGCTTAAGCTGTGAGTTTAGAGCCTCTCGATGCAGCGTGAGCTCTCTTTGAAACTCCTCTGGGCAGAAATATGAACCAATCTCAAGAGAAGGAATACAATAAAAGCCTATCACGGCCCTGTCTCTTTAAAGGACCTCAGCACATAATTAAGTCAAAATAAAAGTTTCCTCTCTCTCCTTTCCCCCCACCCTCCCCCCATTCAATAAAAGTAAATTACCTCCAACTATTTAAGCCCGCTGTTCGTTTAAATTTAAAAAGGGAGCCCTTGTCTATCTGTTTCTTTCACTCACTCCCACCTCCTTCTGCTAAAGACTGGCCGGGGCTTTAAACCTGCCAGCTGGGCTGAGAAATGGTTAATAGTTATTGTGGAGGAGCAGCTTTTAATGAACTATTGAAGAATGATACATTGATGGAGTAATGGGAGTTTAAGTCTCTCTGTAATGAAACAGGTTCTCAGCGCCGACCCATTGTGGTGTAAATACGGCACGTCTCTCCCACTGTTTGGTCAGGGCTAAATAGCAGGGGCCAGAGGGGGGTCTGCTTATGGGGTCTCCTCTTTAGTTAATCAATCTGATTGGATTAGGGTCACCGCGATCCCTAATAATGTCAAAGGTTACGCCAAACTGGATTAAATGCTTTGTTGGAGAGGGCTCGGGTTCTTTCAGCTCGGGCCGGCGGGGCTTGTTTATTAGACTTTAACACTCGTGTGCAGCCCTTGGGAAGCCGCCCCGGCCCTTTCCCGGTGCCAGGGGGGGCGGGAAGGAGCCGGGGAAGGGGGCGTCCCGTGGCTCTGCACCCATGGGATGTGCCCTGCCAGGACGTCCATCAAACTCCCCACCCCGACAAATGAGAGAGGGAGCCCGATGGGTGACCGAGGGCTGGGAGGCGTAAATTCGTTCCGGAAATCACGGCTGGCCCAGTGACCCACTGCTCGTGTCCCTTTGGGGTTAATCCTGTCGGTGGCCAGCAAAGCCGTGTCCCTCCCAGTGCAGCTCGTGTTTGGGCAGCCAGCAGGCTGAGCATGGGGTGGCACATGGAGTATTTAAGAGCACTGGCTTGCTTTGTTATTAAACTGGGGAGGTGCCTTGCCTTCCAGCGCTTCCATCCCAAGTCAAGGTGGGATGGGATGGGATCTCCCTGTCATCTTACCCAGAGTGACCAGAAAGCTTAAAAATTTCCTGTTGTCTTCCCTCACCACGTTCCTGCAAACGTGGCAGGGTGTCCTTCAGCACTTCCATCCCAAGTCAAGGTAGATGGGATGGGATCTCCCTGTCATCTTACCCAGACTGACCAGAAAGCTTAAAAATTTCCTATTGTCTTCCCTCACCACGTTCCTGCAGACGTGGCAGGGTGTCCTTCAGGAAGTGACACCAAATGATCCCTTTGAAGGTCCCTTGGCAGTGGAGAGGGGCAGCACTAACAGTGTGTTACCAGCAGAGATCTGAAATCCCTGGGTCTCCAGCGCCTCGTTCCTTCCCACAGCAGAGCACACGGTGCATGTTCGTGGCCTGACGTGACTGTCATTATCCAAGCAGGCCTCTTGCATGATCCAGACTGGAGAATTTCCCCTCGAGACTTCTGGAATGAAACCAAAATCTGAATTTGACTGCAACATCTCTTCCCAGAGGACATTTTGCCTTGACATATCACCACGAGATAGACAGCCTCCTCTTTACAAATCTCCTCCACTGCTCTGGTGTTGACAACCAGCCCCTCTATTTTCTCTTCTGGCACTGACCATTTTCTTTGCTACTTAGACTTCCCAAAAAGCTAAAACTGGGGCCTGCAGAAGAGCAGTGGGTCAGCAAGACTTTAGGTCCTTTATGCCAGACAGAGAGACAGGTCGAGGTAGTTCCAGTTGTTGCTGGGGTCCTCCAGGGCATGATTCATCTGATGTATTCCAGACAGTTGGGATTAAATTATTCACACCCTGACGTTTCTGCATCTCTCCATCAATCACTGAGGGAATCCAGGGAGACCGGCTCTGGATGAGAAGACTCTTGCTCCCAGGGACAACACGAAGGGCAGAGCAGGCATCTGTCTGGCTCCTGAGAGATGTGGGATTCAAATCACATCCAGCTTCTTGTGGGATGCTGGGCACTGTCACCTCCGCAGCCAGGCTGATTCTGGGCTCGGCTTATTTGTGAAGTTTGGTTTGTTTTGGACTCTAGACAATTTGGGGATAAGCTCCATGTATTTTTCCTCTCAAGAAAGCCCAAACAAAGCTGCGTTCAAGGGTTGACTCTTTACCATTGTGGATGAGAAATCTCACCTCATATCTGGTGAAATCCACGTGAGTTTTCCCCCAGACTAGGCAAGAATGGAACCAGACTTTTAAATCCAGTTATAATCCCTCGGAGACACGAGTCTCCTCCATATTTTTTTTTCTTGCTGTGTCACAACAGCATCGCTCCCCAGGCTCCCTGATGGGCCTGATCTCATCTCCCAAAGTCAGATGTCAAAGTCTGAGCGAGTCACCCCAGGCTCCCTTTGCAGGCAGTGGAGAGCAATCGGCATCTCCGGGGAGCAATTCATCTGACCTATCTCAGACACCTATCTCAGGATAACATGAATCATAGCAAGATGTTTATTTCTCCCCATTGACTATAGAGGGAGCCTAGGGCTACAGCCTCTGCCTTCCATGGGTGCTTCCTAGAGGCCCATTTTGGGGGCAAATAGTTCCCACCCCTCGAATTTCTCCTGTTAGGAAGCAATCCTGACATCCAGCCCCAGCTGCAGAGGCCGTTTTAATAATGGAACCACACGGCACGTGGAAAGGATCTCCAGGACCACTGAATGCAGGCAGTCTCTTGCTGTTCAAGGCATAATAACACCTCACAATGATTTTAAATTAATAAGTTTAGCAGGTCTCATCATATTTTCCTGATGGCATTCTGGCATCTCGGTTGTCTCTGAGCCAAACCTTTCCCCCCCCCACCCCTTTTTTCCCCTGCTCTGGATCAGCCTTCTCCACTTCTGCAATAAAGTAAGGCATGAGCAGAAAGCCACAAGATACTGATCCATCCAGGAGGTTTGTTACATGTAGGAGGTACTCTCTGCTCTCTCATGAAACTCTTCCCAAGAGGATCTGATTTCCAGCCACACCCCGTCTACCTCGCCGCTAATGGCAATTTGGGCAGCTGCCCTGGTATCAACAACGGAGATCTACAAACTCTGCCCTGTAACTATGGGGAAGGAAACTGGAAGGATCAGGATTGAAGATGTGACTGTGCAAGCTCCCCTCAGCAGTAGTCAGGATAAATCCAGAGGTTTGCCAGCGCTGCTGGGGGGGAAAGAAAGGCTGGCACATCCTGGCTGGAGACAGCAGCACCGCTTGGGTTCTGTGTAAACTGAGCTTGGAGTGGGGATTGCTGTGTGGGGTGAGGGGATGCTGCACTGCCGAGCCCATTCCAGCCCAAATTCCTGGCTGCAGCACTCCTGACCTGGGTTTTGGGCAGCTAACTCAGCACAGGCAGCGTGTTGGAGCTGCAGCCCGTTGGACAGGCAGTTTGGGGAGGTCTGGATGAGCTGTAGCCGCATCCCTGGTTTGCAGCCCACAGAGTCCAGGGGGGATTTGCAGCTTCCCCTGAGCTTTGGCAAGAGCTGCAAGGGCAGCAAACAGAGATGCTGAGGAAAGGTGCCAAGGTGTTACCCCCCCCCCAGCTTTTGGTAGCAAGTCCAGTGAGGTGGTGAGGAGCTCCTTCTCCTGCTGCTGGAGCCAGGTGGAACCATCAAAGGAGTCACCTCATGCTCTTGTGACTTCAGGGGTGTCCAAGGACAAGCCCTGGGCAGGGATGGCACGCAGGAGACTGGTTGACATCACACCTGAGTGCATCACCTCTCCATCCCCAGTGCCCTCAGGTCTGTGGGCTCAAGCGTTTTCAGGGTTTCATAGAGGCTCTGACCTCATCACCTCCCTACCTGCACAGTGATCCCGGGATAAAGATCTGGCTCCCGTGCATCTGGAGAGGAGGCAGCCCGTGTAAACAGCTGTAAACAGCCAACACCCAACACGGGCTACAAGCCCCGAGAGCAGCGATGGGGAAAAGGAAATGGCAGCAATTCCAGGAGCCCATCCCCTTTGCTTTCTGCGCTCCCTCCACCTCCCACTCATCTGTCAACCCTGAGAGACAGGGGTTTTTTATTGTTTTGCTGTTGTTGTTTAGTTTTTTGTTGGTTGGGGGTTTGTTTTTGCTTTTTGGGTGTTTTTGGGGTGTTTTTTAGTGTGTGTTTTTTTTGGTGGTGGTTTTTTGTAGTTTTTTGGGGGGAGTTAGTTGTTTGGGGTTTTTTTTTGTTTTTGATTTTGTTTTGGGGTTTTTTTTTGATCGTTTGTTGTTTTGGTTTTTGGGGGGTATTTTTTGGGGTGGCTTTTTTTTTTCTTTCTTTCTTTTTTTTTTGTTTTGTTTTGGTTTGGTTTTGGTTTTGTTTGGTTTTTTGTTTTTGTTGTTTGTTTGGGTTTTTGGTTGTTTTTTTTTTTTTTTTTTTTTTCTTTTTCCTGGCGACTTAAACATCAGACAGGGGGAATCAGAGAGGGGAGAAGGAACAAGACAGCCCGTGGCTACAAAACCGGTGGCGTCTCTCTCCCGGCGGGGCGGGGAGGCACTGGAAACTCCTGCCTGGGGCTGCGCTCACAATGCTGGGCTGGCAGGGAGCGGGGCTGCGCCGAGTTATATGGATTTATTTCCTTCCCCCTACCACCTTCCCCCTTTCCCTGCGTTTTCCCCAAAGCGGGCTTAGGTTGGTGGCAACAAGGAGCTCCCTCTGCCGCATCCCGAGAGTGCCAAGTCCAAGCGTGGGAGCTAGCCCTAAGACAAAAGGGAACAGCAGAGGGAGCTGAATTAGCATCCCTTTGTCCCGGGTGAATCCCGGCCCCAAGCGGGCCCTTGGCGCGCCACGGGAGGCACAAACACACACATAACACGCACACAAACACACACACACACAGCCCCATGGACCGCAGCCAAGCAGGGCAGCAGCCACAGCTTGGTCGCCTTCATCCCCCGGATGCCGGGGGAGGAAAGGGGGGACACGCCTGGGGGTTGTTTTGGGACGGCTCCGGAACCGGGGAGCGCCCTGCCCTGGGTGGGTCTTGCTGGTCGAGGAGATAAACGTGTCTGCTGTGCCCCAAAGAGCCGAAACGAGCGAAGCCTCCTGACAAAGAGGGATCCCCAGCCGCTGAATGTGGCTTTTCTTCCTCGGGAGATGCGTTGGGAGCTGGCAGCGCTGAATAGAGGCGGGGATTTTAAGGCCAGAAGGGGCTGTGGGATCATCTGGTTGGATTCCTGTGTAACCAGCAGAGATTTTTCTTCCTCTCCGTCCTCCAGCAGATAAGACAGAGCAGCCAAAGGAAAACCAGGGTGTTTAAAGATGCCCTGCGTGTTTGTTTCGGTTTTTTTCTGCCATGGGCTTGCATGGCAGGGGAACAGGAGTGTCTCCTGCAGAGCACCACGGCATTTTCCAGCAGAATATTGCTTTTCACATTCCCTGCTAAGCTCTGGGGCAGGAGGAATCCTGTGCCTGGATGGCTCAGCCTCTCTCACTCCTTGTTTCCTCACCCCAATATTTCTGGGAGCATCTCCTTCGGAGTGAGACGTGCCCATCCAAGAAGATCCACAGGGTTAAGAGAGCTCTTAAGCACAGGGTTAAAGCAGCTCTTGTAACACAATTTAGGAATTTTTAGGATCATAATCCCATCCTCTCACATGCTACTACTTTCAGCTTCTCCTTTAGCTGAACAGATGGGTCAGATGGGCTCCATCAGTTCCACATCCAATTAAAGACAGTGGAGTTACCTGTGAGGGGTGAATTTGGCCTCATCTCTTTTCTTTCTGTGAAAGAAATGGAAAGTTTAGGAGTTTGGTTGGGTTTCTTGGTTGGGTTTTTGGGTTTTTTGGGGATTTTTTTCCCCTTGGTTTGGTTTAGTTTTAGAAACTGGGGGCTTCTCTTTCTCAGAGAAAATGAAAATGCGGGGAGGGAAATGCTTGACATCCTTGTTGCTTGACCCCGGTGTATCTCTCTCAGCTGAGTGCCATGCCCAGCACTTCTCCAAAGCCTTTTGAAGTCTCCAGAATCGCTTCCAGTCCTTATGGGAAGCTTCATGTGCAGAAATAAAGCAGTCTGGACTTAAATTTTTGGAGGGGATTGCAGAGACAACCACACCACAGAATGCAACGTGGCACAGAGGCGGGGATCGGTCACCAGGAGAGGGAACTCAGGATTGGTGTGACTCTGGATTTCTGTTGTGCCTGGGGATGATGTGCTCCTGGGAATGATGAGGGCACAGCTGGCTTGAGGCTGAGCAGTGAGGACAAGCAGGAGTAGGAGGAAAGCAGGTTTTGGGGGGCTCCAAAATCTCGGGGGATGCAAAGGGGTCGGAGAGCTCCACCTGATGTGGGTGGGAAGTTTCCCTGTGCCAGGAGAGGCAAAGGAGGGGCACAGAAGTGGCATTTTTTTGGGAAGCAGCACGAGATGGGTGAAGCTGAGGCAGCTGAGGGCTGTGTGCAGTTGACCCCCAGCACATGAAGCTCTGAAGTGTGGGGTGCTCTGTCTCCTGCCCACCTTCACCGTGCTCCTGGGGGTCACAGAGATTCTTCTGGAGGGCACTGCCCACTGCCAGGGGGGGCCATAAAAGGGGGATGTGGATATGTCACTGTGTGGATATGCTCCAGGAAAGGCTTGAAGGAAACTGCTGTGGGTTGGTTTTGGTCTGGGCAGGCTTTTCAAGGAGGTGGAAGTGGCGTGGTGAGCCTCAGGGAAGCTCTGGAGCTTTGGCTGGAGGTGACCCTAAAATCTGATGGCAAAGCCATCTACAGAATATGGATTCTGTAGATGTTGGGAAGTTCTTTACTCAGAGGGTGGGCAGGCACTGGCACAGATTTTCCATGGAAGCTGTGGCTGCCCCTGGATCCCTGGAAGTGTCCAAGGCCAGGTTGGAGAGGGCTTGGAGCAGCCTGGGATAGTGGAAGGTGTCCCTGCCCATGGCTGGGCGTGGCACTGGATGATCTTTGAGGTCCCTTCCAACCCAAATATTTGTATGCTTCTGTGAAAACACAAAGAGAAACGCAGAAAGCCACCAGATCCTGGGAAATGCAGAGCTGTCCTCAAGCCCTGGGAGCAGGCCCTGACTGGAAAAACCGAAAGTGCCTTTCACTTTTCATTTCATTTTGACTCCTGTCGCCCTTCCTAGAGCTGAAAAACACTTTACAAAGCGCTCATGACCCAACCTGGGCCCGTGATGGGGGAGCAAGGCAGAAAAGAAATATTCTGGTTCTGGGTAGAGCAGGGCAGATCCTCCTCTCTCCACCTCTCCGTTTCACACGGAGCCACCACAGGACCACCTGGATGTTCCAAAGCAGCTCCTGTAATGCAGTTTAGGAACGTTTCTTGGCCTCCTCTGGAGCGTTTCTCTCCAGCCTGGTGGCCAGGGCAGCAACGCTCCCCGGTGAGGCCCGCACTCCGCTGACTCAGCAGCTGGCACAATTTCCTCCCCATTATTTTCCAGGTGCTAAATCACCTCCAATGATAGCTAATAATTAGGGTTTATCCTTTCCTAATCGCTCCCTGGCTTTCCCAGGGAAGTTCTTGCCACAGGGGTGTTGTGGGGGTGTGAATGGGTGGGGAAGGGCAACCAGGAGATGTTTCTGCTCACCCCGAGCCATGGAAAAAGTTGGAGACCCCTTAGGCTAAAGCGCACAAGATTCAGCCTAGGAGATGTTATACCTCAAAAAAAAATGTGTTTATTTCTTCCTCTGAGCCGGTTTTCCATCAGAAGAGGAAGCTGCACCAAACTGGAGGTGTTTTGCAGGTTCCCCTAATTTCCAGGAAAAAAAGAAATGTTTTTTTCCTGAAGGGTTTTTTTCTGAGTTTGTTTGGTTGTGGGTTTTTTTGGGGTTTTTTTTTTTCTGTTTGGTTGGGTTTTTTTGGTTTTTTGGAGGTTTGGGTTTTGGGGGTTTTTTTTTCACATTTTAGATAGTTTCATTTGAATGATTGAAAATTAGGCATTTCATTTCTTTTTAATTTAAGCAGGATCTTATGCTAAAATACAAAATCGTTAAACCATCATAGAATCACGCCTTTAGTATTTTAGAGACCATAGAAGTATTTTTTTAATATTATTGAAACGGAATGATTTTATCTTCTCAAACAAACAAAAAAAAAATCTGACATTAACAAGATAAACACTTCATCAGCCCAAAAATTCAGACTCTTACATGGTCCATCAGATTTTCAACTCTTAAAATGAAGCAAAACAGAACTTCCTGTAATATATTAAGTTTTTTGTCCCTTGTTACTAACCTTAGCCATAGTATGAACTCTGAACTCCTTCGTTCTACCTAAATCCAGAATTAAAACTGAGCAGTGGTCACCTGAACACCCCTCTAAATCCATAAAGCAGCTTCACAGCTCTGTGAAATGATAGCTGTAAAGATAAGACCCAAATCTGTGGTTTATTCTCGTTACAACTGCTAAGTCCTGGCATGAAGACTCTCCCCTAGGAAATTGCACTTTTTTTTTTTTTCTTAGAGAAAAATAAAAGGTGAAAATTCATTTCAATGCAGTTGGGTTTGGTGGAGAAATTTGTGTCTGTTCGTACACCATTTCCAGTCTGCTTTTCTGATTGGATTTCAGATTCCTTGAGAGATGAATTTGAAGAGGTAAATGAATCCTGAGAGGGGTAGATGGGAGCTCTGAGGAGCCCAGTTTTTATGGGAAATATTCTGTGGTACTCTGGTGAGATTACATTTATGTTGTAATCCTTGCCCAATGCCTAAAATTAAGAATATTCTCTGCATTTTGCTCCCCTGAGCAAGAGGTCTTCTCATTCAAGATCCACCACTTGTACCTGAACACTTCAGACATAATTTAGTGCCTCTGAAGGCAAATATTGAGTTCTGTAAAGTTCTGTTTGTGGCTTTATTAATTATAACCCTGGCCCAAACACACCCTGATATCATTGATCTCCATGGATCAGGAAAGACTGAAGAGGGTAAATATGTTTTATCATCAAATTCTCTACCTCATTGTTTTTCCTTTGGGAATGACAATGGATTTTGTCTGCTGGTGTTGGTTCTCAAGAGGACAGAACTTCTGAACTTCCCAACCAGCAGAAAATCACTACCTCAGTCCTGTGTTTCCAGTGTTTTCCCAAGGGTTCAGTAACAAAATCAAATAATCAATAACCAATATATGAGAAGAATCCAGTCACAGGACCATAGAATGGTTTGGGTTGGAAGGGGCCTCAAAGATCATCTATTTCCAGCTACAATACAACAAATTTAAAGTTAAAAACTCTCCCTAAAATCTCTCACTTCAAGCAATGCCAACCACTGACCTTCAGAACATTCCAGCCCCATCAGTCATTAACGCTTTTGTTCATTTATGGGAGGGTTTGGGTTGGAAGGGACCTTTAAATGTCACCTAATCCCAGCCCTGCCATGAGCAGGGACATGTTGAACTGGGTCAGATTGCTCAGATCCCCGTCCAGCCTCGCCTTGGATGTTCCCAGAACTGTGTTAAAGCTCCTGTGACATCCCTGAAATCCTCATAAAGCCACTGTTTTTTGGTTTTTTTGTTTTTTTTTAAGAAACAGTGAAGTGCAAAGGGTGTTTGTGTTGTGGGTTGATTTTTTTTTTTTTAAGGATTCCAAACATATTTCCACATTTAACCTGATTTTTCACATACGTACTGTAGAAGCAGATTATACTTTGCCCTAACGGCCACCAGTACAGCACAAACCTCTTACACTGGTGCTGGCTACAAAACATCAGTTATTGCAAGTCTGGGGAGTGGGGTAGATGCAATTTAAAATCAGATGGATCAGCAATCCAGCTGGAAAAGAGCCTGTAACCACTGGTGCTGCAACTCAGTGAGGTCACTGCATCAAGCACCCCGGACAATTCACTAAATACCTGTATTTACCCATTTTATGGTGTTGACCACTAACGTGGTTGGCTAAAAGCTGGAAGTATATTGAGCTTCTCTTGGTTGGGAAGGGTGCTCTGATATTTAAGAGGCTTGGAGCTCACTGCTGGTTTGTAAATGCAGGGCTGCACCTTCTTTTGTGAGGTTTGTGACTCGTGGTGCTTTGGGCTTTTATTGGGTTCCATCAGTGCTGCCAGAATAAGGAGGGGGTTCTTAGCTCAGACTGGGCAAGTGGGGAAGTAAGCCTGGCTTCACATGACAGAGGAGCTAAACTTGGTCCTGATTGGGATCAGGCAGCTGGGGATGAACCTCAGTGTGGGATGGTGGATCTTCTTCCCGCTGTCACCACAGGTGATGCACATCAGCAAGTCCAGGGTGGTGGTGTACCAGGACTCCCTCAGAGGGTGGTGGTGGCTCCTCTGGAGCTGATCTGAGCAGGAAAACCACATCCCAGAGTGGGACAGCCTGCTGGTGCTGGGCTTCAACACCCACGGGGCACAGCCTTGCTGCTCACAGGCCAGGCCAGAAACCATAAACAAAATATTGGAGAGCCACAAGTGACCCAGGAGCTGCTGGGGAGTCATTCTAGCCCTCACAGCTTGAACTTCAGCTCCTCACCCAAGATAATACCCAAACCTGCCTTGAACTTCACTCGAGCAAGGGCACAAACTGCCCTGCCAGAAAAACTGATTTAACCCAACTGAGGTTAACCAGCTTGGGTGAAGGATTTGTCTTCCCTGTGTAAGGCTCACCCTCTGGGAGCTCTTCATCTCACTGCTTGGCCTCTAAGCAGCTCTGTGGGACTGTGGTGATCTGCAGATAAGTGGGCATTTTATTCCTTGGGTTAAAAATTGTGTTTACTCAAGAGGACTCTGAGCCTCACTGGCTGCGTGTTGCACAGGCCCTGAAATTCAAAAAATCCCTGCAGTTCCTCACCAAAATCTCTCTCTGCTTTGCTCAGCTGAGCTCTCAGCTCCTGAACTCTCTGTAGGCCTCCACCAATCCCCAAATTAGCACCGAGGTTGGTGCTGATGCCCAAAGCACTGGTGCTTATCCACAATAGAACAAACGTGGGGATTGGAAGGAAAACATCCCAAAATTCCTGCTGTAGCCAAGAAACAGCACCAAAAAAAAAAAAAAGGTGTGTCTTCAGGAAAGTCAAGAGGATGGTGGGACCTAGGAGTGATTTATGGGCAGGATATAACATTTCTTATCAGCATTGGCACTGTCCTGCTGCAGGACAGGATTGGGCAGCGTGTGGGTGACCCAGCTTCTGCGTCTTCCACACCAGGAGGTCCAGCAGAGCCATGGCTGAAGTTCTGGGGAGTAATTCTCAGCTCCAGAGCAGCAGTGTGGCCTCCAGGAATAAGCCAGGAACCAACCCTGATTTCCTGCACCCACTGCCAGCTTTCCACCCTCCCCAGCTCAGATCCATTGTCAGCACAGGCAAAGGCCCCACATCCCACTGCCAGTTGCTTAATCCATTCCTTCCCGCCCCACTGCCAATACAATAAAACCCCACTGAGGGGATCCACCCCCCAGGAAATCCTCCTTTAACACCCTCCAAAGGAGCAGCCAGATTTATCTCTGCTGTTGTTCTGGAAAGCTAAATGAGGACTCATCTCTTCTAATCCCCTCTTTAAGATTTCCAGTTGAGGCCTGTGCTGCCATATTAGCATTTCTGACAGCTGCAAGGCTCCATGGAGGGAAATCACGTCCCAGCAGCTGCTCCAGGTACCCCACTATCTCTCTCTGAAGGCACAAATGGAGGAGCCTTTGCAATGACCCCATAAAAATTCCTGAAATGGAGACTTGGGTTGAATGGGCCTGGAGATCTTCTTCAGAATGGATCTCATGACTCAGCCTTTGCTGGGGAGTTTGGGGACTGCTCCTTCCACATGACACACCTCATTTTTTGGCATAGCAGATTTTGAGATTTCCCAGAATCAGAATCCTGGAGTGGTTTGGATTGGAAGGGACCTTAAAGATCATCCAGTCCCAACTGCCTGCCATGGGCAGGAGCACCTTTCCATTATCCCAGGTTCAACCAAGCCCTGTCCAACCTGGTCTCAGACCCTTCCAGGGATGTGGCCTCCCCAAATTCTCCTGGGCAACTTGTTCCAGGGCCTTACCACCCTCTGAGAAAAGAACTTCTTCCTGACATGGGTAGAATTCATATTCTGTAGGTGGCTTTGCCATCTGGTTCTAGGGTCACCTACAGGGGATGGGACATTCACAGATTAAATGACAATGGCTTTGAGCTGAAGGGGAAGTGGGCTAGATGGGATACTGGGGAAATTTTTTTCCCTGTGAGGGCGGTGAGGCCCTGGCACAGGGTACCCAGAGAAGCTGTGGCTGCCCCTGGATCCCTGGAAGTGTCCAAGGCCAGGTTGGACGGGGCTTGGAGCAACCTGGCATAGTGGGAGGTGTCCCTGTCCATGGCAGGAGGTTGGAACTGAATGATCCTCCAGTTCCTCTCCAGCCATACCATTCCATCATTCTGGGACTCCACGAAATACCAAGATATCCACTGAGCTCCTGAATGATCTTGCCCACTAACGAGGCTGTTTGGAGCACGTGATTTACAAGCTCCAGAATTTTCACTCCTCCCAGCTGACCTGGGAGAAGCATCTGTCTGTTGGGATGCGTTTTCCGGCCTGGAACCATCAGCAGCTTTGTTGTGCCAGGACAAATCCCAATTTCAGCCCTGCAAGCCTCTTGCTGGCAAGTCTGGAGCTGCACAGAAGACGTGAGCCATTTGCATGATTAAAGGTTGCTGGACCAAACTGATTACAAAGATTCAGCAGGTTCCCCAACCCCAGCACGAGCACAGATCCGCTTGGGAAGGAGCTCTGGGGTGCAGAGCTGGATTATCCTCAGAGTAACTTCCACTGGTTTCCACCGAGAGCTGGAAGTTCTCAGCTTCTCTCAGGATTGATCTCTGCACCTGCAGAGCGAATTCCTGTAAATACTCTTGTGGTTTTAGTGGCTTTTCCTTTATAATATCAAAAACCTGATGCTTTGATTAGAGACGGGGAGGTGGTGGTGAATCTGACAGTGTTTTTCTGGCATTTAGCCCCTAATTGAAATATTACCTTGAGGTATTTATAAAAAAAATATTAAATTGGCCCAGATTTTTTTTTTTTTTTTTTTTTGCTATGAATAAGGCTTTAATTAACTTTTTACATATTAAATGTACATCGGTGGAAATAGTTAGACAAATAGCAGGGGCGTTAGTCACGCAGAGGCAAAGGGATGATTCAGTCAGGGACTGCGTGTGCTACAGCAGCCTCTCCCTCCCAAGGCACATGTGAGAGATGCTGAGAGGGAAGGGAAATTAGCATGAGAGATGGAAGCGAGCGTGGAGAGGGAACATATTAAAAAAAAAAGGCCAGGAGAAAGGCGAGGTTCCCAGTGGAATTAGAAATTAAGGGCTCCCTTGCTTACGCAGGAATAACTCACAGAGTCCAGGGACCCGAGCTCTTGTTACGCAACTCCGCAGCTCCGTTCCCCCCTTTTCCCCTCAGTCCCAGCCCTCCCTCAGCTGGCCCGGGTTAATTTGACAAATTCTCCTCCACGTCCACTCGGCTGGCAGCCGGGGGGACGGGGGCAGAGGCCGGGAAGAGCGGAGTAACGGTGAGGGCAAGGGAAGCGTGAGCGCAGATCGCCCCGGGACGGGGTGGGAGCTCCGACCGACCTGGGAGGTTTTGGAGAACAGGTTAGACAAACATCTGTCAGGGATAGTTCAGGCAGAGTGGATCCTGCCTGTGGGGCAGGAGGGTGCGAGGTCCAAGTCTGATACCTGTGATTTGAGGTGCTTCTGGGGCACAGGCTGAGCCTGCCAGTCCGTCCGGGTATTCGTGCAAAACCAAAAGTGCATCATGAACGAAGTAAGTTTTTTTGTAGGAAAAAAAGAGTGTTTTAATACCAAGATGCACCCCTAATTACGCTGGCTTAACTTTTCTGCCACTTCCACTGAATTAGATATAAACTATTCTGATAGTTTATATCTCCTATATCTCCTATCTGAGACATTCCCTTAAATCTTTCAATCCTAAGAAGACAGAATCAAAATAATCAGAACAGAAAAAGTGGAAAAAATAAATTTCCTCTTCACATTGTTGTGCATTGCCAGCATGGCTGTGAAAAGCCTACATATAAACTATTCTATAGTTTATATCTCCTCCAAGAGGAGAATCAGGCCGCGTGTTTTTCTGCTGGTGGCCAAAATATGTATTTTTACTTGACTCGATTTATTCACTAACTGATTTGCATAGACATTTCCGAAGGCTGCTCGGTTGTTCTTTCTTTTTTTTTTTCTTTCCCCCCAGTTTTTTTTGCACTTCACATGTCACGTATCCCCCACTCATTACACGGGGCAGCAGCAGTGTTGCCACCAAGGGAGCTCACATTTAAACAGCAAGAGAGGAATCTTCAGCAATTCCCGTCCCGAGGGACCGCGGGATGCGGAGCTTTGATTTTGTTGCTCTGAGATAGGCAGGGATGAAAGCAGTGTGCACTGGCAGTAAATCCTTAAGGTGCTGGGTTCCTCCAGCAGCTTGGCAAGTGCCTTTCCCTCCCACGAAAGTCACCAAAATCGGTGTAAGCAGAACAGGCCATCACCTCTCCTCCCCTCCAAGTTAAATATTCTGGATAAGGAGCCGTGAGTTGTTCCCAGCAACTCTGGAGAGCATCCACACAGAGCTGGGGGATGTGGGTGCTCCTCAAGAACCTGTAACAGAACATCTGATGTCAAGTCAGGAATAAAATCATGTCCAGTCCTCAAATATGGAGGTGGGGTTGGTATAGGAGCAAGCAGGCATTTGGTGAGTTGACAGCAGCGAGGATGAGAAGTCAAAGCTGGAATTGTGGGTTTTCTTGCAATCAGGCTGGCAAAGCCCTGGGAAACCCTCACAGTGTGAAAGAAAAGAGGAAAATTCGTTGTAATGACACGCAGCCTGAGCAAGGGAAGGGCTCATCAGAGGATCTGTTGTCATTTGGCTTAAAATGGGTGAACCCAGAGACAGAGATGGAAGCTGAATTGAAACCCAGAGCACCTCCCTGCTCTTCCCATTCCCTCACAGCCCCGGTCCCTTCAGGGAGACTCCAACCCCAACCCACAGGTTATTCCCATTCTGGGTCCCCACCGCTTTCCTTGCCTGGGTGGGCAAAATCCATGTGCAGTTCAGGCTGGAAGAGATCTCTCCAGAGGGGAGAGGATTTCTGGACATGAGGGATGAGCAGTGTGTGGCACAAGGCATCTCTCCAGTTAGAGGCAGTCAGCATTTGAGCTTCAGAAACCTGAGTGAAACAAGGGAAGCATCAGATGGATGCAACTGGTTTGTCCTGTGAATACAAACGATGACTGATTAAGAAAATTGTCTGGAGGTGTTTGGTATCCTCTGCTTCTGCAGCGGGTTATTTGAAATTTGGGGTTTCTTTGAGGTCAAGTAGCCCACTCATGTTGGTGAGGGTAAGGTGAGAGCTTCACTGTTTCAAATCACAAGCAGATACAAGTTCTGGCTATTTTAGTGCTGCTATTTATTATTGTTTAACCTCTGTCTATGATTTGACAGCAAAGCCAATGGAGAACCTCCACAAATCACATTTCTGTCTTATATTCACCAAGAACACAAGGTCCCTGTGTTACTCAGGGTGTGGCAGGTTCCCAGGAGGTCCCCAGGAAGTCCCCAGGAGGTCCCCATGCCATGCATTCACTTTCTGTGTTTTGCTCAGCTTCCCAAACCCAACCACTGACATTTTCAGCCCAACACAACGCCAGGCTGACTCCTCATGGTGGCTGAAATTAAACATTATGAGGGCATGATGCAGTAGAGGGTCTGCTTTGAAATTGTGGTCAGGATAATTTCCTTCAGTTTTCAAGCACTAGGACTCATTTCTCCATATCTGGGACCAGCACCAGCCTGATCATCAGCTTGTAGGCTTGTCTCAGCCATGCTGGCAATGCACAACAATGTGAGGAGGAAATTTATTTTTTCCACTTTTTCTGTTCTGATTATTTTGGTTGCATCTTCTTAGGATTGAAGGATTTAAGGGAATGTCTCAGAACACTTCTGTTGGTCAGGGTGACAAGAGCAAGTCATGATAGGACAAGGGGTACGAGTTTATGGTGGAGAGGGCAGGGTGAGATGGGATTTTGGGGAGGAATTCTTGGCTGTGAGGGTGATGAGGCCCTGGCACAGAGTTCCCAGAGAGCTGTGGCTGCCCCTGGACCCCTGGCAGTGTCCAAGGCCAGGTTGGACGGGGCTTGGAGCAGCCTGGGATAGTGGAAGGTGTCCCTGCCATGGCAGAGGGGTTGAAATCAGATCTTTGAGGTCCCTTCCAACCCAAAGCACTTTGTGATTCCATGGTTCTATGATTCCATGGTCTTATGGCCCTGCCAAGGGCCATAAAAATCGATGCATGACAAAGTTCTGAGTATTTATCCACCTCATCAGCAGATGTGTTCCTGGGAGGTGGAGCTGTTTCCTTCTGGAAAGGGAGCTGCAGCTCAGGTTTTGAGGTTCCTCTTTTGGTTGGGTCAGGCAGGGGATTTGTTGGTGTTCCCATCTTTGGGAGCTGAGCTCCTCAGCAGTTTCCTCACGAGCACTCCCCCAGTGATGGACACGCTCAAAACTGGAGAAATTTCAGACAAGTGTTCCATGTATTTAGCTCCCTTTTCTGCTGGAATTTACACAAGAGCTCCAGCTACAATCAGAATATCTATCATCCACAGCTTATCTGCTGACTTAAAATTGCTTGTAAATCATCCAGCCTGCGTCTGGGGCTTTGCAATTTCCTTACTCCTCGGTGTCTAAGTAGATCTGAAATTCCCTAGCATTGTCCTCAAGTGTTTGGGATTAGAAAGTGGGAAGATAATGATGGCTCTCCATCTCACAGGTGGGCAGCTGGGGCAGAGGAGGTCTCTGAAAGTCATGTTTTGTAGGACTGAGCCCCTTCTCCTTTGGAACCACAGGTCCAGCCTCCAAACCACGCTTCCTCTCACCAGCTATTTATAAAAAGTGGCTTTTATGCTGTGGGAGCTACATCAAATTTTTCTGCTTCCCCAGCTGAGTAACACTGAAACCCACAGAAAAAAAAACAACCCAAAAAACAACAGATTGCCCAAGCCTGCTGCAGGGAGGTGAGCAGCTCCTCCAGCACCCAGACCCCCTCCCTTCTCCAAATGGAGCCTGTAAAGCAAAAACTCCTGCAAGCCGAAAAATTGCTTAATTGCCTCAAATTGATTCCATGGTTTTATTAAGATATTTTCCCAGCTCTATTATGGTTAATTATTTGTATTACAGTAGACTCGGAGGCCCCAAGCAGAGATCAGGGCCCCATTGTGCTAAATAGTGTACAAGCACTTAATAACAGAATCATTCCTTGCCCCAGATAGGTTGCAATTATGTGGGGAGCTGCAGTGGAAACACACCACAGCTCATGTGAATGCCCTTTTAGGAGAGGTTAATGTGGATTTGGGGAGCCAAGCAGGTCCCTGTGCAGCCCCACTTTTCCTGCTGAGCTCAGGTGGGAAAACCTGGAGGGAGAATCTTGATGTTCAACCAGAAGATGAACGCCCCACCTGGCTTAAGGCTTTGTGAGGGGAGGAAAGGGGAAAGAGAAGTGGGGAAAACTGAACAGGTTCCTGTGCTGCTCTCCCCTTCTTCCCCTTTGGTTTGTGCTGGGAGATTGGGCTGCGGGAGGTTCATGAGGGAGCTTGTTACCCTGGGGATTTCCAGCCTCACCTTGCAGAGGCAAAGCGTTCCTCTGCTTAGGTGAACGCTGAGATGAGCACCAGCCTTGCAGGGACCCTGCTTCCCCCCAGCCCGAGTGAGGAAGTGGAGCAAAAATGCAGAAGGGGAACCCTGTGAGAGTCCTTCTCCCTCCTCCCACCCCACTCCACGGCCAAAGCTCTTGTGGCTGCATCTCACCCACGTGTGGGAGATCTCATCTGTTGAGGGGTCAGCGCTGGGGGAGTTTTCCACACCTTCAAGAGAGTGGGGAGAGTTTTGAGACCTCAAAGCCTTGCTGGAGGTGATGTTTGAGGCTGGGAGTGTGCCAGGTTCGGGGTGAACGGGCAGCTGGTGATTCAAGCAAGGCTTGTACCCCCAGGTGCTGCTGAGCTCCGGGTGACCCTCAGGGACTTCACATCTCTGCATTGCCCACCTCTCCCCAGGGCTGAGAGGATGTGAAAAGCAGCAAACCGTAGCCCCAACCCAGGGAAAAAAAATCCAATTGTTTCCAAGCACTAAGCTGAGGACTCAAGCGGAGCAGGAACCTCTGGAGATAACGCCGTGTCTGTGTGTGTGTGTGTGCGTGTCTGCGTGCAACCGCGGCCTCGCCGAATCCCCCCGGCTTTAGCAGGGCTTTGAAAAAAGAGCTGGGTGGCGATTCAAAATCCAGGTTACGACCTGTGACCTTTGGATGAGAAATTGTTGCCATTTAGGATGTGTTAGGAGGTCCATCCTTTTCATCAAATGCGTGTTTCTTCTTGCTGCGGGAGGCAATCACACCGGTATATCATTAACTCGCAGAAAAGGAGGCTGTAAAAGAAGTTGATGGGGGACCTTAGCCCACACCCTGCTGGGGTCTGCTCGGAGCACAATATCCCAGCGACCATGAGATTAAGCTAAAGAGAAAAGTGAAAATGCTTTTCACGATTCACACGCCCTTTAGATTGTTTTATTAAACCATTTGAATAGGGATTTCCCTTTCGGCCGACAACGGGGCCCGGCCAATGCATAGTTCTAGGTTGCTATGACTTAGTTGGTGCTGGCTAATCACAAGTGAGGGCAAATTTCATATAAAATATCTCGGGCCATTGTCAACCTAATGCGGCGTGACAGTGCCAGCACAAAGGGGGATTCATTCACCCCAGCAGGTAATAAGGACGATTTGCCATACCAACCAGGCAGTCTCGAGGGGGGCTGTCAAAGACGATCAGAGCAGCGAAATGGAGCCTCACATTCCATTCTCAGGTGGGCGAGGGCGATCCTTTTGTTCCACCGTGTTGCTTCTGATAACAGAATACAATTATAAGTCTTTTTTTTTTTTTTTTTTTTTTTTTTTTTTTTTTTTTTTTTGGTAATTTATTTGCTTCCCCGTATCTTTCTGACCGTTGGGGCTGTTTTGCACAGCAGCCTTTGGGGCTTGCCTTCTTTTCCTTGCCTCATTTTTTTTTAAACTTTTTTTTTTCCCCCGAGGCCAGGAGGGACCCCGATGTTCCTTTAACCTGCAAGGCACCCCGGAGAATTTCACCCCAGTCCTTCCCCGCTGCTTTTCCTGCTCCTTCCCCTTTCATTAAGGACTCTGTCCCGCCACAATGCCCTGTATCTCTGCTAATCACCCCCGATTTGGCACACAGCTTCCTTTTGTCCGGAGCCTCCCAGAGATGTTGGGGAGACCAGGCTCGGGGTAATTCGGGGCGGATCGAGAGGACCGTGAGCTGCTCCAGGAGGATGGAATACTCAGGAGAAGGCATTGATGGGATGGCGGGAGGGGGGGAATCAGACGCCGCCCGAGTGTTTCACACATGACCAAGCCAACAGAAAGATAAAAGATTGAGCTGGGTAGGTAGGGAGACGTACACGGGTAGTGATTAGATCAGCAGAGAGATAGGGCGATGGAGAGAGAGATAAGGGGGTGTTTGCTTTGCAGGTATCAGACTCGGCTTGCTGATACCAGACCGTCCTGCCCATTTGCCTATCTTGGGGGTCTGGTTACCTGCGAGATCACCTGGGGGGGGTGTGTTTTGACAGCGGCTAATTAAGGAGAGCATTCCAGCCTCCAGCCCACCCTCTGCTCAGGCTCACACCGGGGCTGGGAGGGCAGCAGGGAGGGAGCACCGGCCCTGCTCCCCGGGTACAATCGCAGGCTGCCCTGGCGGCTGGCAACCCGGCTCTACCTGCTCCAGGTGCAGCCTGAAAGGTTTGGGAGAGCGAGAAAGGTTTGAAGGTTTGAGCACCACGCCGGAGGTTGCAGCTCTGTTGAGCTCCATCCAGTGCAACAACAACATCCATGAGCAACCAACAGAGAGAAAGTGAGAGGGGAAAGGGAAAGGGAAAGGGAAAAGGGAAAGGGAAAGGAAAAGGGAAAGGAAAAGGGAAAGGGAAAGGGGAAAGGGAAAGGGAAAGGGAAAGGGGAAAGGGGAAAGGGGAAAGGGAAAGGGAAAGGGAAAGGGAAAGGGGAAAGGGAAAGGGAAAGGGAAAGGGAAAGGGAAAGGGAAAGGGAAAGAGAAAGGGAAAGGGAAAGAGAAAGGGAAGGGAAAGGGAAAGGGAAAGGGAAAGGGAAAAGGGAAAAGGGAAAAGGGAAAAGGAAAAGGGAAAGGGAAAGGGAAAGGGAAAGGGAAAGGGAAAGGGAAAAGGGAAAGGGAAAGGGAAAGGGAAAGGGAAAGAGAAAGGGAAGGGGAAGGGGAAGGGAAAGGGAAAGGGAAAGGGAAAGGAAAAGGGAAAAGGGAAAGGGGAAAAGAAAAAGGGGAAAAGGAAAAGGGGAAAAGGGGAAAAGAAAAAGGGAAAGGGAAAGGGAAAGGGAAAGGGAAAGGGAAAGGGAAAAAGGAAAAAGAAAAAAGGAAAAAGGAAAGGAAAAGACCCCATCATTCAGATGTTTTGGGGGACCTTGGCCTTCAGTATTTTACAAGCTGCGCTAATCCTACCTCCTTCAATCCAACATTCCCTCTTATCTGTATCGCCTTCATGTTCCCTGGCAGGAATTGCCCATTTAATAATTTCCCTCCAATGAGCTGAATCACAGCTAATCTGATCAAATGTCTTTTTAGGGCCTTTCATCTTCCCAGGGATGTGTTGACACTAGCACAGCTGGTTCAGAGGAAACAAGAACTCAATCAGAACTCTGTTCAAAACACAGATGGGACCCAAACCTAACCTTTCCTTTAAGATATGCAAAAGTGTGGTTAACTTCTTGTTACTCTGCATTTGCATGAGTCTTTGCATTTAGGGGCCTGATTTTTGACTGGTTAAAAAAGCCAAGCAAACCCTGGAGCTGGATTTTGATGAGAAACTGTGCAGAATCATCTGGGCACGGAGCTCTCTGTGAGGAAGGGGACAGGCTGTGGTGTCACACAGAGCCACGGGGCAGCTCCTGGTTGGCATCACCTGCCGTGCTGTGGGTGCTGCATTTCTCCCAGAGCTGCTCTTGGAGCCACCCTCAAACCAATTCCAGGGAAAACCTTGGTTACCTGCAGCCCCCAAGGGCTGCTGTTCTGGCAGAGTGGGCTTCCCTAGGTTTGGAGATAAACCCACGTGGGGATGCTGCTGAAGAGGAGGGGGTGTGACACAGGCAATGGCAGCAGGAGCTTGGGTCTCACTGGTGAATGACTCCAGATCATTCAGGCCAGGCTGTAGAACTGTGTGGAGACTGGAGTGGTGGACTCCCCACCCCTGGAAATGTTCCAGGCTGGGCTGGATGGGGCTCTGAGTAATCTGAGATAGTGGAAGTTGTCCCTGCCCACAGCAGGGAGTTGGAATGAGACGATCATGAGGTCCCTTCCCATCCAAACCATTCTGTGATTCGATAATTCTCTGATTGCAGTCTTACAAAGAGATCTTTGAGGAGTCCAGTGAGTGATCTGTCACAATTTGACACAAAAGAATGACACTCACACACTGAGATGTCCAAGGCAAAAAAAGGGACAGTTTATTTACATTTATAGACATTTATAGAATTCCAACAGTGACCATGGATTGGAAGATGAAAATTGTCCTCTCCAACCACACTGGTCAACCCAACCAGTCCATCAGTTCTCTCCTCCTCCAGAAAGGAATGCAAAGCAATCATTATTTACATGAAAAGTGCATGAGAAACTCCATTGCAAAAATGCAAACACAGAAGGCTGAAACAGAACTTTGGAAAAACAGAAAAGAACAGGGTGACAGTGATCCTTCTGCATCCAAGGGATCCCAGGCAGCCATTTAGGCTCTGCTGCTGTTCAGAGGTTCCCAAGCAAGCAAGGTCCTCAGGATAAGATTGATGGGGATTTATGTAACTCTGGACACATCTCAGTGCAAGGCAGAGCTGCTCTGGAACGTCCTGGAGCTGCTGCCAAGATCTGTAACCAGATGAGGTGCTGGTTAGAAAGTCCCCATGTCATAGAATAATGGAATAGTTTGGGTTGGAAGGGACATTTCAAGGTCCTCTAGTCCCAGCCCTTTGCAGTGAGGTGACCACAACTCAGCCCAGAGGCAGCTTGAGGAGCTGAGGTTCTCCTGGAAGGCCCCGTGGATGAACAGTGATCTCAGCACCAGCATCACTCCTGGGGTAATAAAGCACCATGCAGCACTGGCTGAGGAGGAAACTCCTGTCCTTCTCCCCCTCCCCTGTGGAATGCTGCAGGCTGGAGAGTGTAAGATGAGCCTTCTGCCCATTGCTTTGCAAATGGGGAAACTGAGGCAGAGTTTTGGAGTCACCTGTGTCCATAGAGGCCCTTTGTGCAGCACAGGAATCCCACGGGGTGAGGCAGTCACCAGGCTCTGATCTTCCCAAAGCCTCTGGAGTCTTCTCAGAGCAACCCCAAGGGCTCCCTGGCTGATGCTGCTGTGGGTGAGCAGAAAATGGGGGTCAGGACACTTGGTGGTTGAGGCTTGGCAGTGACATCAAAGAAAGAAACAAAAGCTCTAAAGATCTCAGGATCTCTTCCTTAAGCTTTCACTTGGGAAAGCGTTTTCCAGCATAACCAGATGAACACTGCTCAGGCTGTAGAATTTGGGAATCTGCTCTGTGGAATGAGCCTCCCTCCCACCAGGGATCCTGACTTGCCCCCTCCTCTTACTGAGTCCTCGTGCTGAGCACGTCCAAGGCCACAGCTTCCATCCCAAGGGGCAGAAAGCAAACAGCAAGTGTGGGACAAGGACCCACCTTTCAGGAGTAAAGGGGTCATTGAGGAGGTGCCAGGTCTGAGGGGCTGCAGGAGACCAACATGCTGCGGGTGGTGAGGGTGGGTCAAGGGAAATGGCAACACTGGGAACCCAGAGGGAAGCTGAAGGAAGCTGGAGGCTGAGCCAGATTGATGTAAAACCTTTCAGTGGCTTTATCTGAGATGGGATCCTCTCTTGCTGCAGTCGAGAGGAATGTGGGGAAACTGAAGCTCACCTGCCTCCGAGGCTGCCAGAGCCAATATTTGGTTTCCAACGCTCCCAGTATTTTCCCCTTGAGCACTGCCAGGGTCCCAGCAGCTGTGACACCCCTGTGATCCTCCTCCTCCTCCTCTTCCTCCTCCTCCCCTGCAATGGGAACGATGCTTATTCCCCTCCAGCACTTGGGCACTGTCTGTGGATGGATCTGTCAGCCAGCATGTGCCAAGGAGTTCCCTGTTCTCTGCCTTCCCCTGGTGCTGGGCCAATATTTAATAGTTCTGATTGGCAAATGATTTCCTGCTTGGTGATCATTAAAAAAAAAAAAAAAAAAAGCTTTTAACATTTTTTTTTTCTTTTTCCCCACCTTCACTCCTTTCCCTGGGGGGAGATCTGTCCTGTGAAAATGTGATCCTTGATTTCCTGGACTGGTTTGGGTTAGAAGAGACCTTTAAAGTTCATCTAGTCCAACTCCCCTGCAGTGAGCAGGGACACCTCTCCAACAGATCAGGCTGCTCAAAGCTCCACCTAAATTCACCTTGGCTGCTTCCAGGGATGGGGCATCCACCACCTCTTTGGACAACCTGTTCCAGTGCTTCACCACCCTCATCATAAAAAAAAAAAAAAAAAATCACTTCCTTTTGTCTGGATCCACAACTTTTTAGTTTAAAACCATTACCCCTCTTTTAGTTCAACAGGCCCTACTGAGAAGTCTCTCCCCAGCTTCCTTCTAAGCCCCCAAGGAGCATCATAAGGTGGGGGACATCACCCCCATATCCTCAGCTCTCAATTTTTGGCTTTCAGGGATCTGCTGGTCAGCAAGTTTAGCAGAGCCCAGCTTTGCTGAGGTACTGGAGTATCCTCTGCTGAAATCTGGGACAGGCTGGGCTGCCCTGCTCCTCCTGCACGTGGATTTCAGGGCCAGCAGGCAATGCCACTTGTGTTGGTATAAGCCAGCAGTGATGCCTCCATGTGCTTTTTGCAAATCCTGGGAGCTCTGACTCACCAGTCCCGTTGGATTTCTCTCCTGCTGTTCAGAAAGCAGCTCTGCTGCAAGGCTGTCAGAGCCTGAAGGAACTCCTTCTCCCAGGGGCCACCAGCTACTCAACAAACTGAGCAGGCTCATTTGGTATTAATCCTTTCTGGGATTCTTCTTTTTCATCCCAAGTGGATGCAGTGTGAGCTTTCCCTCACAGCCTGCTGGTTTATCTTCGTGGGAGTGTTTTTGGGTGACCCTCCCCAGGAGGGAATGGCACAGCTCAGCTCCCACAGCCAGGGAAGGTGTCTCCCTTGAGGGGTTCAAGGAGGATGGGGTGGGGATCTTGGTGCTGCAGCCAAAGCTCAAATTCACCTCACCTCAGTCAAAGGCTTCCAAAGCTCCTCACAAGTTCCTCACACCTTTTTCTGCTGGACAACACCTTCCAATGCCCATGATGTGCAGGAGGGACCCCAGGAACCAGGCAAAACTGAGCTAGGACAGGCCCCCAGTCTGACAGGCTGGGTTGTGCTGCTCCAAATACCAGAAACACCAGGCTGTCCCCAGCTTTATTTCCAGTTTCTTAGTTCTTAGGGTTTATTTAGTTTATTTGGGGTTTTTTTTCCCCTTTTAATCCAGAGTCAGGGTAGTGTCAACTGTTGTGCAAATCCTAACTGACAGCTGTGGGTTTATATCCCCTGGAGCCAAGGAGGGAATTGAAACCCTTTCTCACACTCCCTCGTGTTCTTAGGGAGTCTGGCCTACCAGAAAAATGTTGGGAAGCCTTTGCACCTTCCACCCCTCAAAGATGGGTGTCTCAGGTAACTGGAGCTAGAGGCAGCTTTCTGTAGACTGTTTGCTTTGAAAAACGAAGCTCAGAGAAGCCAGCACGGCTCCTCCCCACAGTCCTGCTAAACAGATAAACCATTTCCTCTGTTTCACAACGTTTTCAGCAAAATGCCTCTCCCAAGGACACTCCAGAAGACTCTGGTGTCAGAAATCCAGGGCTCACAGCCACACCTTTCCAATCATGGAACAGGGAGCAGGATCCTCTCCTCAAGAGCAGACATGGCTGGGAATCCTTTCCTTCATTGTCTGGGACAATTCTATTCTTTTCCATGTTGTTTTTACATTATCCAGCCCAAAGAGGCACTAAGTCAGTGCTTTACTCCAAGGACTCTGTTTCAAAAAGGAAAGATTTAGGGTGTCAGGAATGGGGACAGCAGGGTTCAGTGGTACGGTATAGATGTAGTAAAAAGGGATTTTCAGGGCAAAACAAACCATTTTATTCATCCTACTGCATCACCATAGTCCATCTTGCCACTTATCTGGGATACCTGCCTGACCTGGGGTTAATCATTTCGTCATTCAGGGAAAGAGTCAGGGAAAACAAGTCACTGTCTGGGCAGGAGAACACACGAGAGCAGCTTTCAGGTATTGCACAGCTGAGATACTTATGCAGTCATTCATTTGCCTTCCTCATCCCACGATCTGAGAACCCCCTTCCTTCTGCCTACAGTTCTGAAGACATCACCGAGTTTAGCATTGCAGACTCCTGGGGAGATAAGCAGGATTGTCCTCGGGTGTACAGATAAGGAAGCAGAAGCACAGAGTGACTAAAGGATTTGCCCAAAGTCACATAAAAAAAAAAAAGCCCTGTCACAGCAGGAAAGCAAATCCTAGGTCACATCATCCTCAGGCCTCTGGATGATCAAAATTAAAATGCTCAGCCAAGTGTTTTTGAAGCTTTCCTTCTGCTTATCTCCATCTCCATCTCACGGTGGGTTTGGTGCTGGGACAAGCGGTCAGAGAGGTTCTGCACAGGATGTTCAGGGGACATTTGGTGTCTCAGATTTCGGTCTGGGCTTCTTAGGAAACCCTCTCCAGAAGGGACCAGTGACTTGGAGACCCCTGCTTTAGGGGACACCCCTAAAAGCTCTCTGTAAGTCTCAGCATTTTTCCACTGATATTCAGTCCCGTCAGAATGGAGATGGGAATAGTGGAGAAGCACCAGACATCCAAGTTCCCTGCAGGGAAACTCAGGAGCAGGCAGGAATTCAACGGGCTTGGGTGACCAAAAGAAAGTGGTTAAATGCTCCGAAGGCAACATCCCCCTGAGATATCGGTCCCTGCTAACCTCCTCCCGCCAGATGACTTTCCAGAAGCTCTCTTTCAAGCCCCAACCCGCTGCTGTCTCTTTGCTCCCAGAACCACCGGGAGAGGAATGAGGCGACCCGACAAACACACGGCACTTCCCCGCTATCTTCGCCCCGAATCTCTCGCATTTTTATATGGCACCTTAATAACCCCCTCATTTCCATTACAAGTGCGTGCTTTCCTTCTGCTTATCTCCATCTCCCATCCACTCCTTCTCCATTCCTGCAGCCGCACCGCCTCCGGGCTGCGAGCCCCGGCTCTGCGGAGGGGTCGGGGGATGCTCGGGGAAGGAAGGAACCCAGGACAGTCCCGTGGCTTGGGGAGGTGGCAGGACGTGATTCACACCCTGGCACCGCTCCATCTGCGTCAATATTGAACCCGGTGCCTTAAGTTAGGGGGGGGGTGGGAGATGTTAAACCCGGTGCCCTAATGCCGCCGAGTCATTAAGAGGATCGGCTGCGACTTTTCTCAAGAGACAAAAAACTCCTCACCTCAGCGCCCCGGGGCCAGATCTCGGCTCCTTTGCCCTGCCTGCCTGCATTCCCCGGGTAGTTACGATCAGATACAAACGCGATTTGCTTCCTGTTGTGTGCTCTTAAGTGGCGGCTGCATTTCAAAAGCAGGGGAGTGATTACGTCCCCGTCCAGGCTGTAAAAGGCGCTGGAGCGCTTTCTGGGAAGGGGAGAGTTCGCTGTAATTGGTGCTTGGTAAGGCAAATCCCATCAATACCCTCCTGGCTTTTCAACAAGGGCCAAAAACCTGTGGGGAGTTCAGGTGACGGACCTGGGATTTAGGGTTTGGTGTCTACAGCCCAAACTGGCTGCGGCCAAGTCCTGGCAAACACGGGAGTTCTGCAGGCTGGGGTTTGGTGAGCTCTGCACCTGGACAGAATCGTTGGATCGTAGAATCCCCAAGGCTGGAAAAGACCAACAAGGTCACTGAGCCCAAACATGAACCCAGCACTGCCACCTGCACTGGTATCCCATGTTCCTAAGTGCCATATCCTTTTAAATCCCTCCAGCTGACTCCAACCACTGCCCTGGGCAGCTGTGCCGGTGCCTGACAACACTTTCAGTGAAGACATTTTCCCTAATATCCAACCCAAATATCCAAATTTCCCTAATATTAATCCTTGACACAGCTTTAGGCCGTTCCCTCTCCTCCTGTCTCTGTTTTCTGGGAGCAGAGCCCGACCCCCCCAGCTGTCCTCTCCTGTCAGGGGCTGTGCAGAGCCACAAGGTCCCCCTGAGCCTCCTTTTCTCCAGGCTGAGCCCCTTTCCCAGCTCCCTCAGCTGCTCCTGGTGCTCCAGAGCCTTTCCCAGCTCCGTTCCTTTCCCTGGACACGCTCCAGCCCCTCAATGTCTTCATTGTCGTGAGGGGAATGCCCAGGGAAACACCTCTGTGCTGAGCTGATGGCTCCTGCTGAATCCAAGCTGGGATCCACAGCCTGTGGACTCCCAAGCCAAGGCCACCCCTCTCATACCCACACAGGAGAGGTTTTCCTGCACAAACACCACGGCTGTAGGTATTTTTCTTTTTGGTCCAAGCTTGGCAAGGCACAGGGGGTCTCCACGAGGTTTGCAAACGCCAGCTCAGCACCTACAGCACCTTCCCAATAAGCCAAAGGCCTGGATCAGATCTCTTCTGAGCAGGGGGAAGGGTGATTCCCAAGAGATCAGAGCTGACCCAATCAAGGAGCGTGCTTTAGTCAGAGTCAGAGGAAAGCACATCATCCTTGTCTCTAAATTGGAGATACCTGGACTTGATGGATGGACCAGCTGGTGGGCCAGGCATTGTGGGAAATGGATTTGTAGAGAATTCTCAAAACTTGACAGGCTGCATAGTGTGTATCTGTGTGCAAACTCTGAGATAAAAAATGCTGACTTAGAAATGCCATGGAATAGGACAGATACTGCTGAGAGAGAAATGGAACTGGAACAAGTTTCAAAGGATGGCCTTGCAAATAAGACTAGATAATTTAGAGAAATAGAACTGTGAAAGGTGCATTGTAGTAGGACCCACAAGGGGTGATTTTAGATGAATGGCTTTAGGCATTAGCAGAATTCTGTGGCAAAAGCTGATAGGCCAAGAAATGCTTAAAATGTATTGGAATTAGGAAATAGTTTGGCTTCTGATTGTGATGGTGTGAATTAAAACACCTGTGTTGTCTCACCCTTCACATGAGACTGAAAATGGAATAAAAATTTTTAAAATGCCTCTCAGTTGCCCCATCTCTGGGTCAGAAAAGGGCATAAACCAACAAGGCATTACCTGTATTGTGGCACTCTAGGAGGTGCAGTGGTGCTCCTTGGGGGTTGGTGGTGGGACTGGCACTGTTTGTTGGTGACATGGACAGTGGGATCCAGGGCACCCTCAGGAGGGTTGCTGATGACACCAGGCTGAGTGGTGCAGTCACATGCTGGAGGGAAGGGATGCATCCCGAGGGAGCTGGGCAGGCTGGAGATGTGGGTCTGTGCAAACCTCAGGAAGCTCAACAAGGCCAAGTGCAAGGTCCTGCACAAGGATCAATCCCAAACACAGTCTGGGTGGAGAATGGGCTGAAAGCAGCCCTGAGCAGAAAAACTGGGAATGTTGGAACCCATGGCCTTTAAGGACCTTCCAATCCAACCATTCTGTGATTTTATGGAAAGGTTTCAAGATCAGTTGGGCCACACTGGGAGGATGTGGGAGGTGTGTCAGCCTTCCTCTGGCCGGACACTGCACCTTCCACCTCCCTACCAGGTTATAACGGCATTCACCCCTCTACTTCATCTCACTGGCTTTTGTGAGAAGCCTTTTATTTTTCAGAGACTCCAGGGCTGGTCAAAAATGTCCTTGGAGACCTCATATGAAGCTCTGCACCCCCAAAATTTGGTTTCTGGATCCCACCTGGACTTAGGCAAGCAGGAGATGCAGAGTCCCCAGTCCTATTTGCATGGGACTCTCCTGCTCACTCTCAAAGCTGAGCTCTCACAGTCAAGAACTGCATGGTCATCACTTGCAGGGTGCTGGGATCCTCCAGGCTTGGACAAGGTGCTGAACAAGGGTTTTTCAAAATCACACTGGGGACCTGAGGGTTCCTGCATTTTCCCTCTTTTTTTTTTTTTTTTTGGTTGTAGCCCTCGGTGACTTAATAACCTCCCCAAGTGCCCTGACAAACGTGTTCCAGGACATTGCTCATCCCTCCAGCTTGTAAGTTCATGCACGTTGTGGGATTTGCATGTTGTTGTGTTTGGTAGCCTTCCCAAAGCAAAGCTTGGGTTCTTGCTCAAGCCTTCAATCCAGCCGGGGACCGCTCCGCAGTCGTGATTGCTCCCCGAAAACATGTTGACTTTTTGGCTTGGTGCATTAAACTCTCTTCACATTAGCGAAGCCTGGGAGCATCTGTAAGGCAAAGATCAAGCCAAAATGCCCAGGGAAAGCTCAGATCAGCAAAATAAGGTGCAGGGAAAGTTTGAGTTTGGTTTTTGAGTAGTCAGCCGATACAAAGCTCAGAAGAAGGTTTGGTGAAGTTGCATCAACTCAAAGTGTGACCTTGTGCCTTTATGGATCTGTTCATATTTCAATGTCCCAGTGGAATCATCTGAAAAGGGTCAGAAACAACACAATTTCAAGGAATAACTGGTCTATAAGCACGAGGTGAGTGGGGAATAATACAGGAGGCTAAGCAAGGCCAGTTATCAGAATTATTGTGTCGGCTTAGAATTGCCTCAAGGGTTTGAGAACAGCTCTGTCCACAGTAAAAATCCCATTTTACTGCAGCCAAAAAGCAGTGGTGTTTTCTGAGGTGTGGTGTTGAGCTTGCAGGGTCACTTCTTGTGAGTGAAGAAATCAAAACTGCGAGGAAAAAGGGGAAATAAAAATTGATATCTCGGGGTATTCCCCACTTGCAGAGCAGTTTGAAAAGTTTGGTTTTCCTTTTGGCACAGTGTGGAAAAAGCACTGGCATCCAGGAAAGCCTTCCCTGCTCCCCTTTCCTGCCCAGCTCTCCCTGGCCGTGATGGAAGTTCTCCACAAAGACGAAAGCTCCTCAGTCCTTAACCATGACATCTTTTGGCTGCTCCCACCCACCAGCCTGAGGCAGAAGGAAAGCTCATTTCCAGCCCCCTTGGCAGGGACCTTAATTAGGCAAGTGAGGAAAACTTGGGGCAGGTGCAAGGTGCACCTTGAGCACTGTCACTGAGTGAGAGGCACAGCCTGGGGGGAAAAGGGATGGAGGGTGGGGACAAGGGTTGGTTTACATCCTGAGGATTGAGGATGCGACCACCCTGGAATTTTCCTACCTTCCAGACACCAGCACCTCTCTCGGCCAAGGAAGAGGAACTTTACCTGGTGCTGGTCCCACCACCAGCTAAGCATGAGGCTGTTAAGTGTAAACCTACATTTTCCATTTTTTTGGGAACATACCCAAATCCTGAGTGTCTGAAGCGAAACCCACGGCTCAGGGCCTGGCTGTGTGGTGCACTGACTGCACAGTGCCACGCAGAATATCCCATGTGCCCCCTGAAATTCAGCTTTGCACAGCTTTCTGTGCTGCCACGGCCCTATCCAAAGACCTGAGGATGACCCCAGTCAGAACTTTTTGGCTGACCTCAGCGGCCTTGAATCAAGCCTGGTCCTGTCTGCGCAGGTAGCTCATTTCCTAGCGAAAGAAAAACGTCTTTGGGGCAGGTCCAAGCCAGACCACATGGAAGAGGAGGATTTCCTGGCCCTCTGCCATGCCCTCCAGAGAAGATACTCGCAGGACTCATCCAATCCATCCTCCACTGGCCCTTAACTCGCTGGCTCCTCTCTCCCACAGCCACCAGGGAGTCCGCCTTCGTGCACGCCATCGCCTCCGCCGGGGTGGCTTTCGCCGTGACCAGGTCCTGCGCCGAGGGCTCGGTCCACATCTGCGGCTGTGACACTCGCCACAAGGGCTCTCCTGGCGAGGGCTGGAAGTGGGGAGGCTGCAGCGAGGACGTGGAGTTCGGGAGCACGGTCAGCCGGGAGTTCGCCGACGCCCGGGAGAACAGGCCCGACGCGCGCTCGGCCATGAACAGGCACAACAACGAGGCCGGAAGGACCGTAAGGGCTTTTAAACTTTCACCTTTGCTGCTGTTGTTGTTGTTGTTGTTGTTGTTGTTTTCTTACCTGATGTAATGAACGGTGGGAGTTGGACTAGATCAGCTTTAAAGGTCTCTTCCGACCCAAACCGTCCCAAGAAATGAGGGTTCACATTTTCACACGACGTATCTCTCCCCAGGGAAAGAAGTGAAGAAAAAGATGTTAAAAGAACTCTTTTTTTTTTTTTTTTTTTAATGATCATCAAGCAGGAAATAATCATTTTCCGATCAGAACTGTTAAATATTGGGAGGGAATTAAGGGGACTCAAAAGATCTAAATCTGGGCAAGTTCACGTCACAAAATGGTAATGCCTGTCCTGTGATTGTTCTAGATCGACGTGCCTGACCTGTGAAAGCTCCACATAAATTCACCCACACAGACCTCAAAGCCTGCCTTGGAGTCAGCTGTCCAGTTCTCTTTTATAGAGGATGGATCAAGGCAGGTTTAGGATGAGATTTAGGATAGGATCTCATCTTATGAGGATATCTACCCCCAGAAGTTGTGGATGCCCCATTCCTGGAAGTATCCAAGGCCAGGCTGGACACGGCTTGGAGCAACCTGGGATAGGGGAAGGGGTCCCTGCCCGTTCCAGGGTGGCTGGAACTCAACAATTTTTAAGGTCCCTTCCGACCCAAATCATTCTGTGATTGCATGATTAGAATTATTAATTAGTTAATAATGACCTGATTGTGCCTGTTCCCTTCCATTGACTGTGGGGCCCCTGAAGTTTGAGTGCAATTGTCCATTCCCCTTCAATGCAGCCTTGAGGGAGGAGAAGAGCAGGAGAGCTTTCCCCACAACCCACCTTCTCAACCCTGTTCCATTTCCCAGGAAGTATTTAAACAAAATTAGAGGCAATATGACTCTGGTACCTCCTGATTAAGCTTGGATCATGGCCCGAAGCGGTTTTTACTTCAAACAATCCTGGAACAAAATATGTGGGGGAAAAGAAAGCACAAAATCTGCCCTATACCCAATGAATCTTTTCCCTGGGTGGAATAATCCTGAAAGGGGGATATTCCTTTTCTTTTTTTTTTTTTTTTTTCATCTTAAGAGTAGCCCATAAATGCCAGAAAAATATATTTTGTGGGAAACAATTAGTAGAACTGAGTCACAAATCCCTTTCTAACAGAGATTATGCCACAGCTTCTCTGAGATAACAGAGAACAGGTTAATGTGGTCTTGTCCACCCAGCAGAAGGTCTTGCCCATATCCAGGAGGACATTTCTGCAAAGCTACCACAGTTGCTGTGTTGGGACACCTGTCCTCAGGCAGGCTGGGGTTCCTTGAGAGCTCCTGAAGTGGATCCTGTGAATTCCCAGTGGTGTTATCCCACCTCACACCACAGCAGAGCCGTTGGAATAGAACTCTTGAAAGGGAAATACCACCAGAAACCAAAATTGTCTGCAGTGGAGATGACCACAAGCAATAATGTGGTTTCCTCCAGCTCTGGCCTAAATTATTCCAGGCACCCCAGGGATGGGGCAGTGCTGGTGGCAGTTACTGGGATACTGGGAAAAGGAGGGCTGGGGTGAAGCTGTGTAGAGTGGAAAGGAGGGATTTCCTTCAAAGTGAGAATTTGCTTTAAAGTGAGAATCCTTGGGAGAAAAAAAATGAACAGCCATCACAGGCCTGCAGAGGCCTTTTTTTACTCCAAGTCTTGCTCCTTGACGCTGAGTTCTTCTGGGACATTTTACAGCTGTCAGAGATTAGAGAGCAGATGTCACACCATGACCTGAAACCCCACTCTTTTAGAAAGTGCTGGTGTTTTCCATTCTCACCCTGCCAGCACCCATGGGACAGCTCTTCCAGGCCTCCATACTGGAGTGCTTCCAGCTAAACCTGAGCCACGGGCAGCGTTCCACGCTAGTTCCCATGAGGAACTCCAGCCCTACCACTCCGCCAGGAGTTTTGATTAAGCTCAGCGTGATCACACGAACCAAACCTTTCTGTGGTTCTCTCTCATGGCTAATTACAACCTGCTCTGCGGCGGGTGGTACTCCGTAAATAACACAGGAAAGCACCTGGTGAGCACCAAGGTGCTGATTCATGGCAAATCTCTTGGACTCAGGCTGGCACTCGCCTGTTCACGTACCCAGAAATTTGCTGATCACTCTGAAAATGCAGATTATCGAGGTGTTGCATAAGGTTGTCTCCCACCTCAGAGTACTGGAGGGCAACACCTCTATTTATTTAAGCTCATTTTATAAGAGGTAAAAAAACAAGTAGCAAACTTCTGGGATCAATAGTTGCACTCCCATTAATCCCAGGAAAGTGTTTTGTGTTGAAGCCTGAGCCTTCCAAATCAAAAGCTGGGGTCTTATTTTTTTTCCCTTTGAAATTATTTTAGAAAAATTATAACCCTAGCTTTAAAATAAAAATAAATTCCTTCTCAGTTTCTGAAAGTAGCCATAACAAGGCTTGAAACTTGTTTGCTTAAGTAAACATGAAACATACATAAAGGATGGAATTATGTTTTAGATGGTTAGGACATTTCATATTCCTTCTGTTTCCAACAGAAAAGCTGCATTTTTCATGCACTGTTTGAGTGGCTTGGTGTGTTCTTTGCTTCTCTGTCCAGATGTGTTTGAATTCTTTTCCTGCAATATTCCCACATGAACATGGATAAGACAGAAGTTAATAAGCTCAGAAATCTCCTTGGTGGAAAGTTTTTGGTAAATCCTTGAACTTGAGTTGCGAATCAGAACCAGCCACTGAAAACCGTAAAGGACAGAAGTTTTAAGGCTTAGGCCCAGCAGTGAGCAGGGCATTGACTGGGGGACAAGGGGATTGCTGTTCACAGGTGTAGCCCTGGTTCGTGTCTGAGATGTTTTGGTTTTCTGAAACTCTTTTCCCAGAGAGTTTTCTGTCAACAAGAGACACATTTTTCGAACTGTAACCTTTGTTTACATTCCTTTCCCTAGGAGGGACTTCTTTATGTCCCTCTGGTTTGACCAATGTGATTGAAGAAGTTTCTCTTTCTTTCACCAATTGGGTCATTCTCAAAAGGGAAGAAATAACTGGGAATAAACGGAGTCATTGTCAGCCTTCTGAAGTCAGAGTCTCTGTCGTTGTGACCTTTAACAGTGTCATACAGGAGTATAAATATATCTGTGAAATTCCTTGGAAATTCCATTGTAATTCCTTGGAAAATCATGGATAAGCAGCAGAATTGTCACAATCTGACACAAAAGAACGACACTCACACACTGAGATGTCCAAGGTAAAAAAAGGGGCAGTTTATTTACATTTATAGACATTTATAGAATTCCAACAGTGACCATGGATTGGAGGACGAAAATTGTCCTCTCCAACCACACTGGTCAACCCAACAGTCCATCTGTTCTCTCCTCCTCAAGAAAGGAATGCAAAACAATCATTATTTACATGAAAAGTGCGTGAGAAACGCCATTACAAAAGTAAACATCAGAAGGCTTTAGAAGAACTTCGGAAAAACTTTAGAAGAACAGGGCGACACAGAATGTCGTAAGTGTTTTAACGAGGGGTTAACCTGTTCCTTCTCCTTTGCCTCTCTCCTCTTTTGCAGTCTATCATTGAGCTCATGCACCTCAAGTGCAAGTGCCACGGGCTCTCGGGCAGCTGCGAAGTGAAGACCTGCTGGTGGTCCCAGCCAGACTTCAGGGTCATCGGTGACTACCTCAAGGACAAGTACGACAGCGCCTCGGAAATGGTGGTGGAAAAACACCGGGAATCCCGCGGCTGGGTGGAGACCCTCCGGCCCAAATACAAATTCTTCAAGGCCCCGACTGAGAAGGACCTGGTTTACTACGAGAACTCGCCGAACTTTTGCGAGCCCAACCCCGAGACAGGCTCCTTTGGCACCCACGACAGGATCTGCAACGTCACGTCCCACGGGATCGACGGCTGCGACCTCCTGTGCTGCGGCCGCGGGCACAACACGAGGACTGAGAAACGGAAAGAGAAGTGCCACTGTATCTTCCACTGGTGCTGCTACGTCCGCTGCCAGGAGTGCACACGAGTCTACGACGTCCACACGTGCAAATAAAGCGGGCAAAAAACCCTTTCCCGGGGCTCCGAGTGGAGAAATGGATTTTGAGCCTACTTCCTCTGAGGTTGCAGACGTGAGAGAAGTCTACTTTTTTTTTTTTTTTTTTTTTTTTTGATATCAAAAGAATAAAAACTGGACAAAAAAAAATTTATAATAAAAATAAAAAAAAGGCTAAAACTGGTTGGATAGAATAGGTCTAATGACTTCTGGGCTATCCTGAGGTACATCTGGCAGTCACACAAGTTCTGCCCCAACGCTGATGCCTCCGGCAGGAGAGCAGATTTTTCCATCAGCCCACAGCACCGAGCTGGAAAGAAGAGCATTAGCAAAAGCATGGGTTTGCTCTGCTCTCACCCACCTGAAGTGACTCGTGTGATTAAGTGTCCTTCGAAAGACTTGCATCTTCCTAAGCATCTCCTTTCCCCTCAGCCAGGCAGAGGCTGTGCTGAACAGCAGCACTGAGCTTTCTGAGAGATCTCTCTGCAAACCCAAATGGTCAGACTGTGTAATATGAGCAACAGCAGCAAAAGAAATAAAAGCAGATAAATTAAGGATTTTTTTTTTTAATAAAGAACATGACTACTTCTTTGCTTTTGCCTTGGAACCAGACAAGTCTACAAATATCTAACAGAGCTGGAGAGTGAGCAAGCTCTTGAGGTGAAGTTTTTAGTGCATTAGCTTCTGCCAGATTTGACATAGGATTCCATGACATCTGTAGAAGGGGAAGGAGGGGGAAGAAGAAGGAGAGAAAGAGAGAAAACTGCTGACGACTTCCTGCAAATGCCCTGCTGGCACACAGGTGATGTGCACAGCACAGAAAATTTCAGTGTCTTGTGTGTGAAGTGAAGAGGACACAGTGTGTGCGTGGAGAAGGACACAGTCCCACAGCTGGGAATGCTGCTCCAGCTCTCCAGCCTGGGATGTGGCTCAGCCAGTGAGGCTTCCTTGGAAACAGGCGGTGCAGTGAGTCTCCCGGGGCTGGACACTCACTCCTGAGCACAGGACATCCATCTCCTCAGCACCCCAGGGAAAGGATGGAAAGGGAAGGTGTTCCCTCGTCCCAGCTCATTGGGGAGTTCCATCGCCAGCAGTGGAAAGTGCACTTAGTTCATCCACTCTCTGCACCTGATGGCTTCCCGGGCACTTGGCAACAGCCTGAGCCCACAGGTCTGTTGGGAACATGGATCTGAAGGACTCATTGTCACCATTAATTTACATTTTGGGTGAACCAACCCACCGTCACCACCACATCCCACAAGCTGCAGCGGTCTCAGACTCAAGCCAAACCTTGTTCCTCACCTAATTCCTACAGCCATTCCCACATGCAAAAGTGGCACAGATTAAAATGGACAAAACCCAGAGTCTGAACCAGCCCAGAGTTTGGGTAAGTTTGGACACAAATCCCAGCTTTGCAGTGCTGGCTCATCTCTGCTGCTCACCCCTGACTCCCCATCTTTGCATGTTGCTCTGCTTCCAATTCCAGATCAGCATCACAGTTTACAGAACCAGGTCTCACCTCCTCCATGGGCATCAGGACTTCCTTCAGGGTATCAGACATGAACTCAGCCCATCACCTTGGTGTTTACAGCACTGCAACCCTGCTTGGGTTATTCCTGGTCAACACTGGGATCAATGAGGGGTGAACCAAGCATGGAGTCGCAGCCTGTTTTAGCCCCAGATGCACTTGCCCTGTGTCTTCTTTGCCTTACTCCTGCTTTTGGGTTCCTATCCTGGGAAAAGGACAATGGATTGGTGTTTATCCTGTCTCTTCAGCACAGGAAGGGAAACAGGGCATGAGTTAATGCCCATTTCACGGCAAAGTAATCATGGCTGTTGACTCCTGGAAATCTTTGTAGAGAAATCAGAGTGCTCCTCTCTGCCTGTCAGCCTATTCCCAGGAACCAAAGGAGGGAGTACGAAGAAGAGGAAGGGAACAAACAGAGCTTAATCCCATCAGAGAGAAAAGAGGAGGAAATGATGCCTCCCAGGATCGACTCTGAGTCACAGCGTCTCCTGGGACTACTCCTAGGTTGGTGCAGTTTATGCATCACCCACTTGTCTCAGGGCTGTGCCCAAAGGCACAAGCAAGATTTGCTTATTGATGGAGGCACTTCTATCAGTGCATTGCATTAAAAAAAAAAAAAAAAAAAAAAAAAGAAAGAAAGAAAAAAATTTGCAGTGAAACGAGAGCAGAAGAGGGAGAAGGAAGGAGAGAGGAAATCAAGAGAAGCAAAGAAAAATACAGGGAGAAAATCAGTCTGTGATATCTGTCCGTGTAAACACTGCACCCCATTGCTGGCCACACACCAAGTGGAGAAGGCAATAGGTCACTGAAAACTTAAACTGAGATCAATGAATGGATGCATGGCTGATTTCCATAGTGCAGTCTTCGAGGAAAGGAAAACTTAATCATGGGAAATAGAGAAGGAAGCTACTGCAGGGGGAGATTGCACCTGTAACCAACATTCAAACACAATCTGTCGAGAAAGCAAATGCTCCAGAAAGCCACATAGGGGGTGGAAGACATTGATAAATTGGAGAGGATGGGATAAGGGAAGATACATCTGATTTACTTAATAGGATGCAGTGCAAGCAGCCACAGTGAGAGATGTCAGACACGTCCTACCAGGAACTTCTGTCAATTAAGAGTAACCCAACAGTGAAAATTCAAATCATTGCAGGCCACAATCCCCTCAATCCATGGACTTCAGTGGGGTCACACCCACAACTGGTTTTACCTTAAAGTTTTTATGCCAAGGGGTTTCAAACGCCTTCTTTTATGTCACACCAGTGAAAAAATGGGCTGAAGGATTTGGCTTCCATTCATGGGAGCTGGAATCTGACCCCAGCCCAGCCACAGCATGTTCATATCCACCATTTCTGCTTTTGCACCAGAACAAGCCCAGCATCACCAGCAGGTGAAGCTTTTTGGGAAGCAGGGGGAGGAAAAAAAATTGAAACTGGGCATTTGCTGAGCAATTGCCTCTAGAGGTGAACAAATTTTGACTGCAACAGTGGGATTTATTTCATCTGGTCTAAGCTATTTATGTAATTTTCTGCTGGGATCAATGGCAAGAAACAAACCCAGAAGGTGATTCATTACACTTAGGATGGTACCTAAGTTTTGTTTGGTTAAGTGCCCTCTGGGTGTATCTCTGACTTCAGCTGCTGAGCTCAGAGTAGATGATGAGCTCTTCCATGGGTCCAGACTGACGATGTGAAGTCCACCATGAGTCAAGGAGGTGAAGCTACAACCTGATCATCATCTGAGAAGTTGTGCTCCTTCCCTCCGAGCTGGGGGCGGGCTTGAACCAGCTCGGTGGTGGGGGACTCCCCCCTCCCCATTCAAGGGGTTTTTAACGAAGCCTATGGGTGCTTGTTTGGGTTTGTTGTGTAATTAATCACCTCTGTGGTGATGCAATGTAAGGGGTTGAGCAGCTGCTACTAAAGTCAATGAAAAACGCCTGCGTGAATTCTGTTCATCACCCCAAGTGCACCTGGGTCTGGCTCTGTCCATCCCTGAGGGGGGAAAAGAGCCTGTGAGGGGTCTGGGAGCTGGGGCTGTGTCTGACCCCATGGTTTTGGAGAGGGGGCTTGGGCCATTGCTCACTGCTGCACACGAATTCGGGAGGTGTCCTCGGAAAACTGAGACCCCTCTCCACTGCCTACACCAGATGTCTTGAGTCAGGGTTTCCGTTGCACTGGTGAGACAAATTTAGTCAATGATGAGTGAGGTGCCATCCTTCCCTACTGGAGATGGTCTAAATACCACCCAGAGCTGCCTTCTGCCTCAGGTTCTCCTGAGAAAACTGCAGGACCTGACCTATGGAAGGGTCTTGGCATTTCACTCAATGATGTCAACATCTGGTGACACATTAGAGGTGCCCTACAATGTTCTGTTGGAGTCCAGATGTTGTTTCAATGGCCTAAGACCCACAAATCATAAACCTGAGCAGCCAGAGACCTCTGGGTGTCCAAAATGACCCGAGATGTCCTTTGTGTAGGCAGTTGAGTTGGGCACTGCTCTGGAAATGGTTTTCTGTCAAACCTTCTCCTCCACCTCGGTGTAATGCTCCAGTTTACAGTCAGAGGGAAAACATCATTCCTTTCCCACAAGTGGGAGCTGGCCATCTTCACCTCCCTGCTCCCTGGTGTCCTTCCCTTCAGTGTCCACTGGTGAGGTTTGTCCTCAGGCAGATGGTTCGTACCAGGGGTGTGTCTGGCAGGACCGGGGAAAAGGGGCAAGGCTGCCATCCAACAAAGTAACAGATGTAAAAAAACAGAAGTAAAAAGGGACCATAATCCCATCCTCTCACATGCTGCTATCCAACCTCTCCTTTAGCTGAACAGATGGGTTGGATGGGCCCCATCAGTTCCACATCCAGCTTATTAAAGACAGTGGAGTTACCTGTGAGGGGTGAATTTGGCCTCATCTCTTTTCTTTCTGTGAAAGAAATGGAAAGTTTAGGAGTTTGGTTGGGTTTTTTTGGTTGGTTTTGGTTTTTTGTTTTGGTTTTTTTTCCCTTGGTTTGGTTTAGTTTTAGAAACTGGGGGCTTCTCTTTCTCAGAGAAAATGAAAATACGGGGAGGGAAGTGCTTGACATTCTTGTTGCTTGACCCCGGTGTATCTCTCTCAGCTGAGTGCCGTGCCCAGCACTTCTCCAAAGCCTTTTGAAGTCTCCAGAATCGCTTCCAGTCCTTATGGGAAGCTTCATGTGCAGAACTAAAGCACTCTGGACTTAAATTTTGGAGGGGATTGCAAAGACAACCACACCACAAAATGCAACATGGCACAGAAATCCCTGAGTCAGCACCAACCACATCAGCCCCGCAGTGCTGTCATCTAAGCTGAGCATTGCAGGTTTTCTGTATTGACAAACCTCAGAAAACAATTTCTTCTGCCTCTCAATCACAAATATTTTAGGTGCTTTCATTGCATTCAGATATACTGCCACAGAAATGTCCATGGATTATGTTACATTTGTCATGTGCGTTCCTATTCTTATCATGCCCTTATCCTTAAATTCATATACAGGAAAAACACTCTGAGCTTTGGGTCACCATTTTTTTTTTTTTTTTTTTTTTTTAGCTTAAAAGATTGGTTTCAGTGCTGAAAATCTGGTGCTTGATATTGTTGGGGATGTTCAGGGTTGCAGTAGGAGCTGGGAGCTGGGAGTTGTGAATCCAATCCTAGGATCTGCACTGAGGAAATGACTCCAGACTTCCCTTGATGCTTTAACGAAATCCATGTGGGAAGATGGAGACAGGCCCGTGAAAGGCACCAAATCCAGCTGCCCTGCAGATACCAGCCAGTGCACCTGGTTCCCATGGGCTGCCCACGGGGAAACAACTCCTGGCTCTTCCAGATTCCTGCTGCAGGGCTGAGGCTGCGGGGAAGGGATCACCCCGCTGGCAGTGGCAGAGTGAGGGGGGATGCTTGCTCAGATCTGTTATTCCTGAACTCTGGGATGAGAAAATGTAAAAGAGTGTTGGATGATGGGAGAGAATGTGGGCAGGACAAGAGATCTCTTCTTCATACTTAATAGTTTCCTGTTTTCTACCTCCCTCCAGCTGCATCTTGGCTGTTTTAGTAGGGGAGTATCTCCTTTTTTTTTTAGATTTCCCCTCTCTCACTGGAAGCAGCGGTGGCATCTGGCTGAATGGTTTTATTCATGGCTTAACCCTTCCATCCTCCTGTTTCCTGCCCTCCCCTGTGTTCTCCAGCAAAATTCCTGATCTGCAGCTCCTCACCCCCTGGCTCAGGTCTCCGTTAAGCAGCTGTGGGGTGCAGATTCCTCAGTGTGGTGGGAAATGGAGGCTCCTCTGCCCTCCCTTTCATGGAAGGGGTGTTTAATCCTCATTCCTGACCCCTCCCAGTGTCCTCATGGGCTTGGGCAAGTCATCTGCTCCCACCTTGCTGCGTTTTCCAGAGGGGTCCTTGGTGCTTCTCCACCTTGGAGGAGGAGGTTTCTCTCAAGCACGAACAAGAGGCCAGGAGCTGATTCCCAGGCACTGGTACCTACAGTGGGATTTGGAATACAAAGTGAGATGTTTGAAGGCAGGTATCTACATGTGTGCTAGGTGCTTAAACCCCCATAACAAGCCAAATTATGGGTTCCATTTGCCTAAACTTAGCATTTAGGGCTGAACTGAATTATTGAAATAGGTGTCTAGAGCCATCTGGGATGCTCCAGGGTACCCCACTGGCTCCAAAAAGCTACTGTGGAAGAATGTGGGCTTCCCTTAAATCTCAGGGCATATCTGACAGAGCCATGCAGATGCTTCTCCATCAGAGATGGGTGTTCAGATGTCTGAGTCCCGTGCAGACACAGGTTTGTGGACATCCACAAGTGTGTGTGTCTCCCTCCTTGAGCAGGGTCCCACTCCAGATTCCAAAATCTCTTTAGATTCTCTAAGGTGGAAAACTGCTCATGGTCTCACTTCTCTTCTCACTCAAACTGACAAAAATCAGGTGCAAGTGTCTCTCAAAGGGGAGCAGAAGGTGGACCTATTTCTGTAAAAGTAATTATTTGAATTAATTATTATATCCACTTTACTGCTTGTTTGTCATGGTTTTGACCCCAAAGGAGCATCTCTGCTCTTCCTTTTGAGGAGCACAGAATGGAAATGGACAGGTCCCACCAAGTCATGCACAGGCAAAATCCTGCTCTTAGGAGAACACCACCCAGATAGAGAAAGTTCCTGAAGCCACAAGGGTCTTTTCTACATGACCTCCTCCTCTGTCTCTTTTCTTACACATGCTCTGCACACCAACCAAGGGAGGTCTTGGACAGCCCTGCATGGAAGCGGGGAAAGGGTGAGGAGAAGCTTTCCCCGCTTCCCTTCCTTTTCCAAGTTTTCTTATTATTATTTATTGCTATTTATTTATTTCTCTCCGCTCATTCCACACCACCAAAAATCCTGAAGGCAGGCCTGCTGCAGACACGGGCTGAGCAAGCAGCTGAGTGTCACCCCTGGTTTTTGGGGATGGCACCAAGGTGCCAGAGCTGCTTCCCAACTCTTGCCACCTGCTGCCACCACTCGGAAAGCACAAGAGGCCTGAGTCTTTTCAAGCCAGCCTCCCAAAAACTCCAAAAGACTTCTGTGCAGATAAAGTCCTCCTGAGGCTCTGGTGTAGTCCTGGTTGTCCCACTGCCCCTGTGTCCAGCTGATGGCAGCTCAGCCTTCCCCTCTTCATCCCAGTTGATCAACCCCTTGTGGCGTCGCTTTCTGTCACTCCCAGGACCAAACCTGCCCGAGCAGGACCTGTCATAGCTTTGGACTCTCTGACAAGCCCACCAGCAGCGTGGAAGACACAAAACACAAACCTGTAGCACCCCAGGGGATTCCCCCCCCCACGGCACGAAACATGCTTGTCCAGCAGTCAGGGACAAGTATCTTCTTGTGAGTGGGTTTTTTTCACCCTTGCTTTCCCTTCCCACAGACTGCCTGCCTGATTACATCTCCTCCTTCAAAGCCCCATCACCGTCTGTGACCCCTGCCCTCACCCCACCCGAGCACCCCTGTGTACAGATTGCATGTATGATACAGCCTGAAATTCCAAAGCTATTGTACAAAGTAGAGTTGTCACCTTTTTTGTTTTTTTTTTTTTCCCCTTCTCTCAGTATTTTGTCGAGTCTGATGATTTTTTTATGATTATTTATTTTATGAATAAATGTATATATTAGTAAGAGTATATATTTGCGGAAATAACTCATCGGGACAGTGTTGTTGCTCTGCTGTTGTGCTTGTGACCTCATTGGCTTTCACTCTATTTTCTACTGACAGCACATTAGCAATGTCTTGTAACTGTTTTTTTGTTACCAGTTAAGTTTGATAGATGTGTTAACTTTATAATGAAAATTAAAAAAAAAAAAAAAAGCATTAATTTTAACCTGTGTTTGGGTGCTTTTTCCCCACTGTTCCGTAGTTTGGACTGGATGGTATTTCCATGGGATGGGCTGAAATTCAGCTGGGGAGAAATAAGAAATAAATATGCCTTCCTCTTTTAGGACAGGAGCTGTGTGCTTTGGAAGAAGAGCTGTGACCTGTGTTGTCACCATTTGACCCATGCACAGCTTCTGTGGGAGGTGACAACCCAAATATTAATAAAACAAATCCACTCAAACTGCCACGAGTCCATTTCTCAGCTGAGCATCACCAGGACAGCCACCCAGTTTCTTCCTCCAGAGCAATAAAACCCCAACAGGACAAAGGGATGAGTTTTCACAATGTCTCCTGGAAGGCCCTAAGAGATTTGGTGTTGGTTTTGCCAAATCCAATCCTTCCTTCCTTCCTTCCTTCCTTCCTTCCTTCCTTCCTTCCTTCCTTCCTTCCTTCCTTCCTTCCTTCCTTCCTTCCTTCCTTCCTTCCTTCCTTCCTTCCTTCCTTCCTTCCTTCCTTCCTTCCTCTGTTACTGCTTTAAGTTGGGAGCCTCTTGGACAGTCCTGCAGCTTCCAAGGCTGCAATTATGCTGGGAGGAGGAATAGATTGCAAGGATACAATTAGGATGAGACACTGTTGACAGGGAAAACAGGGAAAACCATGTTCCTTTCATTGGAACCACCCTGGCTGGCCTCCCACTGAACCTTCCATGGGCTCTGAGCAGATAAATCTGCTCCTGAAAGGAACCCTGAGACAGCCTTCCCCACCCTTCTGCCCTCAGCGAGGCAAGGCACCCTGGTGCAGTGGGTTCACTGACCCAGAAAGCAGCACAGCTTCTCTGTGGAGGTTTCAGTCTGACTGGATGGGGGCGGGTTGGCTGCAGTGGGGATGGGGCAGCGTTTCCAGGGGCTCTGTGCCTGGCCACCTCCCACCCCACTCAAAGAGAAATGGATCAGATCTCAGAGGAATCCCCGTGGCCTTCACTTCAGCAGAGTTTCAAGCCACCCAACTTCATCCCTCACTGGCCAAGAACCTCCTCTAAAACCAATCTTGATGACTTCTTTATAGAGGGGTTTAAGCACATCCAGAGATTTATCCCAGTTATTTAAACCACAGGCCTGAGCTGGTATAAATCACCTTCTGGAGAAATCTGTTCTCTTACCAAGGCTCTAAATGAACACATCTATAAATGAAAAAACAGCTTTTCCCTGGGAAGGGAGGTGGGCAGCACACTGGGAACCCCAGACAAAATATCCCCCTCCCCAAAAACACCTCCCATGCCTGGCTTTGAACAGCACAGGTCAAACACCACAGAGAGCTTTCAGCATTCCGGGCTCGGCATATTTTCCAGAAATAAATGATAAACATTCTTATTAAAGAGCACTTGAGATAAGCCTATTTGTTAAGCTGTGTTGCCTGCTTCGCCAGGTTTGAGCAAGAGTTCTTTTTTTCTTTTTTTTCTTTTTTTTCTTTTTTTTCTTTTTTTCTTTTTTTTTTCCTTTTTTCTTTTTTCTTTTTTTTTTCTTTTTTCTTTTTTCTTTTTTTTCTTTTTTCTTTTTTTTTTCTTTCCTTTTTTTCTTTCTTTTTTTCTTTTTTTTTTTTTTTGAACCTTAATAGGGAAAACTAAGAAATGAGTGGACATCTCAGTTGCTCTCAGCTTACACATGGTCTTAACCCCTCCAGATCCTTTTAGAAATGAAAGAAGACAAGGTCTTGATAACTTATTGCTGCCTCATGATCTGGATTTTTTGTTATGAAGTTTCCTTTTATTTTTGTACAAGAGTTGTTTCCCCATGGGAAGGCAGCACAAACTGTGGCCACATTTGACCATGGCAATGACCTTTGCTCAAGACAACCCAGGTCACAGAAGTCACCTAAAGCTGTCCCACGACCAAGTGGGAGATATTTAACACGAGAGCCAAGAGCCAAACCTCATCCCCAGGCATAATTGAAGGACTGATGTTCTGCAGAGGGGTACCAGGTACCTGACAGACAGAAGGGTTGAGAGCTGCATGTTCCTTTGAGAAACAGTGCACTGAACTTGGTGAGGCTTGGTCACCAGCAAAAAGAAATATTAATTAGAATGAATTAGAATTAGAATTAGAATTAGAATTAGAATTAGAATTAGAATTAGAATTAGAATTAGAATTAATTAGAACGGTTTGGGTTGGAAGGGACCTTGCAGTTCATCTCATTCCAACCTGCCATGGCAGGGACACCTTCCACTGTCCCAGGTTTCTCCAATCCCTGTCCAGCCTGGCCTTGGACACTTCCAGGGATCCAAGGATAGCCACAGATCTTCTGGAAAACCTGTGCCAGGGCCTCCCCACCCTCACAGTATGAAGACATTTCCCATTCTCCTGTCACTACGGTTCCTGATGAAGACTCCTTCTCCAGCTTTCATGCAGCTGCTTCAGATCCTGGGAGCTGCTGTGAGGTCTCCACAGAACCTTCTCCCCTCCAGGCTGAACAGCCCCAGATTTCTCAGTCTTTCACCTCAGCACTGACTGAGCTACTCCTCAGCAAACCATGGCCAAGTTCACACTTTTGGTGGCACTTCATCCCCTCTCCTGGCTGCTTTCCTTGCACAGGCTTCCCAGTCCTGCACAAACAGTGCCTCAAACCAGCCTGGGATGTGCCAGATCCATAGGAACTGTGCAAACTGTTCTGTACCTGAGTCCTTTTGCCCCAGTCTGGTGGAAACCATCCATCCCCTATGTGAGCAAGGCACCCAAAGCCTCCATGGACTCACAGCCTTGCCACACAGGCTGCACGGACTGCAAGGAGTGGGGTTCAGCTCAGGGATTCACTCCCACCAGTGAAGGTGCCCACAGAGCCACAGACAGGGCACAGAGAGAGAATCACAGACAGGGCACAGAGAGAGAATCACAGACAGGGCACAAACACAAACCACAGAAAAACACAGAGCCACAGACAGGGCACAGACAAACACAGAACCACAGGCAGGGCACAGATAAACACAGAACCACAGACAGGGCACAAACACAGAGCCACAGACAGGGCACAGAGAGAGAACCACAGACAGGGCACAGAGAGAGAACCACAGACAGGGCACAAACACAGAGCCACAGACAGCACAAACACAGAGCTACGGACAGGGCACAGACACAGAGCCACAGACAGGGCACAGACAAACACAGAATCACAGACAGGGCACAGAGAGAAAACCACAGACAGGGCACAAACATGAACCACAGACAAGGCACAGATTAATACAGAGCCACAGACAGGGCACAGAAAGAGAACCACAGACAGGGCACAAACACAAACCACAGGCAGGGCACAAACAAACACAGAGCCATGGACAGGGCACAAACACACAGAACCACAGACAGGGGCACAGACAAACACAGAACCACAGGCAGGGCACAAACACAGAGCCACGGACAGGGCACAAACAAACACAGAGCCACGGACAGGGCACAAACAAACACAGAGCCACAGACAGGGCACAGAGAGAGAATCACAGACAGGGAACAAACATGAACCACAGACAAGGCACAGATAAACACAGAGCCACATACAGGGCACAGAAACACAGAGCCACAGACAGGGCACAAACATGAACCACAGACAGGGCACAGATAAACACAGAGCCACAGACAGGGCACAGAGAGAGAACCACAGACAGGGCACAAACACAAACCATAGACAGGGCACAAACAAACACAGAGCCATGGACAGGGCACAAACACAGAACCACGGACAGGGCACAAGCACAGAGTTATGGACAGGGCACAAAAAACCACACAGCCACAAACAGGGCACAGAGAGAGAACCACAGACAGGGCACAAACCACAGACAGGGCACAGAGAGAGAATCACAGACAGAGCACAAACACAAATCACTGACAGGATACAGACAAACACAGAATCATGAACAGGCACAGGGATGCCCTCTGGACATTTCCAGCTCCAGGGTTCTGCCTGCCCTCTGGGTGCTGCTCCAGGAGAACCACGGGTCTCCTGCAGTTCTGTGCCATGTCTGGGAGCTCCAGGGAGATGTCTCGGATCCCCCAGGATATGTCACCAGGCATGAGACACTTCAGCCAAGTGGCTGAGCCCAGTTTGCCTGCACTTGAGGCCTGAGTTTCAAGTTCCTGTTATGGTTCACAATAAATCGAGGGATTCATTTCACCAGAAGGGCTGAGTGCTGCCTGCATCCCTTTGGAAACCTGAATGCCACGTGGATTTGGCACACACAGACCCTCTGGGAGGTCCATGTCCCTCTGGGTTGGCAGAGGGGGTACCCAGTGGAATTGCACTGAGATACCACAGATGGTCCTGGACACCTGTGTTCAGTCAAGCACACGTGGAAAATCCAATCTCCACTGGCTGTTAACAGGAGCTCAGAGCCTTCCAGCACATGCAGGCAGCACTTTGCATACTGCCACCCAAATTACCACGTCTTAATCTGCAAGTTGAATCCCGCTTGAGCAACCAGTCCAATCCAACATCCTTTGAAGCTGCGAAATCCAGCTGAAAGCAGCTCCTGACCAGCAGCTCACCAGGCCATAAAGAAACACACTGTGACCCAATAAAATCTGAAAGCTTTGCCATCTCATTGCTACCCAGCCTGGCTTTGGAATTTGCTTACTGATGTCTTTTATTTGCAGGTGTGGAAGGGTTTTTTTTTTCCCCCCCATCATGCAGTCATTTGGAGGCACATAGCCAGATTTGCATTCCACAGGGCTACAATCCAGTCTGGGATTTGCCTGCGAGTGTCAACAGGTGAAGTGTTAACTAATGAACTCGGTGGTGGTGTTAAGGTGAGGTCAGCTCAGTTTCTCTTCAAGTTGGTTTCGTGCAAGGACAGCAAGGTTAAATCACTTTAACGGTGACTTAAAACAGATCCATGGTCTGGGTCTGACCCTTTGGATCCTTGTGCCATTCTTTCTAGTTCAGGAACATCCCGACACCCTAAACTTCATCTAGTCTTTTGTCGGAGAGGAGGCACAGCAAGGCTGTGTTGACTGCATCTCACCAAGCCCTTGAGCTCTCAGAAATACATTTGCTCTATAATCCTTTTTTTTCTTGGAATATGTGAGATAATTCTGTGTGTGGGAAAGAGCGGCGGTAGCGAAGAAGTGCCAGCTTCACTGCAGTGAGAATTTCCTTCATGCAGGAATCCGGGGAGAGCCTTGAACCTGTTTGTTCTGTCCTAATCAAGGCAGCTGGTTTGTGCAGGAAGTGCCTTTCATCCTGGGAATGTCAAGGTCTTTATGGCAGCAGATGGAAATGCAGGTCCGAGCCTCCCCTCCCTATCAGGCCGATGCCCTGGCTGAGTCACCAGCCATCTCCCAGGGGCTTGAGCAACCCCGCTGGAATTCCAAACTGCTGCTTTCCAGAGGACAAAGGCTTCCTCTGGAATTTCTGTTCCTCAGGCTGCTCCTTCACAAGCAACACACCCAGATTCCAGGGGCCATCAAAAATAAAGAAGCAGCTTGAGCCCTACTTACTCTTTAGACTCGGGTTCACAGGAGGGACCACACGGGAGACTTCTGGTTAATCAGGATGGAGATGGGGGAGGTTTTTTTGACAAAGAATTGTCCCTGTGAGAGCAGAATGTAATGAGACCCAGCCCCTTCAAACACCTACAGATGGTTTTACCTTCCACACTGCTATGCCAGGACTTTGCAGGGGATTTCTCTCTGCTGTGCTCTCCTCGGTGTCCCTTGGGACAACGCGGTGTCTCGATGAAGTGGAGAGGGCAGGACAAGCAAATAGTCCTGAAGTGGGTAAGGGAAGGACTTTGGCTGAACATGAACAGCTAAATCAATAAGGAAACTTGTTCCTGGTTCAGCCGTGGAGTGGGAACACCACCCTCCATGCACCACAGTCACACAGGAGGGGTTTGGCACAGGGAGGGCTGGCAAGGAGCTAACCTTTAGGCTTGTTAATGAATGATAATTGAGTGGTCCTCAAGAGCTCTGAATCAGTTCCCTGGCCCCCAGCTGCTGTTTCAGGCTGGCAGGGGCTGCTCAACACACCTTGCCTTAGCAGCAGATGCTGTTCCTGCTGGGGGAAGAGAAAGGTTACTCATTAAAAGGCAGCAGACACTCCAAACATGGACTAAAATGTGACCAAAAGACTGGCTGTGCAACTTGGATGGATTAGTTTTCCTCCCCTTTAATTAGGATGTTTTGATAGCTGGGGAGCACAATGAGATCCAGGTGTCACTGCTGTTATCACAGCCTCCATCACAATGATAATCCTTGTTTTGTGGCGGTGCCTCTGGGCTCCTCACTCCTGGAGACCATCCCTCGTGCTGGGTGATGCCCAAACACAGCACAGGGTGGTGGACCCTCTCCTAAAGAACCTCCAGGCCCAGTGATCTGGGTTTGGCTGTCTCTGTTTACAATCCATAGTGATGCTGATAAATAAAGCCAGCCCTCAGCCACGGCCCTGGGCTGCCTGAGCCAGTTTGTAAAAACAACTGTACCCAAGGAGCTCACACAGCTCTACATGTCAAGCAGATGTCTTGCAAATCATCTAAATGCAGAAAAACGTCAGACTGTTAACAGCACAATGAGTGGTTAACTAGAGAAAAGTCAGGTCCACCTTTCAGCATCATTTATCAAACCTGTAATGTCAAGGAAATTACTTTTTTTCACTTGTGGCTTGCAATTAGTACAAGCCAATAAAAAACTTAACGTTCTGCTAGCTCATCAAGCAGGTGGTTAGAGCTTGCTGGCATGAGGAAGGTGGGAACTGCTCTGTAAGCACAGGTTATGTGGTGCAAGCCTGCATAATCCACTGAAGAAATCCTTGGGGCAGCCAGGCTTTGGGACACAACAGTGCTGAGAGGTGAATATGGATCAAATACCCACCATTTCTCATAACATTACACCCAGGAGACATCCACTGTAATTAGGGTGAGAACAACAGAAATGAGGTTTTCTGCTCTGCTCTGGGGTTTGATGGAAGAAATCTCCACCACAGAGAGCTGTAGGTATTTAAATTTATCTGAATTTAAGAAGCAGCTGGAAAGTATTCACCAAAGAGAGACATGTGAGGAGTTTTTGTAGTGAAAGACTCAACTCTTTTCAATGGAAATCTCAGCTGGGGGTTGCTGGGAGTTGAGTGGAAGGATCACCCTGGGTTTGTCCTGTTCTCATGCTCCTCCCCAGTCACACTTGGCCTGTGTCACAGACAGGAGATGGAGCCAGCACAACCAGATCCAGCCCAGCTGATCATAAATCCATCGGACATCAATCTCCATGGAACAGATTTGCCAGAGACTACTACTCCTTCAGCACTTCTGGGAATGACTCCCAGAAAAAGGGGATTTCTTCTCTCAGTCTGACTGAAAAAAAAAAAAAATGAAGACAGTGGTCATTTCACCTGACTTTACAAAGATTAAAAGCCTGACAAATCTTTACGGCCAAGGAGAGAGCGGGGCATGTCCAGTAAGTGATTTGCATGACCAACCTTGGGTGTCTGTTTTAAGAGATGAATCTCCCCCTCGGGGTGACTCTCCTCTCCCTTGACCACAAAACAAGCCTGGGCTGACTAACTTGGACCTGGGCATCTCACTTTTAGAGGTGTAAATTAGGGCTGATGAAACCTTCCCACAATTGCATGCCTCACCTCAGGTTTGCAGGTTTCTCGGTCGTGAGGTGGAACTTGGAAAAAAGCATCCAAAAAAAGGTATAAAACACTAAAGAAAATGTACATATGTTTCAAAAGCGTGTCACATGGGTTAAATAAATGTTGGTGTCAAAATTTCCTTTGAACATGTCAGCTCCTGGCCCAAAAACAGTTCTCCCTGAGAAGTCTACAATGCCTTCCATAAGAAGGAAAACCTCTTGATAATCACAGGACCTGAAGAGTGAAGGCCACTTCTGATCAGGTAGAAACCTGCAGCTGAAGACACGAAAACAAATTCCATTTTTGACCGAAAAACGGCCTCAATATCTGCCCAGACCATGAAATAATAAATCCTTAATGGCATTAATCTGAACAGCTGCTGAAGAAGCACAAAAGGCTTGAGTTGAGTCAGCTGGGTTTCGACTCTGTGTCTTCAAGGAAGACTCAAACCTTGGAGGGGTTCAAACCCAGCCCTCACCTTGCTAAATCTTTCCCAGTGTGCCAGTGGTGGTGGGTGGGCTCTTCTTCCAGATCCAAAGTCATCAGAGCTGTCTTCATTCACTTGCACAAGGATTTCTGTTGCGTTCAGGAGCTGGCTGTAAATCCAAATTGGGGGGTGATTTTGAAGAGTAAATTTAAGGGGCTGTGACTCCACAAGTGCCACAAACTCGTTCTGCTGTTTTTGAAGAAAAATGTGGATTTTCCATGGGAAAAGAGAGGAAATTTGGGACATTTCATTCCTAACCTGCTGCAGACTGACCACCAAGCAGAATTAAATGATCGTTCCCATTGGGAAATGAAGTCGGTCATGATTTGTGAGGACAGAGGAACTTCCACTTATTCCATGTCCATGACCTCTTAGTCTCAGGAATGTGCAATTCCATATGAAATTCCCCATTTGTTGGGAATACTCTAAAGTGTCCAATTCACACTATGGTCTTCAACTATAAACTCCTCAAAACAAATAGAACCCAAAAGTTGCCTCAGCCTTTGGATCGTTTGAATCTTGGATATCGTATGGATGATGAGCTTGGGAATCAGAAGTTTGGAGAAACAGTGGAGGTTGGAACAGAGTCCTCTGTAGGTGTGTCCTCCATGCTCTACATTCATGGTTGGATGTTCTTTGGCTACTCCACTCCATCTTGGGCACTCCTCACTTTGGAACCCCTTCATTAAAGACCGTGTCTTCCATAAATCTCCTCTGACCTCCAAAGGGACCTCATTAGCACTGATCTTTCAACAGTGCCACCATGGGCAAAAAGAGCTCCAGAGACAATTTATTCCAGCCTTCTCAACCCATGGAGATGCCTCAAAACCCACCCCTGCAGCAGAGTACCCACCGAGATGGTGAAGAACCAATTCCAAGCATCTGGTTTAACAAAGGCAAGAGTGCAAATCTATAAATAAGCATTTTCCCACATGACTTGACTCCCAGTTTTGTCCTCCTTGCTCACCGGGGCAGCATGGAGAGACATCTGGTGGCTGAATGATTTCCTGCAAGCAAATGGCAGGAAATGTGTGTTTGGGGAGGTGTTTTTGGAAGGGGGGTGTCTAAAGAAGGTGTCCCTTAAGACACATGACACCACTGAGTTCGTGTGAGGCATCATCATGTGCTGCCACATCTCTCTCTTCAACAGCAAACTTTCCACCCATTCTTTGGGGCAAAAAAATGTGCCAAAACGTGTCTGTTGAGACAATGGATCTCCTCTTGGTGCCTCAAATGTTGGATTTCACTGTGGACTGCTGACAGCCTGTACATCTCATCCGAGTTCCTCTCTCATTTCAACTCAGAGGACATCCAAAGGGTGGTGATCAATCTGATCTTGGTTTCTCCTTTTCAAAATAAAATACTGGAAAAAAGAGAAGGTTTTCTCTCACTAGGCTGCAAAAGAAGCTCTTCTGCACTTGGCAGCAGAGGTCCAGGTGGGGCAGAGTTTTGGTTGGTCCCTGCAGTCCTCCAAGACAAGATCTGGCCAAAAAGAAGAGCTGCAGCACTAAAACAAGGATCTGGAATTCAGTCCTACAGAGGGACTGTCAATAATTCCTCCAAATTCTCCAGTCTCATGACAGGAAACCTTCTCAAGAACTTCAGGTGTTAGAGCCGAGCACTGACATCTCCATCCAGACACGCCTTTGCTGGTTGTAAATCCCTCCAGACTCCAAACCCAAAGAGTCACCAGCACAGGGATTTGATCTGGAATTTTCCTCTCAGAGGATGAAATAATAGGGAAGAAAAAGTGACCCAAATGAGCTGCATCCTGCACTGTTGCCCCACATCATGTTGTTTTCCCGTTGCTCCTGACACCTTAAGAACTGAAGTGCAGCAGTTCCATTATCCCTCCTTTTTTTTTTTTTTTTTTTTTTCTGGGCATTGCTTTTCAGACAGGGGAAGCTTATTCATGTTCTTAGAGCTCAGCCAAGTTCAGTCAGGAAGCCTGAGAGGTTTTAGACTGGGGGAAAGGCTAGACTCTTTTCTGAGAATTTTCTGAGGGAAATTTTGGGGGATTTTCTGAGGTACCTGGATCTTCAGTGGCTGTTGTAGGCTGTAAAATGCCCGTCACCAAAAATGCTTCCATAGTGACAGAGACTCTTTCCTCCTCTGTGTTGGACAAGGTTTTTAGGTCAACATTTCCATCAGGTTCAGGAGTCCAAAAGTGGCAGCAAAGTGTCGGACAGACCTGCTCATGAGGTCAGTTTTGGGCATCAACCATCCACCAGTGACAACAGTCCTCCATGCTTTTCCACTGCTATTTCTTTTGATGACAAATCATGCTCAGGGACACTTTCCACTAACCCAGGTTGCTCCAAGCCCTGTCCAACCTGGTCTGGAGCACTTCCAGGGATGGGCAGCCACAGCTTCAGCTGTGTGACCACAGCACACACCTCATGTTCCTTAACACACCTCTATCCACACCTTCTCTGTGATGGGGCAGAGGCTGCTTATCTTTATTTTACAGGTGAGCAGCAGAAGCACAAACAAACCAGAAGATGATTTTGGTTTTTTAACCACCTAGCTTTGGTCTCCTAAAACCGAGGTGCTGAGTCTCTTGCTGCCTTCTGGAGAGGCAGATGGAGATGTCTCATTCTGCCAAAGCTGCTGAAGTGAGGCTGGTGTGCCACACCAGGGGTTAGAGTCTCACTCTACCCCCAACATGGATGGGATAAATCATTTTCCAGACAGCCAGACACCTCTAACTAATTTCAGAAGGTGAAAGACTACCTTGGATTAGACATTAATTTTTTGGTAAATAATGTGAGATGTGTGCCACAGCAAATAACTCCCCCAGTGTTGCACTTGCATCACAGGGAATCCCCACATCCCAAGGGCAAACCCAACCTTTGTAAGATGCCTTTTGCCAGTATTGGATCCACATATTTGATCCAAATTGGGTAGGGAATGGGTCTTGCAACACACTGGACTTGCAGCCTATGCTCTCCAGAGCCGTCCATCCATATCCTTAGAAATTGTACAAATGATTGCAGCAGGAAAAGGCCCCTGAGGTTCATTCTGAGCATAACTTGATGAGATAAGGCTCAGCCTACGTCACAGATGGGAGGCTGCAAACCCTTCACCACCACAGGGCACACACAATCTAATCTGCCGACTTAGTTTGTCTGATCTCTCTTAATTTTTACTCATCTAGATGAGAAGAAGATCTTGTGTACCCAGAAGCACATTTCTCTGCTCTGGTCATATCAGATGGCCCAGTAAAAGATATTCCCCTTCTTCATAAATTCTTGAGTGGCCTTTGTGCATTGTAGGGCTGATTTTCCCCTGCATTTATGGGGCATCTTTCAGTCTGAGATCAGGGGCTGGACCAACTTCCCCAGCAATATTTGACTGGGGGAACATCCTCACAGCTTCCCTCCCCCCGCAAAAAGCCAAGATTATTTCTTTTCCATCAAATTGGGAGAACCCATGCAGACATCTCTCCTCTGGGGCAGTTGATGTGGAGGCTCTGTGGCTCAGAGCTGCAGCCTGAACATGTTTTACTTGCTCTTATCATTCCCTATGGGCCATACATGGTTAAAAATCCACAATCAGCACCTCCACCACGGACAGGGTGGATATTCCTGCGGGCAGGTCAGTGCCAAGCAGTGGGGGGCAGCTTCTCAGCAGAGCCAAAAGGCTTAAAAACATTTTAAATCCAGGGCAGGCCATGCACATGGAGCCACACAAAAGGCAATGCTTGGCAAGAAGTAACAGTGTGGGGGGATTCATGAGAAGGTGGCAATCTCTGAGAAACCCAGATGCACCACTGAACTCAGGCACACAGATTTTGTCCACAGATGACCCACTGGCATCTTGAATATTTATCTCAGGGACTGCAACAACTTCTGTGTGAGGTGTGCTCACCCTGAGAACACAACCTGCACCTGATCTGAGCTGGCAGGATGAGTCCCAACCTCCCGCCTGAGAAGAGAGGTCACCCGAAGGAGGATTTGTTTCACCTCCACTCTCGCAGTTCTAGGTGAAGCTCTGAATTTTGGCTTCCTTTCTCATCAAAGAGGGGTGAAGTTTTATGCTAAGAAATTCTTCCACCCAAAGATATCTGAAACAGCTGAGATCCTTGTGCCTCAAGGAAGGTGAGGAGTCTCTCACCCCATTTTCTGGTGAGAGAGACAAGGTGGGCAGCTCGTGCTGGACAAGGCATTTTAGTAAAATGCATTTTAAGGAGGAATACTCTATTTTTCCCACCTGATGCTGCAGATAAGTCCATGATCTGAGCATGGCATTAATGTGGCCTTATCACACCTGACCCTCTTTATGTCAGCTATCTCTGCACGTTACCCTGTGCTGTTCTGCACACAACACGTTTCAGCTGCAAAACAGCAAGCGCTTTCCTCAACGGGTAATTCATCTGGAATAAAATCTCTTTCCTCTGGAGTAGTGACACCATAGCAAGCTAATTCCAAAATAGCTATTCTGGTCACATTTGCCATGAAGACAAGTCCTAAGGAGATGTAAAACTGGCACCGCAGACCTCGGCGTCGTGTGTCCCCTGTAGAGAATTTCTCAAAGAATGCCTATTGTCCTGCTTGCCTCTGACTGAGAGATGATAAAACCAAGGAGCTGAGGGGAGCACAGAAAGGAAAAGCTCTGCTGTCTCCAGTGTTCCTCGTTGCATGGGAAATCTGGGCTCTTTTCTGGCAAATGTATTTTAATTACCTCCTTTTGTTTAAGGGACCCGTTTCGTGTAGCACTGCCCTTGCCAGGCAGCCCAACAACCCCTCCAGGCATTTCTCTGCCAAAATTATCAGATCTCTTTAAACATCGTGGCACCTTAGAAATAATTCATGCTGGATCCATGCAATTTGTTTTCTGAGTTTTGAGTCCTCACAGGGATGTTTCTCCAACCTGGCTCTGAGTGCTAAAAATCCAGGGAAGAGGTTTTGTTTCTTTTCAGCTCATTTATCACATGGATGAGAATGTAAACGTGAGGAAAAGTCCAGATGTAGAAGGCCTGCGGTTGAATCATAAATTGAGCAAAAAAATCAGGCAAAAAGTAGCAATGATTCAACAGGGCACACAAAGTTATGCACAAAAATAAATGAAAATCATAATTGTTCATCCTGATGCTGGTGTAGGTAGAGGAGAGACTTTTAATAATTTTTGTCCAGTGAACTCTGCAAACAAGCATATGTGACAGTCTTGGAATGAAACTATTCAACTTTTTATAAGGTTATACAAAGCCTTTTTTTTTTTTTTTGTACTGCAAAGAGATCTAAAGATGCTGTCAGTGAAATCTCTGCTATCTCTGGCTTTATTGAATATCCAATGATGATGACATTAAGATTTGTATCCAAAGAAAAAAAAATCATCTGGCAAATTCTCTTTGCCAAATTGTCATCCTTAACCAGAGTCTACCTCAGGGAAAGCAGTCAGAGGCTCAGTGCAAGGGGAACACCCTGGAGTAGAATTGATTCCAGGGAAATTCAGGAGCCATCCAAAACAAAAAACCCCATATTTGTGTGAATAAACAGATGAATAATTTTTATCTAGGACTTATTTACTCATGGACTACCCACAAATGAAAAAGAAAAAGGAAGATTTGATGGGTTATGGGACTGCCAAGGGCTTATTACTGTCCTTGCTTCTGTATTCCATTTACCCAGAATGGTCCTTGTGCCTGGACTAGCTCTGCTGGCTTCAGTAGGAACCTTGCATGAGTAAGGATCACCTGTGGCAAGGCAGCCCAAAAAAAAGCTCTGATCCTCCAGCTATCTGCAGGCAGGGACCTTTCATTTTTAAATTGTTAATAAAGGGACGTGCGCACCACCGGCAGCCACCACCCACCTATTTAACAAGCTTAACTGTGAAATTGGATCCTTCCCATTTACCCTGGCTTTGCCTTTGATGCAGTTCCAGAGCTTAGGTTGCCTTATTTGCCTTTAATTTCTAATCCAGGCATATAGCCAAGTGCAGGACACACTGTCTCCTGTACAGCAGTATCTTCAGCACGGGCTGTAGCGGGTCCATGAGCATCCTACAGCTCAAGAAGTGCTCTCAAGGACCAGCCAAAAGCCCCCCGAGATGCAAAACTCATCTCCAAGAGCAGACAAAAGAGGACAGCTGGAGATGACCACAAGAGGCTTTGAGAAGGATTCTTGTGATTCTCCTTGTCTGATCTCTGAGCTTGTGATGAGGAAAGGTGAGTGTTACCAGGAGGAGAAGTGTCCTTGAGAAAGTTTTGCTCCACCAAACTCCTTCACTCCTGCTTAGCCCCTTCCAGGTGAACGTCCTTCATCCTGACCTCAGGTGTGCAACAAAGGATACTGGGGAGTGAGGTCAGGAGTGGGGGTCACAGCATGAAAATCATGGAGAACCCAGTGGATAGTGCTGGGTGTTCTCTCCTGCCTATCCACAGGATGTGATGTTCCAAGAGGAATAGGTGACTGACGCCGTTGTACACCACAGCGACACAGACTCCAACTTCAGAAGGCTGACAATGACTGTGTTTATTACTGGGAATCTTTTCCCTTTTATACTGTTCTACACAGAGCAATTAGATTGGTAAAACAAAGACAAACCTCTTCAATCCCATTGGTCAAACCAGAGGGACGTCAAGAAGTCCCTCCTAGGGAAAGAATGTAAAAAAAGTTACAGTTAGAAAAACATGTCTCTGGTTTACAGAAAAATCCCTGGGAAAAGAATTACAGAAAATTCCCTGGGAAAAGAATTTCAGAAAATCAAAACATCTCAGGCACAAACCAGGGCTACAGGTGACATTCCTGAATGATGCCTGAAAATGGGCAGACAAGGATCCAGGAGAGCAGAGTAATGGTGGTGAGGGTTGACTAAGGAGGAAAAGGCATGCAAGGCCATGAGCTAATGTCTGAGGGATCCTTAGGGTAGGATTCCTTAGAAGAAGATCTTCTTATCACCTGCTCTGAAAGATCCGAGGATGTTTTTACACTTGAAAAAGGCCCAGGAGCAACATTACACAAAGGTGCTTCAAGTGCTTTTCTGGGACATTCCCCCATGACCTCAGATGGAAAGCACGATGATGCTCGCTCCTTCCTCAGAGCAGACTGAAGAGGAAACATCCTGAGGTGGGATGGGGAGCAAACACCTTGTCCAGAGGAAGATAACCAACAGCTTCTCTGCATCTGGCTCATCACCAGCTGTGTCAGTCTTGGGCTGCAGTGTAATATCCACCTACACCGGGCTGACTCACTGGTGAGATCCCTCAGCGCACACCCTCCGTTCTTCTCCCGCCGCTGTAGGTGATTCAAGCAAGCAGGGGTGGACTTGTCCTCTCAACAAGTGCCAGGAGAACAAAAAAAAAAAAAAAGTCCCCTCCCAAGCCAGCATTATGCCAGGGTTAGGGAGACAACTCTATCCCTGGGAGCACACAAAAAAAGAGACCCGACTCCAGAAAACACCGAGACAATGCAACGCCTCCCTCCTCCCGCCTGGCACGGGAGCCCGGGGTCCCCGCGCCTTTCCCCCCCAGTCTAAAACATCTCAGGCTTCCTGACTGAGCTTGGCTGAGCTCTACAAACATGAATAAGCTCCCCCTGTCCCAAAGCCAACTGGATGGAACTCAAAGTTTGGACGGGACCCTCCGTTTGTTACGGGGAAAGCGGCCGGAGCAGCCCCCCTTGACCAGCGCTGCTGGCCGGAGAGAAGGACAGAAGGTCTGACAGAAGCACTGGACACACAATCCCTTCCAGCCCCAAAGACACAGAGGTGGCCCTAAATCTACCCCATTCACCGAGATGACCTAGTTGTGTGGTCAGTAGGTTAGAGTGGAGTGAAGTTCAGGGAGAATATCCTGATTGGAGGGATCTCCCATGATCTCTCCATCTCCCACAGTCAGTGCCCTTTTGTCCCTTAATTTTCACCCCCAGCCCCTGATACCAGGCTTTCTATCCACCTTATAACTCAGAGGGTTGCAGGCTTGTTTATATCCAGCTTAACTCTTCTGCCATCAGCTTTACACCAGGAGAAGATCTGGCATTGTGCTTTGTCACCTCATCCCTGGTGCTGGATTCTTGGGGTGGAGAGGTTTTGTTTTGATAATTCAATTTTTTTTTCCCCTTCCCTTTTCTTACTTCTGTTCCATTCCTGAGGAAGCCTGGAAAAGGTGGCAGCCACTTTGTGTCCCAAGCAAAGCAGCTGTGACTGTGAGCTTCCATCCCCCAGGAAAGCTGGGGTGCTGCACACACCCCACACCCAGTTTCTCTGGAAGCTGAGGGACCAGCTGGGTTCAACATCCACGCTGTGACCAGCAGCCTTTTCCTCCCATCTCCGAGACAATGCCTCTCCTCAATGCATTTGGAATTGTGTGCAGAGGAAAAACAGCCCAGAGAAGAGATGGATCACACGTGAAAAAGCTACTTAGCCCCTAAATAAAAGAGGGGAGTGATTAAATTGCTCGTCTGTGTCTTCCCTGATGGGTTGAGGATGGACAGACAGACAGGCAGACATTTCCTTACTGATCTTTAATGCCATTACAGTACCCTAATTAAATGCATCTCTAAATTTAAAAATGCATTGACGTTTTAAAAACATGACACATTTTTCAGCCAGCCCGCCGAACAGCACACTAATGATACATTAACTGCTTCTAAACGTTAAAAACAGAAGCTTGAAACAAAACGTTTCCCTTTCCTCTTCCCTTTTCTGGTGGCGACTGTTAATAAAGGATTTAATCACCCATTTTACATCCTGTTTAAAAAAGAAGGGGCTTTCCTGATAACAGATGCCCCTCTGGCCAACTGGCAAGGAAAAAGGGGGATGTATGAGGGATATAAATGTATTTCAGAGGACAGCCAACAAAAAGAGGGAGAGGGGGAGAGAGAAAGAGAGGGAGGAAGAGGAGGAGGAGAAGGGGGGAAGGAGGGAAAAAAAAAAAAAAAAGAACCTGAAAGGATTAGAAATTAAAAAGAAGGTATTTTGTGCTGAGCTAAATATTATTTTGTTTCCATTGAAAGGGTTAAGAAAACAAAGACAGAGTTGACAATTTCTCCCGACTGGAAGCTGGGAATGGCCCACGGTGGCACAATGCTATTATTCTTGCATGGGCCCATTCTCACTGGATTTTCCACAAAATCTTTAATAATTTGATTCTTTTCAGCCTCAGCAGCCAGCTGAGCTCTTTAAGAAACAGTAACAAAAACCCAGAGAAAAACCCACTACTGAGAGGGGAGCTTTGGCGGAGAGCTGAGCTGAAGCCGATTAGTTTGGCCTGAATAGAGCCAGCCGGGTCCTCGAGCTCTTGCTCAGCCTGGAGCCCTCTGTCTCATTCATTGCAGTACAATATCACCACCAGAGCCCAGGCCTAGACACTAAATTACACTATTATAAAACTAGATTGATACACAAACTTTCCCTCCCAGGCTGAGTAGGGGACTTTTTTCAACAACTTTTTTTTTTTTTTTTTCCCCCTCAGGCTTGTGGGGTTTTTTTGGTTGTTTTTTTTTTTTTTTTTTTTTTTTTTTTTTTTGTGGTGGGGGCAAGCTGGGGGTCTATTCAGGCCATTCATATCGAGGATATCAATTCTTAATGGTGCCACACACACAAACTGCAAGCACGGGGACACAACCCCGCGGGTTCCCCCGGAGGGGGAGGGCGGCAGGAGCTGGCGGGGGTTTTGTCGGGGTTATCTCCCCCAAAAAAACCCAGCAGGGCGGGAGCCTTTCATCGGCCTCAGGCAGCTGGCATTGTCTCCTGGAATTCACATCGGGCCAGGGGTGGCAGCTGAGTGGGAAAGGCAGAGGTTTGACCCTGAGCATCCCCTGAGTGTCACCTGTCCCCACCTCTGGCCGTCCTTCGCATCCCTCGGGCCGGTCTGCACATTTCTAAACGTGGGGTTTTGTTGGGGGGGGGTGAAGAGAGAAAAATAAACACCCTCGAGGTCGCCTTTGGGGACCCTCCTCTTCCATTCTGACAGGCAAGTTCTGGGTTTGGCCACACGGTCCGAAAGAACAGAGATTTTTTGCAAGGTTGGCTCCGGGTGCTGCGTTTTAACAGCGCCAAACCTCGGCAGCTCGGGGTGGCAAAACCTGATTGGGTTACACAGCATATTCCTACAGCTGCAAACCTTCCTACAGCTGGTTTTGGGTTGTTTTTAAACCCTTGAGAAATACTAAATCCTTCCTTAGGAGAGACGAGGGTCCTCAGCAAGGAGTCCTCAGCGTTGTCACCTCCTTCAGCCTGGAGGGAGCCTCCTCTTCGTAACGCTCTCTTGTAACTCCTGTTTTACTCATTTTGGGCTCTAAAACACGGATTTAGGAATGCCACTTTGGAAAGGAGCAAGCTGGAAGTGGGGAGGGGAGGGAACAGAAGGGATCTGGAGGAAAGAGGGGTTTATAGGACGGAAAACACCCTACATCCGTGCATCCCCATCCCACACGCCCTCATCCTTGTAGACAGGATGCAAAACTCCATCTGAGCACACAGGACACAACGATGTCCGTGGAAAGCTCTGCATAATCCTCTTTATATTCATTTTCCAGTGTATTTTTGGGTGCAGGCTGCATGTCTCCATGAATCCTTCTTATTAATCTTTCCCTGGAATTTATCTACCTTAATCCCTGCCTAGTTGTTTGGGTTTTGTTTGTTTTTTTTTTTTTCCTTGCCCTTGCTGCAATTATTTCTGTTAAAGCAGATACTGTTGAAAAAGGAGGAAATACAGGGTTTTGCTTATTTTTCCTGGGAAAAATGCACGGTGTGGGGAAAAAAATCCTCCATTTCCTTGCCTGTGCTGGCACTCGTGGAATTTATTTTCCCCAATTTTTCGCTTTCTTTTCTCAAAGCCACATCCATCAATGAAAACAATCTCCCCCTCCTCTGCCTCCAAACCTCAGGCTCCCCAAATGCTCTGAATATATTAAAAGCAACACAAAAAAAGCAGCAACCCAACATGCAAATTAAATTAAAACTTACTCCCCGCAAGGGGGAAATAAACAAACAAACAAAACCCCCACAGCTTATATCTCCACAAAGAGGAGAAATTAAAGGAGATTTAACAGTTGGAGGAGTTTGGACTCTTGTCAATAGTTTTTCTGAATGGGACCTGTTCCATGACATCAGCACCAATTCTAATATGGTCTGGAAGAGAGAGAGTTCTTTTCCCAAATCATTCATTGACTGGAAAGTGTTTGGAGTAGTTTCCACTTCGAATATTTTGGATATCGTGGATTAAAAACACGGAGAAAAGGAATCCTGGCTGTTATCAATGCCGTCTTGGTCATTCCAAAGTGTTAATGGGGCAAACTGGGCACATGGCTGCAGCAAGTTTGGAACGCTCTAATTAAGACAAGCAGAGTTAAGAAATGACACAACCCATGGTTTGCTCCCCGGTGTCTTTCTTTTTTCTTTTTTTTTTTTTTTGTGTTGTCCTGAGTGTGGCTGTGGGGAGGGTTTCTCACGTGAATTGGGTGTGTGCTGCCTGGCCCGGGTGCCTGGGAGTGACAAGGAAAACCCAATCAGGGCAGGAGAAATAATTAGCATTGCAGCACATGGAGGAATGACCCTAAAACATCTGAAAGCTGCGGCTGCTTGCAGAGAGAAACAAAGGAGCCCGAGAAGAGAAGAAAGCAGCAATTAGAAAGGAGAGAATGAGCTGGGATGTTTGAACCACAGATCTGTAAATGGACACAAATTGTCCTGATTTTCTTTTTTTTTTTTCCCCTTGCTTTTCTCTCAGGGACAGTAGCTTCAGGAAAAGTCATTTAGGCAGGATTATATCAGAAGTAAAATCCAACCAACCAGGATCCAATCTCTGCATTTTAAGGCTGGTGAAGGTTCTTGGATTTTCATAAATTAATTCTAATATTCACCAAGATCCATGGAATAGACGTCTGGGAAGCAGCCAGGTATTTTCCTTCCATGTCGTGCTTATCGGGCACAATTTGCAAATTTCTCCTCGAAATCGTTCTCCACATTTCAACAGCTCCTCAGCTTCGAGGCTAAAATTGTTCCTGGCAAGAGGCAGAGGAAGTGGTGGCTGAGAAGTGGCTCAGCAGCTGTCTGGCAGCAGCACCAGCTCCCGTCAGCATCCATCAGCGAGCTGGCACCGGGTCAGGGGCACCAGGTACCCTCCCTGCTCCCAGCAGGTGACACACGAGGGTTTTGTTCATCAAAAACCTCACCCTGACCCCAAACCCATCTGTGTCATCCCCTGGCAATGCAGCCGACAGCAGCAGATTGCGCTGATCTTGGTGGTTTGCTCAATAATTAGGCTAAGAATCCCCAAAGACTCCAAAACCTGAGGGAAAACCCCCAAATTTCATTATTTCTGGACATCCTTGCCGTAATCTGGTGGCCATAGGGGAATTTGTGACAAAACCCTCCATATTTTATTGCCAAAATATCCGTGAGCCAGCGGGTCCCAAACTAACACCAGGCTCACCCCGGGGAAAGCCGCGGTGGGAATCGGCCAGGAAGACAAAGTGGGAACGACAGAAACCAAAGGGTTTCACCCCCCAGAGAAAATGGGATTTCTCATTCCAGCCACGGGGGTGGGGCCACGGGCAGGAATGTGTCCTGCTTCCCAATCCCCCACCCTGTGACACCCAACTTCCCTGGCAGGGCACGAGTTGGACGAGTGCCCGGACAGGGAATAAGGGGCCATTGTGGGGATGTGGCTCAGCCCTGGACTGTCTGCCTGTGCCGTTCCAAATGGCTCAGCCACCTCGGGTCCCCTCCCCAGGCGCTGCCATCCCACTGGGGACTGTAGCCATGGTTCGTGCTTGCAATGTTTTGCTTTCTCTAAAACTGTTCCTAGGCACAATTCTGTAAACAAGGGATGTGCTATTGTACACTATCCTGGTGTTTTTTGCATTCTTTCCCAGAGGAGGGAATTTACTTGATGTCCCTCTGAGTCGACCAATGTGGTCCAAGGATTCCACCCCTTGGGTGGGTTCTCTGTAAAAAGGTATGAGGGGAAGTAGCTCGAGAATAAAGACAGATTGGAGTCAATCTTCAGCCTTCTGAGAACGAGTCCGTGTCCTTGTTTCGTGTCCTATTGTGACAGGGGACCTCCCCGTGGCAGCAGGGAAATCCAGGGATTTGGAGATGCTCCCGTACCGAGCTGGCTGTCCATGTTTATCCTCTATGTGCAAAATCAGAGGCAGCTGTAAAAAACTCTTACTTCACTTACTCCCTGGAGCATGAGCACTTGTGAGCTTTCAGAGGTCCAAGCACTCCTTCAGATGCTTTTACTCCTGTAAATCACTTTATTTCTCCTTTTTATTTTTTTCTCCCTTTTCTCTTTTTATGATGGCACAGCAAGGAGTTCCTCAGGTGGGGACACAGCACCACAGCTGTTCATGGCTTGTGCTGGGTTTGCATCCCTGATTTTTCACTCTGACAGGAACCCAGGTGATCCATCCTCTTCAGGAATGCCTTTCATACCACAGCCCTGCCTCTCCTTCCAGAGCAGACAGATTTTTTTTTTCCCCCCAGCTCCTTTTATGGAGCTGCAGCACCACAGCAAGACAGGTCGTGCCCTGCATGAAATCCCCCAAAACCTTCAGTCTCCCAGAGGTTGGGGGAGTTGAGAAAAGGGCAGATCCAGGCCCTGGGGTTCTGTGTGACCTCATCCAGCAGGAAAAAACCTCTAGAGCGAGCCAGAATGGTGTCCCAAACTGCTTCCTCACGCCACCAACCCCCTCACCCCCACAATTTATATTTTTCTCTGCATTTTTCTGACGTTTCCCAACGTGTTTTTTCTTGCGTTACATTTCTCAAGGAAGGCTGCCTGATGAGCAGCAAATCATCATTAATTCCTCAGGTATTCATCCTGATACAATTAACCCCCAACAGCCCAGGCTGCGCTTCCCAAAGAACCCTCCTGGTCCACATCCATCCCCACCACCTCCAGGGTGGTGTCTAAAACCCAATCCATGAACAAAAAAAGTGTGAGAGCGTGATCCAACCATTCATCCCCTCTGGATGTGGGAATTTAGAGACTCCATCTTAATTTTTCCAAGGTTTTTAAGGGACATGTCCCAGGCTTCATGCCCACACATCTTGCACTGCCCTCCACAAGAGCCATCAAAGCCACTTGGAGGATTTTCCAGTCTAAAAATTCAGGGGAAGTCAACAGCAAAAGCCCCATTTCTCTTCTGGGAAAGCCAGTGCAGTTGGAGAAGGAATGGCACAGCCAAATTTTGGGGGAGCCTAGACGACTCTTGCTGCCTCACCCAGGCCAGAAAGTCGTTCCTTTAGATTTCCCTGACAACAGGAATTTTTTCCAGCTCTTGCACTGCCTCTTTTCTACAAAATCTAAGGAAATTGAGGTGGCATCCCTGCCCATGGTGGAGAGATTGGAGCAGACGACTTTTAAGGCCTCTTCCAACCCAAACCGTTCTGTGGTTCCATTCCATGATTATATTCCATGGAATATCTCCCTGTGTCCCTCAGGAGAACATTTTGGTGGGAGTTTTCTGAGCACCACACGGGGAATTTTCTCCCCTTGGAAGGGGATTTGGTGTTTCAGCTGCACCAGGGCAAGGAGGTGAACGGTGCTGTCAGGAGGGGAAGGGGTGAGAAGTAGGCACAGTCCTGGAGGCAGTGGTTGGAGATACCTCAGGATGTCATCTCAACGTTAGAAACACCACATGGAAGAGCTCAAAGCCAAGTTTGCCATGAAAAAAACACCCCACTGGAACAGAAAACTGTTCAAGACTGGTTCTTCCCCTGCAGTGGGGTGGTACAGGGAGGGAGAGAAGTTAAAGCCCTTTCAGGCAAAGCCATATTGCAGCTCCCAGGGTGCAGATCAGAGCTGTGCCTCACCATCCTTCTTTTTCCAGGGGGAAGCTGAGGCAGGGAGACTTGCTCAGACAGCAAGAGAACACACCTGATAGTAGCTCACTTTTACTCTTCTGAAATCACCCTGCTCCCAGTGATCTGAGGAAATGCTCATAAATATCTTTTTTCTTTTTCTTTTTCTTTTTCTTTTTCTTTTTCTTTTTCTTTTTCTTTTTCTTTTTCTTTTTCTTTTTCTTTTTCTTTTTCTTTTTCTTTTTCTTTTTCTTTTTCTTTTTCTTTTTCTTTTTCTTTTTCTTTTTTCTTTTTCTTTCTCCTTTTCTTTCTTTTTTTTTTTTTTTTTTTTTTTTTTTTTTTTTTTTTTCTGTGGTGGCTGGAGAAACCAGGATGATCCATCCTGTATGATTATTTCCTGAAACTAATTTTTCTACTTTTCCAGCAGCCACAGCTTTAAAATCTTTAGAGAGCAGAGCCCTCACCTCCTCCAAAGGAGAAGATCTTTACAAAGCTGGTTGGGAAATTACAATTTTTTTCTCAACACCATCCATCAATCCCTAAAGGGAAGGTGTAACAGCAAAGGATTTTCACTCCAATGTTACACTGAGAGGGGGGGAAAGCCCTGTTTCAGATCTGGGACGTTGGAATTAAAAGGAAGTGTTGGGGATTTGGGCCAAACTCACTGAAACAGCCTCAGATTTGGAGCTGACCCCTCCTTGCTCGTGCTGCACTGTGAACACAGCTCACAGCCCTTTTTTTCCACTGGGATCTTGCAGACAAAGAGCAGGATCGGCCCCGTGCCAGGCAGTCAGGTGGGATCCAAATGTTCCAGGTTTGCTGCTCTGGGATCCTGGCTGGTGAGCCAGGAGCTAAAAGGCAAACCGGGATCTCTGCAGCTCAAAGATAACCCAGGGCAGGAGGGGATAACCCAGCTTCCATCCCCTGCCAGCTTGTCCTCAGCAGCCCTGCAGCTCGCCATAAAATCCTTAAATTTGGAAAACACCTCTCAGACCACCGAGTCCAGCCCTAGTCCTGCAGCATCTCTCGAGCTGCACCACTGCAAACTGAAGGAAAATGAGAATTTCCAGCCCTTTTTGGCTGCAACTTCCTCACCAAGGACCCTGCCCCCAGCCCGGGTACCTCCAGCCACAGCCGAGCTGGGGAAAGCCCCGGAGAGGAGCTGGAAAATCCCAAAGGATGTGGGACTGCCACCTCCCGAGCAATGTGGATTTGCTCCAGCATCCCACGGAAGGAGCCAGCCCCGGGATAAAGGACCTTGTTGACTTTTAACACCACCTGGGAGCGGGGACGGGGCGGGAGGCATCAGAGCAACAAACCCAGCCAAGGAGGAGGAGGAGGAGGAGGAGGAGGAGGAGGAGGAGAACAAGAGGTTTACAGCCTGCCTTGAAAAGCCCTAAAAAAAAAAAAAGAAAAAAATAGAGTGACATTCTTGGCTCCCCTCACACCTATTAGCTTAGGAAATGGTGCCCGGTGTCCGCTGGGACCTGACTGAGACCAAAGGCAGGGGACCTGTTAGCAGGTACTTGAGAGAGGGGCTGCTGCCCGGAGGGGGCTGCAGGCGTGAGAAGCCCCCGCAGCCTCCCTCATTCGGCTCCCCTAATGACCATATAAAAGGCTCGGGGGGCAATCAGCTCCCCTGCCAGCCTCCCGGCCCCGCACAAACCCCCCGGAGCACCCCGGAGGGACCGGCGTTCCTGCATATCCATCCATCCCTCCCTCCCTGCCGCCGCGGTGGGGGCTGGCCGGGCTGTTTTCCCAAGGAGAAAACGGGGATGTGTCACACTCCGGGTAATTTGGCCTTTGATGTCTGCGAGCATCTTCGGGCGGCAGCTGCCTCTGCATCCCAGATGTGCGCGCCGGGATGAAGCCAAGGCAATCCCGCAGGTTTTTTTGTAGCGAAATCGCTCTTGTTTTTCTCCAGACGGGCATAGGGAGTTCCTTGGTGAAAACAAAAGTTGCTTTTCTTCATCCACCATCTCTTTTTTTGGCCGCATATCCCTGGTCCTGAAATGCGTTTTAAGTTTGGGGCAGTCTAACTGGTGGTTTTCCTTCATTTTGCCTTGTAAAGGACAAAAAAAACAACAAACACCAACACCAAAAAACCAAAAAACAAAACCAAAAAAACAAAACCAAACCAACCAACCAACCAACCAACAACAACAAAAAAACCCCAACCCCCCCCCAAAAAAAACCCAAAAACCAAAACAAACCAAACCCCCCAAAAACTCCCCCAAAACACACAACCCAACCTGTCTGAGGAAAATGGAACGGTTTTATTTCAGCGTTTCCAAATGAAGATGTGCAGATTCCAATCTTCAACAGGACTCAATGCCACTTTTGTTGTCGAAAATGTTTTTCCGAAATATAAAATATAAACCAAAAACATTGGTTTAAGCGATTTATTTTCATATGGATATTTGAAATGAAAAAAAAAATTGAACTGACTTTGTCTCCATCACTTCTGAGCCATTTTCCCCCCACTCATTTAGTTTATTAAGAATGTAATTTTTGATTTTCATAGAGTCACAGGGCTTTTGATTGTTTTATTTTTTTAAGCTTGTTTTGAGGGTGGACTTTTACTGAATGAAGAGAATCCTCTGTTTCATCATAAGGCAAGTGGATCACACACTTGTGCAGGGTTTAGGAGGCCACACTCAGCATCCACCACCTAAAACCCAACCTCCTGTATCCACCTGTGCTCAGTGAGAAGACTCAGGCACCCCAAGTAACTTAGGCACCATTTTTCCACCTCTTTCCCCATCCCCTGTGCCCAAAATTTACACAGAACCTTGTATTTTCCTTCAGAATTGAATGTTCTTTAGCCTAAGAGATGCTCACAGTCCTTTCTCTTCCAGAGGGAGGCCAATGCTGCCTTCGAAGATCTTCCCACATCCAGGAGGTCACTGGGGCTTTTGGAAAGGCCTGTCCAAGGGCTGGATCACCAACCTCTCCCTCACCTTCTTCACCCTGTTCCTGCCCTCGGACCCTTCTCAAGTCAGAGCATTAAATGCTCTGGGTTTGTTTGTATTGATTTTCTGCAAGCAGTGCTTTCTTCTCAGGAAACTAAGAGGGGAAAAAAACCAAGCAAACAAAAACAACCAACCAAAACAAAACCAAAACAAGGAGAAAACAAAAGGAACTAAAAAGGAAAAAGAGCAGCTCATGTCTCCAGTCCCAACACGTAGGAAGCCTCCACAGAGGCTCTGATTTCAAAAGGAAGAGGTGCTGCCTCCTAACTCATCCCTCGCTTCTGCCAGGAGAGCCTCAGCCATCACTGAAGCCACATCAGGCTATTCCCCATGACAAATCACCCACTTCTGCTCTCCTGGCTGCCTGAAGGATTCTGCCTCCCCCAAAACCACGGGAGGCTCAAGAGCTGCAGCGAGCTCCCTGCAGGGGGAACACTGCCCTCACCCAGCCAGGGGGTTCCTCCTGCCTCCAAAGCCCTGCACAGCTGTCCTGGTTTAGGGCAAAATTGGGAGGAAACCTCTGAAGGGGTTCTTCTGGAAAAGCAAACTCAAACGGCCCCTCCTCTCAGCCGGTCCGGGAAAAGGACTTCTTCAGAGAAAAGTGGAAAAAACTATTTATTTAATAAACAAGATGCCTACAAATGCAAAGATTGAATAATATGAAACAATAAAACTTCTCGCAGCTCTGAAGAGAGATGGCAAACTGAGCCAGTCCTTGCCGTGGGTGTAGCTCAGCTCCCTCAGTCTCTCACCAGCCCCACTCCCTCCGCAGGTCCAGGCCCCAGCAGGCCGCAGGTGCCAGCCCTCGCTGCTCCTCTGGGTTTGTCAGTCCAGAGCAGATTTAAACAGTCCCAAGAAAAAGGAAAAAACAGTCTGGGAAACTTCTCTGCCCTAGCTAGCTAAAGCTAGCTAAAAGCACAGGAGATCTCTGTCCCACCGCTGTCCGTGCCTCAGACCAAGGCCGCAGCCAGGCCGTGTGGGAGTCAGGCAGTTTTCTCAAAACAAACTGCTGCTGCTTCTTTCTCCCCCTTCACTCCCAGAACCATTTTAAAGGTACAGAACTTTAATATACAACACAAACAGAACAGACAATTGGGGATACAAGCAGCATAAAGTCACTCTACCACAACAGCCCTTCCATCCTCCCTGCCTGAGCCTGGCAGCTTCACCAGGGCATCAGGGAAAACCTTTCTGGGCTGAGGGAGCAACCCCACATCCCCTTTTTATAAGCAAGGCACCGACTGAGAGTGGCTCACCCAAGAAATCTGTGCCATGGGAGCCTCTTCCCCTCTCCCTCACCCACAGGCCCAGCCTCAGAGCCATCCTTTACCTGTCATTGCCAGTAATTAATTGGCTGCTGATTGGTATTTTGAAGCATTGTTGTTCCAAATTGTGGAAGGACCTGGAAAAGGAACGGCCAAGGGGCAATCGGCACTGAGATGTTGTGGGTCCTCGAAGAGCAGCCATGGATTGAAAAAATCTTTAATGAAGCTTGATGAAGAGGTCTCTCGGGTTGGCTCTTTTCCTGAGATTTGGGTGGTTTAGAGTCCTTTGCCCTCTGAAAAGCCCCAAGCTGGACACAGGAACAAAATGGAGTCTTCAGATGTTCAGTTTTCAAGGTTGTTCATGTTGTTTATTATTTCTTATCTTTTCTTTCGCTCTGTGCCCGGCCAAGATCTTTGCATCTCAAGCATCAGGCAAGGATTCCTCCTCTAATGGAGGCTCATCATCTCTTATACTAATTATTACATATCTATTATTTACAATTTCACACCAATATCTACATTCTATACTAAACATGTCATCTCTACACTGACCCAATCACCTTGAACTACTTTGTGCCACCGTCACAGCAGAAGATGGAGATGAAGAAGAAGAAGAAGAAGAGGAAGAAGAAGAAGAAGAAGAAGAAGAAGAAGAAGAAGAAGAAGAAGAAGAAGAAGAAGAGGAAGAAGAAGAAGACAACCCCAGGGCACCGCCCAGATTCCTCCATCTTGTCCCCATTCACCCCTATTCTAAAAACCCAAATGTGACAAACTACACTATTCTTTATTACACCTTTGTGGCTTGTAATTCCTCTCTCAGTGTTGGAAGTCTTTCCCATGGACTAAAGTCAAAGCCAGTGTCTTCCTGGGCTCTGTGCCAGGGCCTCCAACCCTCTTGTACAGATCCCAGACCCCCCTGTACAGGTTTCCAACCTTGTTGTTCAGGTCTCTGTCTGTCCAGGGCATCCAAAGGAATGCCCTGGACTCCCACAGAGGCCAGTCGATCACAGAAAAGAGGGAATTCTCCTGAATTCCCAGGAGAAGCCACACTTGCATGCCTCTCAGTCCCTCCCCACAGTCTCCTAGAGGCGCCCCAAGAGAAGCTCAGGTGCATGAACGGCCTTTGCAGAAATGTCCTTGATGTTTCTTCTCTTCACAAGAGCAGCTGGAAGTTCAAAGCATTTATCAAAAAGCCAAAGGAATTCCATCACTGTGTAGATCTATGTTAAAAAAAACCCAACAAAACAAAACAAAACAAAAAAACCCTCAACAAATTTTAATAGGACTTGCTGGGAAGGCTTAATCTGATTTTTCTTTCCCACTTGAAACCCCAAGTATGAGCTGTATCCTGCAGGTAAATGGCAAATGCAGCGCTGAGTTTGGAAAAATCTTCCCTTGGAAATCTCTGCTGTGCAGGAACAGGGGTCAGATGCTGTTTTCCAAGAGCTTTCCTGAACACCAAAAAGCTGGTACAGAAAAAACCCTCTCAGATGTGTCCACATGAGTGCTGGCAAAACCATTCCAGCTTTGGCCACCTTCTCACTCTGGAGGGTTTAAGCTCTTGATCTGAATTTCACATAACCAATTTCCAAGTTATGAGTTGCCACTGCCTGGAAAAAAAACACTTCAGCCAGCCTGGAAAAAGGAATAATTCCAATAATTTTGCTGAGGTGAAGACCTGCATCTCCCATTCCAAAGGTGCAGAAATCAAAGCTAAGCCTGAAACACCCAGCTCAGGTTTTATTCCTGATTCGATGGTCTTGATCCCCCTATCCAAGATCAGATCTTGGGCGAACATCAAGTCTTACTTTGCATGGATTTATTTTGCTATTGGTGCAGAGGAAGGCTCAGTTTGTGATCCCAGGCTTTGCTTCAGCATCTTCTTCCTTGCTGTTTGATGGCATTCCAAGCATGACCTGTTTAAATTTTGGACATTTGTCCTGGCCAAGAAGATTGTCCCAAATCTTTCCTTTTGCTAGAAGCAAACAGCTGGGCTGGTTTTCCCCCCTTGGGCACCTCTGCCTTATTTCTGTTGTGAATTAATCCACATTTTCAACTCCCACTGCCTGTTTTTGGGTGGATTGAAGAGCCTTTGAGCAGACAGTGCTCGTTCCTCAAGGCACCTTTTACGTTTTTGTGGAAAAATCCACAAGGGCTCCCCAAAGGATGGTGGTGGGAGGCTCTGAAGCAGAAAAAGGTGGGAGAGAGGAGGTGGTTTGGGGAATGGAGCCATCACCCCCAAGGACAATGACAATTTTGATGCCTGTTGATGTTTCAGCTTGCGTGTATTTCAGGTTCTGTGCTGCCCAGGGGTGCAGCTCTCAGCCTCACATTCAGGGTCACTCAGCTCTGCACAGAGCAGGGACACAAAACAAATCCTGGTCCTGCTGCACACCAAGGACAACTGGGACAAGTTTCCAGGCCCCAAAGCACAAACAGCGGTGGCTGAAGGGAGAAAACAAGAAGGGTGGGACTGCATCAGCTGGAGCTGGAATTGGACAATTCAACCCCAATGTGCAAATGGACCAGAACCGGTCAAAGTGTGAGACCTCCTGATCATTTGTGTCCATTTTGTGACCATTTTTTGTCCATTTTGTGACCATTTTGAGTCCACCTTGGGTGCAGCCCTGGCCAGGCTCTTGTCCTGCTCAAGGTGTGTCCTGGAGGCCTTTCAATAAATCCCTACTTTATTCTCCAGCTCTGTCCAGCCTCTGTTCCAGCTCAGCCTTCCCAAGGCATCAATGTCACCATTGTTTGGCTTTGCAGGACACAGGGTCCAAGGCTCTGTTGGAGGGTCCCAGTTAAATGTTCTCATCCCTGCTGAACCCAGCCAAAGGGGAACTGCTCAAACTTTTGCCTCACTCCTGGGCCCGGTTTCTCATTTTTGACCCCAAAAAACCACCCCCTAATGGGCTTCACTGTTTCCTTCCTGTTTTGCAGCTGCTGTTTGCTGCTCCTTAGGCAGATCTACAGTCAGAACAAAAGTCACTCAGTGTGTCTTGCGCAAGGACAGGCGGAAAAAAAAAAAAATCCCCAGCCCATAAATAAATAAAAAAGGAAGTAAAAAAAGCAAGATTTTCTCAAAGCAATGGCTTGCAGCTAAGCATTTTCAGTCACCTCCACTGACCAGACAGGTTATTCGGAGTAATTCCAGCCCTGGAGATGACATTTGACATGACATGTACATGAGATGTATCATTTAGGTCACCGTGCTAAAGCACCAGACACCCCCCCCCTTCCTCCTCCTCCCCTCCTCTGTGCCCCTCGGGGAATCTCAGAGTTCAGGGTCTTTAAAGCTGAATTCCCTGCACAAGAGTTCAGCACCTTTCAACCTTTCCAGACCTATTACAGGAAGAAAACTGAGTGGAAGGAGTGTGGAGGGCAGGAGGGAGGGTCAGGGGTTGTTCCAAGGCAGGTTATTTACAGGCAGGTTTGGAAGCTGAAAAGAGATTTTTTTTTTTTTTTTTGCATTGGTTGGAAGGGAGATAAAAGTCCCTGGAATGGTTCATTTCCATGGCCGGTGGCAGAGCACAGGCTCCTCCTAAAAACTTCATAAATGCACCTTTAATTCTGCAGTAATTGAGAGATAAAGGCAACAGAGTGGGATATCACCTCAGGACACTGGTTTAAAATTAAGAATAAAGACATCAAGGTGGGGAAAGCAGCACAATCTATCCAGCCATGATCTACTGATTCACATTTGAGGTGAGTTTGTGACATTTGGTCTGGCACTGAGCAGCAGTTTGGGATGGGGAGGTGCTCATTGAGCCTCAGACAAAGCCACGTGCAGGATCAGATCAGCTGCTCCTACCAGAGCCTGCCGTAGGAAGATCACCCATCCATGAAAATCCACTGGGATTCATATTTTACTTTATTTTCTTTCCCTGCACACGTTTATGGAATTCTCCAAACCTCCCAGCTCAGAGGAATGCATAGAATTATTGGTATCTGAAGGATACAGCCCTGAGTGGGATCAGTTCACAGGACCACACTTCCCACACAGGGAAATGGTGGAATTACCATCCCTGGAGATGCTCAAAGATCGTGTGGGTGAGGCACTTGTGGACATGGTTTAGTGGTGGTCTTGGCAGTGCTGGATTAACAACTGGATCTGATGGTCTTAGAGGCCTTTTCCAACCTTAGCAATTCCATGATTTCATGGAATAGAAATGGCTCAGAAGCTGCAGGGAGGCAGATGGGACTTTGTGATGGACAAACATTCCCTTGTCCCACCAGGAAAAACTTCCTAGGCCTGTTTGTGTGGTTACATTTGCAAGGAGCACAGGCAAAGGGCCAGGGAGATGGAGCTGGAAGGGAAATGAAGGTGTTGCTCAGGTGTCACCCATGTGGTGTTGATGTCACCTCCAAAGCATGGAATGTCTTCCTGGCACTGGTTGGGAGCCTTGAGAGGTGACAGGGAAGGACTGGCCAGGAGCAGGGACCAGGATGGACCTTCGAGGAAGTCTGCCCACCTGTCCTGTGGGGGCAAAACAAGCCAGGGCCTTCCAAAAGCAATTCCAAGTATGGCTCCATTCCAGGATTTTGGGGCTGGAGCCATGTGGGCCTGATATTTCTGGGTCTGAGAGATTTTAGCCTGCTAGCGGCTGCTAACTTGTCCCAAGGAAAAAATTTCTCAAGAAAGCTTCTTCTCAAAACAATCTTTGCAAACCACTATCCTTTCTCAAAACAATCCTTCCCCAGGTGGTGTTTTGCTGTTTCTCTAGTTTAACCCATGGGATTGGAGAGGTGTCTTTCCTATTCACCAGTCATGTTAAGTCTGTATCAGAAAGGTAGTAAGAATTAAAAAAATAAGCCTTTTTTCTACGCTCTTTGCCTTCTGAAATATTTGGACTCTCTCATCTTTCTTCCGTGTCCTACAGGCGACAGAGCCAGGAGGGTTTTCCCAGTGGCCATGCTGCACCGTGGGCCCTTGTTGCTCCCCACTGCAGGCTCTCAACATCCTCTGGCTGTGAATGACTCCTGAGCTTCTCCTGAAGTTCTGAGAGCAGAAGGGAACAATGAATTTTTGGAAAGTTGGATTATCCCGATACAACTATTCCAGAGAGATCTTTGTGAGAGGACCCTTCGCCTTGTCAGAGACCAGGGAGGTCTGGGCAGGTGGTGGTGGCAGAAATGATCCAGATGATGCCTTAAGTTTCAGCTCTGATGTATTTCAGGTTCTGTGCTGCCCAGGGGTGCAGCTCTCAGCCTCACATTCAGGCTCACTCAGCTCTGCACACAGCAGGGACACAAAACAAATCCTGGTCCTGCTGCACACCAAGGACAACTGGGACAAATTTTCAGGCCCAAGGGTGGGACTGCATCACCTGGAGCTGGAATTGGACAATTCAACCCCAATGTGCAAATGGACCAGAACTGATCAAAGTGTGAGACCTCGTGACCATTTTGTCCATTTTGTGTCCATTTTGGGTCCATTTTAGGTCCATTTTGTGACCATTTTGTGACCATTTTGTGGCCATTTTGGGTCCATTTTGTGACTATTTTGGTTCCATTTTGTGACCATTTGGGGTCCAAATGTGACCATTTTGTGACCATTTTGTGTCCCCCTTAGGTGTAGCCCTGGCCAGGCTCTTGTCCAGTCCAATGTGTGTCCTTAAAGGCCTTTTAATAAATCTCTGCTTTATTCTCCAGCTCTGTCCAGTCTCTGTTCCAGCTCAGCCTTCCCAAGGCATCACATACACGGGTCCATTGCACCTTGGAGAGGTTCCCACACAAGGGACAGGTGTCTCCATCCATGTCTTTTTTCCCAGGGTTTGTCCAACTCCGTAGGGCTTAAACCAGGAAACATTCTCCTGTTATCCTCGTGGCTGACTCATCCTGCAGGATTCACTCCCCCCACAGACCCAGCTGTGGGACACAACCCTCCAGCAGCTGCGCCCCAAGTTCTCCAAGCTCTAGCTTCCTTGGAAAACAGAACATTCCCTGCTCCATGGTTTTACATGTCCTAATTTTGGCCACACGAGCTGTTCTAATGTTGCCCTGTTTTTCTCTGTTCTTCTCTGTTTTTCTAAAGTTCTACTTCTGTGTTTACCTTTTGCAATGGAGTTTCTCACACACTTTACATGTAAACAATGATTGTTTTGCATTCCTTTCTGGAGGAGGAGAGAATTGATGGACTGTTGGGTTGACCAGGGTGGTTGGAGAGGAAGATTTTCTTCCTCCAATCCATGGTCACTGTTGGAATTCTATAAATGTCAAAGTCTGTAAATAAACTGCCCCTTTTTTTTTGCCTTGGACGTCTCAATGTGTCAGTGTCATTCTTTTGTGTTGGATTGGGACATCCAGGACCCACAAGGGTCATTGAATCCAGCTCCTGACTCTGCATAGAACAACTCCAAAACTGGGTCCTGTCACAAATATCCTGACCAATATCCCGGGCTCATTCTTTAAAACTTCATCTCTTGTTCAGGCTGTTTGGGTCTCAAGCTCCCTATTCTCACCAGGCTGCTGTTTTTATTGCTCTGTGTGGACGAGATATTCCATGTTTTAATCCAGCTCCATCCCCATGGGGTTTTATCTCATGCTGCCTCCTCCAGCCCTGACTGCTCCCACTGGAAGAACCAACCTGGGTGATTGTGATCAACCTTGAGCCTGGAGAGAGACTAAAATCCTGGATGCTGAATTTCATGGACTGAGAGTGGAGACCACCTCATCACCTCACAGCTCCACATCACCATCCACGGACAGCTTTCATCTTGGAAGGTTAACCAAGGTCAGCAAAACCTCTGCCAAGTGGACTCCATGTTTGGGAAGGGAACATCTTGGAGTTTGTCAAAAGCTGGAAATGAATTAAAACAATCTGCAGTTGTTCCGCAGTAGTTGGGGATTTAATAGTGACAATTGGCCATATTGGTCTTGTTCAATTCAGGAGAATTAATCCAAGGATTTCATCCCATCTGAAGGGCAGAGGAGCATCCTTAGAGTTGCCTGCTTCTCACAGTTGGATATAAAAGGAGAGTGAGGAGCCTTGCTTGGCATTAAATATTTTGACATTTAAAAAGAGGTAAAATTATTCTGCAGCAAAGTGTCTGGAACAGAAGGTTTCCTTTGCAAGGCATTTGATAATCTGTGGCTCCACACCACATTTTTCTTGCTCTGTCCTAAATGTATCCTCAGTCAGTATCTATCTGTCCCTGCTCTTCCCAGTGCCCATAGGAGCAAAGCACACACTGCTTCCCCTTCTTATTTCCAGAAAGCCTTGGAAAAAAAGGGGTTCTCAAGGTTAGGTGGATAAAAAAATATGTAAACTTAAGCCTGAAACTCTTCGAAGGCTCTGTGCTTGAAATGGGCACAACTTCCTTTGGATGCAATTCCTTGGGTACCAAAAATTTGTGTTTTCCCATAATCATTTCACCTACATCTTCTGCTTAAAGGAGAAAAATCTGATTTTGGTCATGTTACCTTCACCTCTTACATTTCATTTCTCTCTGCTTCCTTTGAGACTGTGGACATCTTTTCTTCATGTCCTCCTACAGCAGTGCCTGCTCCCAGTTGTGTTTTCCAAAGTCCACTCAGCCCCTTTGGAGGCCTTTTGCTGACCACTGGGCTTGGAAGCAGGTGGGGAACACCTGTGTGGCATCAAAAAAATAGCAGTATGAAATTAAAAAAAAACAACAAAACCCCAAACAATAACGAAGCATTTCTCTCCCAGCCCCCCACCCCACCTTGTCCCAACCCATCTGCCAGATATAAAAGAGCATCCGTAATCTAATTAATCTGAGCATTGCCTGTCACGGCTGGAAGGCAATTTTGAAAGGCAAAAGTTAATCTCCTCAAAGCACAGGGACTTCCCACTCCCCCCCCAGCCCCACAGCCCCTTCATCTTTTTCCCAATCCAGAGGCTGGTGGAGGTGGCTGGGTGGAGGAATGTGGAAGAGGGAGGCGTCCCCTCCTCCTCTCCTGCTCTACAAAAGACGATTTTGTGAGAGGAGCTGCTGCTCACCCCAGACCTCTCCCACCACAGGAGGACCTCGAGGGGAGCCACAGCTGCCCAGCCTCACTCTGTGCCCAGCCAATTACCCTATCTCTTCCATCATCCAGCTCTTTGCTCCTTCTTTTTTCCTTCTCCCCCATTTTTTTTTTTTTTTTTGTTGTTCCTTTTTGGGCGAAGATTAAAAGATCTCACATGCTTGGAGAGAAGAAAGAGCCTCCAGTCCATCTCCACCTTGTCAATTATAAGCAAGGGGCTGGGGAGGGCTGCACACTGTTATTGACTTAAGCACTTTGGAAAGGTCATCTTCAAGGCCTGAACCTTCCCTTTGCCACTCCAAGCTCACCTGGGCCCATTAGGGAGGAATTTCTGGTCCCTCCTGTGTTTCATTTTGGGCCCACTGGCACTTCTGAGGGCTAATAGTCAAGGTGGGGAGGGAGGAGGTGGGATGGGGGCACCGAGGGGAAAATGAAGACAGGTGAGGGGAAAGAGAAGTCATTGAGGGACTTCAAAGTAGAACAAAGGCCCATCCAGATGTGAATAATTGCTAGGTCAGCACGTTAATCACAGGCAAGGGCTCCACTGCAAGACATCCCTGGTTGCTTCACAGGGGCACGGAGGGGAGGGGGGGGAGCAGACAAAAAGGCAGAGATACAGGAACAAAGCTTTGATACAGCAAGGAGCGAGCCTGAGAAAAACATTTTCCAGGTGATTATGTGAATAACGAGCCAACCTCTGTTTTATTAAGGGCACAGGCAGCCTGTAATTGCAGAGGGGCTACAGCTTGGGGGGCAGCGATGGACACACCACCCTCTCACACTGCCCAACAAAAGCCCCATCTCCCCACCTGACAGGGCATTTCCTGCCTGCCCAACACAATATCTGGGCTTTTCAGATCTCACTGTGGTGGGAGGGGACGATTGGGGTTTTGTTCTTGTGCCTTTGAGTGAATTATGACTCCAACAGCCTCTAACCAAAGGTTGAGAAGATGCTGGCTCGTCATCTTTGCTTTTTTTTTTTTCCCCCTCTTTTCCTCAATCCTGTGTTCCCGTGCCACAACACCAGCTGTGTTTATCTTGGAAAGGTCTTTCTTCTAAATCAAGCCACAAGGTTTCACTCACTGCAGACAAAACACCTTCCCACGTGGCTCTTTGCTGTGTAAATAAACATCCAGCATCTAAACAGCTCGAGGAGATGCCACACTGCTGACGTTTGCAGGTTCTCTTATTATAAAAGGAGTTTCTTATTGCAATTGCAATATTATTTCAGGGCAGCAGCTGGTATCTCTCCTTCCCTGTGCTCATTTTTCAACTGGTGTTTTTTATTAAAGAAAGATCTTATTTTTATCCAATATTCTTATTATAATATCCGACCCCTTTCCCAAATTAAATGACGTGGGATCTGTGCTTTCCTCCATAGATAAGTTTGGGGTGATGGATTTAGTTTTGGTTGGGTTTAGTTTAGTTTGGTTTGGTTTTTTGTGGCCCTGCTATTTTCAGTGAACATCTGCACAGGGTCAGTGCTGGCGAGGGCAGAGGAGGGAAGAAGTTCAGGCTCTGCCTGTGGAGCAGGTGACATTCCCTGCTTGCAGCAGGATCTCTGTCCAGGACACCAACAGGCTCCTGCAGCCTCGTCCTGGTGACAGGGCATCCCCTCGAGCTGTGAAATGCCATTTCTTCATCCTCCCCTTCAATCCCCCTCCACTCACCACCCCCAGCTCCTGTGCTAGGATCCACCATTCCTAACCTGGGGAAGCTTGGACACAGTCACTCCACCACCAGCTCCTGCTTGGATTCCCCCTGACCCAGCTGGGATCTTGACACTGGCACAAAAACTTCCACAGGAAATTTAAATGAGGTTCCCCCTCTAGCATTCTCCACCTCCATCCTGGGCAGAACAGTTTGTAGGAAGAACCTTCCAGACTGAACCTCATCTGCCCCAAAGACCTCTGATCCACAAACCCCTGGATTTGTAAGGAGTTGGGATGTATAAAGGGAGGGCAGAGACTCCTCTTGAAGTGATTCTCTTTTAATGTAATCTGTGAGGTGCTGTGAGGTACTCACTGGGGATGCAGACACCAGGGAGCTCCCAAATGTGGAGTCAAGAATAACCAGAAAAGAGAGAAGCTCCTGACTTTAAAAGAATTTCTTGATTAAGCAATGTGTAAGTGGACAGAGTTAAAGGCTGAGTTTTGGACACACAATTTTAAGTAAGACGCAGACAAGCTGGAAAAGGGTTGAGAAAGGAAAATTCCAGCATACCTAGGGAAAAAGTTAAATTTAAGGAAGCTTAGAAGAGATTTTGGTCTGGAAAAGAGGAGGCTGAAAACCAGAAGAAGAAGCCCTCACTCAGCAGAGGGTTTAAGGACAAATGTCTGCCCAAAAGACCTCGAGTTTTGATGGAAGACAACTATTGATAAAAAATGTTTCTCCCATGAAGTCCTTGATGGTTCTCACTCATGTCCTTTGACCAGGACCTCTGTAGGATCTCCACAGGACAATGAAGAACATGATGTCTGCACAGAAAAAAAAAAAAAGCCCAAATCATGTCATACTTAAAAATAAATGTTGGAAGCATAAGAGGCCTCAAATTGCAAGAAGAGAAGAGCTCATGGGGGGAAGGTCTGAAACAACATGGCAGTTCCTACATGAACATATAAGGACAGAGAAAAAGAGGGGATTTCAGGCTGTTCAGAATGGTGAGGAAAGGACACCGTGGGCACTGATTATCCACAGAGTTCAGCACCACACTCTTCTTCTCACCACATGACCTTTTCTGTCCTCTTTGCAAAGAGTTCCTTGCTCAGCTGCCAGGACCTGGGGAGGGTTCAGTTCTTGCCCATCCATCCCACCGCCGGGTTAATTGCGAAGAGTTCCTCATCAGAATTCCCAGGGAATGCAATAAGCTCCCTCTGTGGCTGAGCCTGGAGAGATGGGGCTGTGCCAGTCATGGCTCAGGGGTGCTGTTTGGCTTTGGCACCACCGCTGCCTCATAAACACCTCTTTGGCCTCTGCCTCATCAACATCTCATAAACAACGCTCTTGGCTTGGTGTGGGTCTCCAAATTAGTGTTTATAGCCATGCAGAGAGCGAGCTGTTTGCATAAGCAATCCTGAAGCAAATCTTGCCTTCTCAGCCAAAAACAAACAAACAAAAATAATAAAGAAAGGAAAATTGCTCAGCTGCATCTCCTGCTTTGCTGCACGTGCACAGGGAACATCATTGGTGCCACCAGGTCCCAGGTGGCAAAACTCGAGGGACAGTGCTCTGCTCCTGCAAACCAGGCTCTGGTTCCTCCAGTCAAGGAATATATTTCATTTCCTAGCTTGATGATCTGTGGATTCCAGGTGCCTGGGAATAATGAAATCATACAGAGCTGAACAAGTCTGGCATTCAAGCTGGCACAAGCCAGCAGGGATGGGATTCACTGCAGCTCACCTCAGATGGGAGCTGCTCGCACAAGAACCCTCCCAGGGTCAACAGGGAGGAATAAGAATCAGGGAATCGTTTATCTGATTTATCTCAGATGGTTGTGCTCGGGCAGATAAACCCCAAACAGCATTGGAGAAGGAGGACCAGAAATCCAGAAACGTAGAAGCAGAGATTGCAACACTTGGGGGACAGAGTGACAAAGTTTGGGATCCATTTCTCTGTAGCAGAGCTGTTTGATCTGTGTGAATATATTCCTTGAGCAGGTCTCAGCTCCCTGAGTTCCTGTGACGATGAAAACTTCATTAAAAACGGTCAAGCTGCTGCCATGTGTTGGTTGAAGTGCCATTCTTAAAGCCCTGAGCCCCCAAGGATGCTGCAATTTGCCCAAAACACGCAGTTCTTACCAAATTTTCATTATTTCCACCTGCATGCTAAGGTCAGTGCTGCCATTTGTGAGTTTGAGAACAATTCCCTGACAGCTCGTGGCTGTGCCAGGCCCAGCTGGACTCAGGGCAAGGCTGTGTCCTTCCTCCCCCTCTCCATCACCTTCATCACAAACTCTTTAAGGTAAGAGCTTCCTCTCTTCAGCAGCACTAAAAAAGGCATGGATTTGAGGATTATCCACATTTGATGGAATTTTTAGCCTGGCCCCTGGCAGTGATCGACCCTGTCCAGTGGCTGGCTCAGTTTGGGAGCCTGAGGAAGGCACTTGGGATGCAGCTGCACTGTTTCCAGGGAAAAGTGAGTTTGGATGCCAAGCCAGGTGGTTCCAGTTGTCTGCATGACTGCAGACCAGCCCTTTGCCCATGCACAAATGCAGAGTTTAAGCTCCTGCACAAAACCAAGCACAGTGGAGACTTCAATTCATTGAGAACCGAGATGCTGCTATTAAAAAAAAAAAAAAAAAAAAATTCAAAATGGCAACATGAATGAGCTTCCAGTCACCTGTGGCTCAGAGACCTCTTAGCCAGGGGTGGTACCTTTGTCCACCATCTGCCTGCCAGTTGTGTTCCAACACCAGCACAGTATTTCTCAGGAATATTTATCAGTTTGGGGTTTCAGAAGCAGGAGAAACTGTGGCTGAAGGGAGGGAGACTTCATCTGCAAAGATCAGTGAAGGCAGGGGGGTAACTCAAATCAACCCGTGTTTATTTGTTCTTGTTCTAGAGGAAAGCCAAGGAAAAGCTCAGCAAGGCCTGAAGTGAGCTGATGTTGTGTGTGAGTGTCTCAGTTTGGGGGGGATTCATGACAGAGTAGAAATGCTGCTCTTCTCCAACTCAGTTTTGATGCTCTTCCAGCTTTTACTGCAGCAATCACTGTTGCATTAAGCCACCAAATCAAATGAACAACTCAGATTTTTTTGTAATTTGCAATCCTGACAAAACACCCAGGGCTGCAGTGTCATGGAACCACAGAATGTCCTGAGCTGGACAGGTGTCTCTCTGTTCTTCTAAAGTTCTTCTAAAGCTTTCTGATGTTTACTTTTTGTAGTGAAGTTTCTCACACACTTTTCATGTAAATAATGATTGTTTTGCATTCCTTTCTGGAGGAGGAGAGAACTGATGGACTGTTGGGTTGACCAGTGTGGTTGGAGAGGACAATTTTCATCCTCCAATCCACGGTCACTGTTGGAATTCTGTAAATGTTGAGGTCTGTAAATAAACTTCCCCTTTTTTACCTTGGACACCTCAATGTGTGAGTGTCGTTCTTTTGTGTTGGATTGGGACATCCAGGACCCACAAGGGTCATTGAATCCAACTCCTGATCCTGCATAGAACAACTCCAAACCTCCCACCATGTGCCTGATGCTCCTTGGAATTGTCAGGCTTGATGCCACAATTGCTTCCCTGGGAAATCTGTTCCAACCTGGGCAGCATTGGCAGCTTTGTCCTCAGCAAGGAAAAAAGAAAACCCCAAAACTGTATGTAAAATTATGAGGACCTATAAAATATATTGTAATTCCTGACCTAACTAACCCAGAGCATAGGGTTATTTTTTGTAGTCTTCTAGGAGCTCTGAACATTTCTACAGCCACAGATAATCCTGCTCGGAGGAACTTGGAAAAATCTGCTCTGTCTCTCTGCTCTAAGCAAAATGAACTCTATTTTAAATATAAAATCCCCTCAAGGAGGTCCCTAATTGGCTTGTTCTTATCACAGTCATTCAATTTCTGCAATACAGCGTGAAAAGGGTTGTTTTTTCTTTTTTTTCTTTTGCTGTCAGAGAGGATATATGACTCATTATGATTAATTATAGATTTGTGCAATCAATTGTCCTCTCAGAAATTTCGGTTTCTGTGACATCACTTTGTCTACTCATCACATCCTTCCTCAGAGAAGAGAGTGCTGCATCCCAGCCTTTTTTAAAGTCAGAACCTTCAACTAAGGTCATAAATGGGTTGAAGGGAACTACAGAAGGGTATGAGGGTCTTTCTTTCCAGTTGGGATGAAATGGGGATTCTCTGGTTATAACTGTCTTGCTATCCTGGAGCAGTTCTAGTTTTAAAGTCCATTAGGTCATGACCTATAAAAACAGTCCTTTACAAATGCCAGAAATTCTTTTAGTCAGTTTAGGTATTTTGAGATAGAGTCAATTTTGATTTTAACCCCCCCTTCTCTCTGCTCATGGGCCAGCAGAACTCTGTAAGAACCCTACTTGGAGGCACCCTTGAGGTGTGGGAGAGAAAGATCTCATCCTTGCTGGGCCACAAGATGGAAAGGGCTCCAATTCCTGCAGAAAGCTGCCAACCCCCCCTCAGACCCCTTGCCTCTCTGGGTTTAGCTCCATCAGATTTTCTGTGCCCTTTCTTAAGTGTTTTTTACCATTTAGTACTTTCAATTGAATCTGACCATCTCGAAGCCTTTCAAGCAAATTTCCCTTTTCGTGGCTTGAGTCCCTCCTTCCTAATCTGGAGTATTTGTCACAATAAACCATTTTCCCTGTTCACTATGTAATTGAAGTGCTGGTTCCACAGTGACAGGATCAGGTTTGATCAGGCCATATTCAAAAATTTCCCATCCTGAACCGTAAATTCATAGAACAACCGAGGTCAGAAGAGACAGAGCTGGCCCTGAGCAGAGGCTTCCCTCAGCATCTGGGAGAAAAGCAGGGATCACCATTCCCTCTACAGAGAGGAAAAGAAGGTGCCAAGGGGGTGCTGAATGTCTTTGAACAGGACCTGGAGCTTGTCTGAGCAATTTCAGCCCTGATTAACAAGACCACCACTCTTCTCACACCTCCTCACGCCGTGTTCGACCTGCACCCCATGGAAAGGTGCCGTGGCCCCCGAGGGAAATGCTCTGAGGATTGGGAACTGGGTTTGGGATTCACCTCCTCTTCTGAGAGAGATGCTCACTCTGATTTGTTCATCCAGGGCTCTGCTGAGTGGAGACGTCTTTGGATCCCTCCTGGCATCTGCCAGATCCATCACTCTGGAGTCTCTGGTGCGTGTGCCACAGCTGTCAACTTTCCTGCCTGTTGTAGGTGCTCCAAGGCATCCCAAAGGGCTGTGAAAATCTCATTTTGCACAAATCAGTGTGGCTCCAGACCCTGTGGTCAGTGGGGAAAATCGTCCTACCCACAGAGGATGCAGTGAATCCTGGAATCATCAGATGGATCCCAGACTGTTTGGGGTTGGAAGGGACCTTTAAAGCTCATCTCACCCAACCCCCTGCCATAGGCAGGGACACTCCAACAGGTCAGGTTGCTCAGGGCCTTCTACAAACTGGCCTGGGATATTTCCAGGAGTGGGACATCCACCACCTCTCTGGACTGTCGCTTTCGACATAAAGAACTCACACCCACACCTTGTGATGTCCCAGGCAGAAAAGAGAGAGGTTTATTTACAGAATCAACATTTATCCAACTCCAGCAGTGATCATGGATTGGAGGAAGAAAATCTTCTTCTCCAACCACACTGGACCATGCAACAGTCCATCTACAGTCTCCTCCTTATGAAAAGAATGTAAACATTGCTAGATTTTACAATAACAAGTGGCTTGTTTATACCAAAGTGTATCTGACTCCAAAAACACAGAAGGCTAAAAATAAGACTTTTACAAACTCCTTAAAGGGGACAGAGGAGAACGGCAAAAACCCAGACAACACTGGACAGCCCGTTCCAGTGTTTCACAGCACTCATTAACAAAACCCTTCCACCTTAACCCTAAAATCACCCTCCCAAGGCACCCACCCGTCCCCGTCGGCCACGGAGACAGCTGCAACGAGCAGCTCAGACGGAAAACTTAATTTTCAGGGGGCTGAGCTGACTTCCACCTCCCTGATACCACCTTCAGGAGTGGCAGCTGGCTCGGTTGGGGCTGCAACCGCAAGCGTCTCATTCCTGCTTGCGCTGCGAACTTGCTCGGGGGGTATTTGCGTGTCCCTTCTCGCCCCCCTGCCCCGGGGGCAGCAACACTTCCTTTGTTGTCTCCCGTGTCTTATTTAGACTGGGAGCTCCCTCCGGGGCAGGGACTCTCCTTTGGAACACCTCGCCCCGCAGGACTCGGATCACGGCTGAGCCTCTCGCTGCAGGAGTAAATAATAATAACATGCATTAGCTGCTAAGTAGGGGAATTAGGGGTGAGCTTATGTGTAAGCACCGTGCATGCTGTAATGATATCCTCGTGCTTAATGCAACTGGATCCTTCCATTATTAAAGCAGCAGGAGAACTGATGTTTGATCTACAGGGCTAATTCTAGTTTTTGGAGACATCAAACAGCTGCTTTTCTTTTTTTTTTTCCTTTTTTTTTCTCTTTTTTTTTTTTTTTTTTTCCCTTGGCAAATGCGCATGTTATAAGCAAATCTGAAATTACCAGGTTCACAAGTTGAGTTTCATGCAGAGAAATGTTTACTTTGATGCCAGAGGACCTGGCTCATTTCCATTTACAGTAAATGAGGAAGAAAATTGATTTGCAGCAGCAGGAGGGGTGTCAAACCTTTATTGCTGCTCAGGACATGTATGCACTGCTAACCAGGAAGATAATTAACCTAAATTAACCTTCTGCCTTGAGATGAGTCATAGTTTGGGGAGGGGGGAGGTGGGAAGCGGGGGTGGAGAGGGTGTAGGGAGGGGAGCAGTGCTGTAGAGCTGTATGGACATGTCCTGTGCATTTCCAAGCGAAAACGATGGGCCCATGCAGCAACTGATTAGATTTAAATGGAAATTCTCGATGGGCATGAAGGAATTAAAAAAAAAAAAAAAAAAAAAGTTTAAATTAGGGCTGGACCGTGAATTGCATAAGTTGTGCCTGTAAAATGGGGCAGAAAAGTGCATTTCCAGGTGCTGCTGAGCCAGGAAATAGCAAGTTCATGCCTTTGGCCTGCCATTATTTATTGGCCTCATTGGAAGGTCTGCACCTCTGATCCGAGGGTGGGGAGGAGCTGCCAGGGGTGGGAATCTCTGCTCCAGACTGCTTGGGTGAGGTGGTTCCCAGGTGGATGTCAAGGCAAGACCCATGTTGCTGTTACCCACCTGCCCAGTTAACGAAATCTGAGTTTATTAATTCAAAATAAATAACCATATAACCATTCCAGGCAGTCATCAGGCAGTTATGGGTGATGGAGGTGGAAAACTGGCTCTGTTTCAGTTTTGTTTGGAGCCTAAAATCTGGATCCTTCATTTAGTGATGTTCTAGATTCAGAGAGATCCAGCAGCCAAGTGCTCCGTTTGCTAGGAAATCAATTACCAAAGCTGACCTTTTGTGATGGAAAACACCTCCAGGATGCCCAAAAACTGTTCCATGACCACTCCAACCTCCTCCAGGGTGAGCAGCAGGTGGGGCTGAAATCTCCTTTGTCTGGATCCAGCCCTGGACATCCTTTGGGTCCAGTGAAGAGCTGAGTTACTGCTTTCCACTTCCTTCACCACAGAATCACCATCACCTCCAAGATCACCGAGTCCCAGCATTAACCCAGCACTGCCAAAGCCACCACTAACCCACGCCCCCAAGTGCCACATCCACGTGTCTCTGAAATCCCTCCATGGATGATGACTCCACCACTTCCCTAGGAAACCAGGCAAATTCAGACAAAGCCAAAGCTGGATCTCTTTTATTTAGGGTTTATGGAGTTTTTTGGGGTTTTTTTTTGTGGGGTTTTCTCTTTTTTTTCTTGTTTTGGGGGTTTTTTGTTTGTTTGTTTTGTTGGGTTTTTGTTTGTTTTGGTTTTGGTTTGTTTTTGTTATTTTTTGAGGGGAGCCTAAGGATTTCAGGTGCCCAAATGCCTTTGACACAGCTCTGTAGGAAATCAGAGTCCTGGGATGGAGGCAGAAATCCCTGCAGAGTCACTCATCCAGAGGGAGGTTGGCCTGACTCCCTGTCCTGCTGAGGGTCCATGGCAGCAGCTCTGGATCTGTGCCCACAGCTCTGCACACCCCAACACACACCTCCAAATCACCCCACACACCCTCAAAATCACCCCACATTTGCCATCTCTACTCCCCACCTCCTGGGAGAACCTCCATTCCAGTGGGGCTGTGCTGAGCTCATCCCAAATTAATCCTCATTCTCAGCAGCCATCTCACAATTCCTGCCCTTCAGAGGTAGAATCCAGGATATTGGGCAGGAAACGCCGCTTTCAGGGAAATCCCAGGCCAGAGGCATCCAGGCTGAGAAAAGGACAGGCAAAGCTGATCCAAGAGCCCTTCTGCTCAGCCTGGAGCTCACAGGAAGTCCCACCTGAGGGACAGGTGAGCTGTGTGGATCCTGGGTGTTATCCCTCCTCCCCACAGAGTGGTGGGGATAATCCAGGTGTGAGGTTGCAGACACTGCATGGTGATGAGGAGTGGGTCAACACCTCAATCTCATGACCAGTCAAGCCTCCACTTCTCCTCTCTCCCTCATCTGTGAAGGGGAGAAGTTATCAGTGACTCAACTCAGGCCTGACTCATCCCAGGTCATTTTGTGGGAGAATTTATGATGATTTAAACAAAAAAAACCTCTTGGGGAGGTGGGGGAACACCTCAAAAGTGTCAAGCCTTGATTCTGTTTTCATTAGATGCTTTTTACCTTTAAACAAACTCAAATATTTAGTAATTAAAGCCATCCAAAGCTTAGGAGCAACACCAAAAGGGCCGTTCTGGAGCTGAGCACAGCACTCCACCCCTCTCGAGGCAAAACGGTTTTGACGTTTTTTTTGGTTCTCTGAACAATTTGGGAACCCAGTGAAGCAAAAAAAAAAAAAAAAGCAGCAGTTGTGTGCACCACCCTCCACCTGGCCAGCACAAACACCAATGGCTGAGAAAGCTGATGTGGGAGCAAATGCATCCTGCACCTCTGGCGGGATCCCTCCGAACGTGTCACTCTCAGCAGGGATTTGGGGATTCTAAACCACACAGGCCACCCCTCGTTCCCCCCGTTAAGTTTTTAAGCTCAGTTTTGGTCACACCCAGCCACAGTTTAGCAGTCCTGTTGAGGGCAGCCCCTCCACATCCTGGTGGATCCACGCAGGGCCTGCAGGAAAAGCGCTGCATCCACTTCCCGAGCCCAAACCGGGGCCTCCCCTCCTCCAGAGACAAACAGGATTTTCTTTTGAAGTCTGAGTGTCTGTTCCTGGGCCAATAAAGCGCCTCATTTTCCCAGCAAGAAGGTAAAGGTGGTGAAAGGTGTTACAAGCAGCTCCTTGTGAAGTGCAATTAGCAGCTGGGTGAAGGGGGGAAGTGTTGGCGCAACAAGGGGAGGCGATGGCTGTCTCACCTCGCTTGGGACGGGCCAGATGGGGCCAGGCAGGAGCCCAAACACCAGGAGACAGTCTGGCACGGCAGCCCCCGGGCCACTGCAGCCCTCCAGGGAGGCTGAGGGGTTTCCTTGCTCCGTGCCTCATCCTGCTGGTGACACTTGGAGGGGGCTGGACGAGCGGAAGGGAACGGGAGCTGCTTGAGGAGCTCAGCAAAGCAGATATTTGGGGTGACTCAGAAGACCATGGTAATCTTCTGTAGCTGTGTTGGGTGTAAGAGCTGGCCACACAACCAGCCCCAAGCCCATCTACAGGAAAATACACCCCTCATAGACAGTAAGACCTGTTGTTTTAGGCCTTTCTTGGCTCCTCTGTTGTCTCCTCTGTGGAGGGAAACAGCTCAGAGTCAGAAATAGGGAGGATTCAGAATAGTGGGGGGAAGTGTGGCTACTGTGAGAAAAAGGACATGGAAACATAACCCTGTTAAAAGATATTCCAGGCAATTTTTCAAGGTAGCAATGCTTCTCTGAAAAAAAAACCCCAAAAACACAGGGAATGAGAGAAAAATGGAAGAGTGGTGAAACTCCATCATGTAGTTTTTGGTGTCTAATCCTCCAAAAATTATCCACACAAGGTTCTGAATGGAGGCAGTGGCAGACTTGGAGACAGAGCCTAAGTAACACAACCTGCTGGGACTGGGGCTGTTGCCTCCATCTGATCCCACTGTTAAGTGAAATCGGTCTCAAGCAAACAGGAGAACCCAAGGACATGCCCTAGGATCAAGCCATAGTCACACCTTTAAACTCAAACCCAGCTCCCTGCACCGAACACCATCACATCTGTGCAGTAACCCTTACATCAGGCTGCCAGCTGGGGAGAAAATGGCTGGTTTGGGGACTCAGGTGGATCAAACATTCGAGAAATCTGGGGTTTGCACACCTGCTTTTATCAGCAGACAGCTCACTTGTACAAACACATCCAGTCCAAGGGCAAGGCGAGCCCTCTCCAGGATTAAGCCACTAAAAGACAGGGGAATAGGTTAAGGACTGGCTAGCAGCCAATGAGGTTTGCAAAACAGTGAAATCTAATAAAAATAATTGAAATATTTAAAGGCAGTTGCTTCACTTTATAAAGAAGCACCTGCAAAGATTACCCAAAACATTTGCAGGTGGAAAAAGGGCTGAGCACGTCATTGGTGTTAATATCATTTATGCTCAGAGGGCAAATTAGGCATTGTAATTGTCAGGAACCACTGGAGCTGTTTCAATAGTGGGATGAGGCTGATAATGAGGGATGATTCCTTTAGATCACCTCCAGTGTGTAACAGTGCAAAGCCAAGCCTTGGGTCTATTAAAAACCTGACATCAAGGCAAGAGGTGTGCTCTGCAGTGTGTCCCAAGGATCATTTTACCTGCTTCAGCCTGTCCCTGTCTCGAGAAAACAGAGGCTAACTCACCTAAAATCCCTGCAGCCAACCCAGCTGATGCAGCTCAGTGCCTTTCCACTGACTCCTGCAGGAAGCTGCCATTCCATTCCAGCTGAGCATTTGGCCTTTTGGGCTTTGGTTTGGGTGCTGATCTCCCTCAGACCCCAATGCCTGGAGGAGCACAAAGGGGCCACTTCAAAGAACAAACAGAGGACAGAGATGCAGAGGGGAGTGGTGCATCCACATCTTTTCATCCAAATGGAGCCACACGAGCAGCCGGGCCCCAGCCATGGCATCAGCCTGCCACCAAACATTTTGGAAGCAGAATCACCAGTTCTCTTTTAAAATAAAGCACACATCCCACCCTCAGTCCCCTGGGTCCCCAGCAGGATACCAGCAGCCACCCCTCTAGACCTGATACAAAGCCCACTTATTTCCAAGGAAAGACATTTTGTTTCCCATAAAATTTATACCAAGCACCATTAAAATTCATTTCAAGAGTTGGCAAGCAGGAGGAGTGACCCTCTGCTTGTGCCACCAGGCAGCTTCTTGGCATCAAAAAAAAATAAATGCACTGAAGAGCCTGAGGCACAGAAAGTTGTGAGCCCAGTTTGTGCCATCCCAGAGCCAAACAACTTCAGAAGTAAAATATGGAAGAGGACAGTCAGATGTTGTTCGATGCCTTGTTACCATTTTTTAAAATCCTGTTCTACAGATGGTGCCTTGGGTGTTTTCCATCCCAGGAGAGAGATGGCTGGAGGGGAATATTCTTTCACCTGAGGAACACTTTAGAGAATTCACAAATTTAGAAAAGATTTTCATACAGAAGCTGGAGGAAACACTGTGCAGACATCATCTGGCCAAGTGCAAGCATGAAATAAAGCCCTCTGGCTTTTCTCTGGCCCTTCAAGGGACCATGGAGACCTGGATAGTGCCATCAGTACAACTCACCTCACCCTAAAGCAGGAAAGCTGAACTTCATCCTTAATTCCCACTGGCTCTGAGGACCTGAAAAATCTTCAGGGGGGCAAATTGTCCTGCAGGAAGCACAACAAACATGAATTCCAGAGTATTTTCATAATGTTGGCCCCAAAACTTGGAGACTTCCTCCCAGCTCTGCAGTGGCTGACTGACCACCTCTGCTGAGGAAGCACATCACAACATCACCGTCATCTGGGACACAACTTCCTTTCCAAGGAAGATGTGTCCAAGTCCTTAAAGCCCTTAAAGTCTTGTTGCTATAGTTCATCACTTTAACAAATCAGTCAAGAAGTGCTTCAAAGGTGGTTTAACCTCAATTCAAAGGACTGAAACCTTTTCCAGGAAATTTCCTGAAGTAGTGGGGTGAGTGGAAAAATTGGATTCATCTTTTCCTTTGAGGATTGGAGCCTTGGTGCCCACAGGTGGGCACTGATGGACAACTAAGCCAGGTATTAAACCAGATTTTATGTTTAGCCATCAACCTTTCCCAGAGAGCTCCAAATTCCTTCCTAAAGCAAATATCTAAAATTAAACAGATGACTCAGTAGATCAGCTGGGGCTAGAAATAAAGAATCAGCTTTCAGCTTGGAGCGGAATTAATCTACTAGCTAATGAGATAAACTCATTAAATCATAGAATCATAGAGTGGTTTGGGTTTGAAGGGACTTCAAAGTTCATCTCATTCCACCCCCTTGCCATGGGCAGGGACATCTTCCACTGTCCCAGGCTGCTCCAAGCCCTGTCCAACGTGGCCTTGGACACTTCCAGGGATCCAGGGGCAGCCACAGCTTCTCTGGGCACCCTGTGCCAGGGCCTGCCCACCCTCACAGGGAACAATTCCTTCCCAAGATCCCATCTAAACCTGCTCTCTTTCAGCTTGAAGCCATTCCCCTTAACTCTGTCATTACACACCCTTGTAAACCAATGCTGTCGTTTTCCCTCAGACAGATTTTGGGTGGGTATTTAAAACTTGCCCCCGAAATCAACAGGTGGAGTTGGTTTTGTATAATGCCAGGGATCACATGACCCTTGGTGTTGTTACCCACCAGTTTTAGGAGCCTAAGGGTTAAATTTTTTATTCTTGAACCTTACAGCTCAGAGCCTGCAATTGCCCCCAAAACTGCCAACATGTGAGGTTGGATTTGCAAAGATCAGCTGAAGACAAATGGAGAGGAGAGGAGAGGAGAGGAGAGGAGAGGAGAGGAGAGGAGAGGAGAGGAGAGGAGAGGAGAGGAGAGGAGAGGAGAGGAGAGGAGAGGAGAGGAGAGGAGAGGAGAGGAGAGGAGAGGAGAGGAGAGGAGAGGAGAGGAGAGTCCAGCTGCTGCAGGGAAATTTTGCATCTGAACATTTTCCCTCGTGGCAGGACACAGCACGAGAGAAGCCTGCTTGTTCCCAGGAGACACTTGCCCTAATTGCACAGAGTCAGCAAGTTGAGGCCTTTGGAGCAGTTTTGGATAACATCCCATGCCTCTCACCTTGCACAGCCATGCCCAGTGCCCTCCAAAGCCTTCTGCAGCACCAAGGGCTGTTGGACCAGGTTCACAAACCTGAGCACCATTAAGAGAAAATCCTACCAATATCAGCACTCTCCGCTCACTTACACCTACTTTGCATTTTAAACACCAGTAAATGACTGCCCAAGGGAGCAGAGAATCAGACCCATCAATGTGGGCATATTTCAGCAACCCAGACCCCAGGAATTTTGGAAGCCTACCAGCATTAGGCATTATTAATGCACATTGAAAAATAGCTGGAAATCTCCCCAGCATTGTTAAAGAATCATTTAATTATTATTAACTGAGTCACGGAGGGCAGGCAGGCAAGTTTGTGAAACCGATACACTGAGTAACTGTGGACTCTGGAGGATGAGATGGCTCTAATGCCAAGGTTTGTAATTAAGCTGTGGCCCAGGGCCGGGTGCTGATGCATTCAGCAAGTGCCCTCTGCTGGACTCCCATCCCAGATGGAACCTTCCTCATCCATCCCTCCCCCTCCTCCTCTGCCAGGCTGGGTGCACCACGGCATCCTCCCAGCGTGACTCCCACCCCGCTGCCCTTCTTCCAGCAGCCACCTCCCGTCAGCAAGAGCAATTATTCAGGAAAAAAAAATAACATAAAACAACAAAAAAAAACCCAACCCCAAACCAGCAATGTGGAGTTACACCCCACGTCACCACAGCTTGGTTGGGCTTGAAATGTGGGAGCAGCTCTGGGGAGCTCGTTGCCCTTTCCTACCCCGTTCCCACCAGGCACTGGGAAATGTCCATCCTCGCCGGCTTGCCCTCGATGACTAAAACAGGTGGGGCTCAGATACGACGTGAGAGTGCAATTAAACAACAGAGCTTTCAACACCCAGCTCCCAGGGCCTTGTTTAGCTAATTAAGAAAGCCCTGCATTCGTTCCCCTGAGGTGTTTCCAGCGCCCTCAAGAGCGCTGCCAAGGTCAGGTTGTGCTGCTGACCATTCACAACGGTCCGTGCTGACCATTCACAATTCCCACTGCCAAGCCACAAGAGCTTGATTAAAGAGGGCTGGGCTTCCCTAACTGGGGCACATAACAGTCCTAGACCTCTAACTGGTCACCAGGAGTTCAGCACTCCGCTGGCCACTGCCAGTGCTTTTTTTGCCCCATCCACATTTTCCATCCCCATCGCCAGGTTTGGCTGCCAGGTACTCAAGGCAGGAACGGTCTCTCCTTAGGCCCAGCACTGCAAGGCCTCTAGGCATGCTTATAATGCAAACAGAGAGATTAGATCAAGTCTGGCCTCTCTCTCAACGCTGTAGGCAGCAGAAGAGTGGAGTGTTTGCCTCTTATCTGGAGTCTCGGGGGATTGGCCCAACATATTGACATAAACTCCTGCCAATGTCAGTTTACACTAAGGAGAGCGGGTTATAAAATGTGTTGGCTCAGGAGCAAGATCCGAGTCCTGGTAAGGCATCCCCTCTGCAGAGCCCAGAACCTCCCACGGAGAGGAAGGGACTGTCCAATCTTTGGACCATCCACAGCTTTGGACCCCCAAATGAAGGGGGGTGCCTGGGCAGGGGGATGTAACTCAGCAAGGCTCCAAAGCCAAGAGTGTGGGACACGTCCTTAGCGGGCTCGGGGTCATCAGACACCTGCAGAGCTGTTCAGAGACATGCAGAAAGCAATTCCTGGCAATCCTCTGGGGAATTCAACACTTAGAGGAGGCAAAGGGAAATTTCAAAGTGATGCCAAATGAAAAAAATGCGTTTTCACATCAAGAGTTGTCGTAAGGAAATGGAAGTGCAAGAAGGACTTCACTGAGTCAGACCAGCAGTGAGGGTAGCTCAGGAACCTGTCTGGGACCCCAGAGACAAGAGGTGCTGTCCAGGGAGGCCACTCCCTGCAGTCACTGCCCTCGTGTTGTCCCAGCTGCCACCTCCATCACTCAGGGCTGCTGGAGAGTTCCCCTCTGCTGCTTCTCCATCCATGACTGAGCCTGGTATCCATGGATTTTTGATATTATGTGCCCTCAACAAACCTTCTGTAGTGACAGAATCCCAGGAGCTCACCAATGGTTTTTTCACACTTAAGAATTAAAATTCGTGAAATTAATGAAGTTGGAAAAGGCCTCTGAGGTCATCAAGTCCCACTGACCAAATACCTCCCTGTCCAGTAAACCAAGAGCCTCATTCCCAGACTCACACCCACGTGCTGGGTGTTTCCAGGGGTCTTGGGTGTCAGGGCTCCCACTGCTGGTCCCTGGTGCCTCAGACTGTCACAGAATCATGGAATATTCTGAGTGGGGAGGGACCCACAAGGATTATCAAGTCCAGCTCCTGGCTCCACAGAGGACATCCCCAACAATCCCACCCTGTGCATCCCTGAGAGAGTTGTCCAAATGCTGATGGAGCTCTGGCAGCCTTGGGGCCAGTGCCCATTCCCTGGAGAGCCTGGGCAGTGCCCAGCACCTCGGGGGGAAGATTCTTCTCCTGACTATGGCTTCAAAGGGAACAGGACTCCCCCCAAGCCCTGTGAGCAACTCAGCTGAGCCTCTCAGGAGGAGATGCCAGAGATCCCAGGGCTCACATGCCTTTTTTTTTTTTTCTGTCATCATTAGGAAGTCTTAGACATAGAGCTTAGAAGCTGAGGACATCTAAATGTAAGTCCCCAAGTCTGGCGCTCAAACCTACCTGGAAATATATTTAAATTAAAAGAGAGACTTTTGAAATTTAGCCAGATTTGAACGTTTTTGTTTCCAGACACCATTTTCTGATTTAAGTGAGGAGATTAATCAAGGAATAGTCTTAGAGCATAATTCAGTTTGGAAGGGACTCCGTCTCTCCTCCAACCACCTGCTCCAAGCAAGGCCAGCTGTGAGGTCAGACCAGGCTGCTTTAAGGAACAAAACACAAAATCTGGAACTAGAAAATCCCCAAAACACAAAATCTGGAACTAGAAAATCCCCAAACAAGGTCTGGAGCTATGGAGCAACGTGGTTTTGAAGCATGGTTGGATTGCTAAGGTCCCTGGCAGGAATTTCATCCAGAGGTGAGGGAAAGCTGTGGATGAACACACAACAGCAACACCAGTTAACTGTCCACAACCACAACGACAATGGTCCAGAGGTGAGGCATGGAAAGGAAGGGATCAGCAAATCTTCATAACCACACAGGAAGGAGGAGCAGGTCAGGGGTTAATGCGAATTAATGACAACCAGGTTTCAGTGAAGAGCAAGACAACCACGTCCTCCAGCCTCTCTGTGCTCCATGAGGGACACTGGGAACACACAGGTGGAAGCTGAGCGGTGTAAATGGGTCCACACACCAGAGAAGGACCTTCAACATTTCAGCAAATTAAGGATTCATCCACCACAGGCTGTGTCCCAGGGAGAGGAATTCCCTACAATCCTCATCTTACAACAAAGGAGGAACAGATCCAAGTGGTCAAACAGCAGCAGCTTCAACAGGAGAGACTCTACATGAGTCAATATGTGAACTGTTCAAGAGTGTTTCTGCTTGCTGATTTAAAATCTACATTCCTTATCAACAAGGAGAGGGACCACAGTGGCTTTTCTTTAAGGCAGATTAAGAAGGAAAGTAAAAGTAGGTATTTAAGATAAGAAATAAAACAAGCGAGTTGTTGTATTAAAATAAAACCAGGATAATGTATGGAGTGAAAAAGACAAATTTTTTTTTTTTGTCCTAGCTAGAGCTCAGGAGTGGGGAAAATCAATAAGGGAAAAAAAGGACTTGAAGAAATATTTATAGTCAGCAGAGTCAAGGTTGAAGAGAAGGCACTTTTCTTGTGCAAGCAACAAAGAAACCCTGATGAGAGCATTAATTTGTTACTCCAGGGGAATGGTGGAACCATGGATAATAACCAAGAAAAGCCCTGGGTGTTCAATAAAGACCTCAGTTCTGCATTTTGAGAAAAAGCTGCACAAGCTACTTCTACCACACACTGCTGATGATCACACTTAGGGCTCTAACCATAAGCAAGGAGATGGTAATCAGCATCTCCCACAGCTAGCCATTAATAAATCTGCAGATTCAGATCATTTACATCCAGGAGGTTTTAAAGAGCTGGCCAAGAAGGCATTGGAGCCTGTTCAAAAGTCTTTGAACCCCAGGGAAGTTCTAGAGGACCGGGAGAAAATGAGTGTTTTGTCAGTGTTTTAAAAGAGGACAACACAGGTTCTAGAGTGCCAGCCTGCCATTAATCCCAGCAAAAAAACAATAATGGAATAGCTCATATGAGATTTGTTTATTATGGAATCAAAGGAAGGTAATATAATTGCTGCCAATCAACTTGGGTTTATGAAAAATAGATCTTGTCAAATTAATTTGATGTATTTCGTGATAACAGCACAAGCGTGGTTAATAAGGGGAAGAGTGCTGATGTAATTTTACTTGGATTTTCCTCAAGGCAACTGCCTGGGTACTGCATGATATTTTGATTAAGAAACTGGAGTCCCAAGCATGGCACACATTAAAGGGATTAAAAAAAACCAGCTAACGTAGGTCTCGGAGCGTTCCTCTAAACAAGGGATCCCTGCCAGATGGGTGTGTTCCCAGCCAGGTCCCACTGGGAACCGTTCCTCAACGCGCACTTTAACATTTTCTCCACGTCCTGGGGAAAGGAAAAAAAAAAAAAATAAATAAATTAAAAATTTGCTGATGACAACACAAGGCCTACTGGATCAGCAGGTAAGGAAGAGGCTGAGGTCAGTGGGGTGGAGGGAAAGGAGTCCCCTGTTCAGGTGGGTGAAGGCAGGTGAGGGCCAAGTGTAAAGGCAGATGTGCTGAAGGAGGAGCGTGGCCGTGTTCCCCCTCCTGGGAAGGAGCAGTGCAGGAGAGATTTGGACAGCACAGCAGCCATAGGAGCAGAGGCTCAGTTTGTTCAGCTGGAGCAGGGGAGACTGAGGTCAGACCCCACTGGGAGCTGCAGATCCTCCAGAGGACAATGGAGGAGCAGCTCTGACCTCTGCTCCCTGTGACTGGGGACAGGGCCCAAGGAAAAGGATTTTCAGGGTTTTCACTGATTTAGTGAACAATTCCTGGGGTGAATAATAATCTGTGAGGAGAACAAGAGTGGGACTCCATCCCAACACCAGCACAATCCTGGATAAAGATCCAGCATTCCTGTCTGAGGATGAGCAGCACTGATCCTGTGTAAAGGAACCAGCTCTGAAAGGGTGGATTAAAAGCCTGGCTGCTTTTCCCACAGCAGGAAACGGGACTGGAAGGTAAAATAAATGAATAAATGCAAGAATTTTGTGTGCATGGGAGGCAGAGAATTGGAAAACCAAAGGGCTTTGGAAACCCTTTGGAGACACAAGTCAGGGTTTTCCAAGTAACAGAATCATACCATGGTCTGGGTTGGAGAAGACCCTAAAGATGATCTTGTTCCAAGGTTTAGGTTGGATATCAGGGAAAGGTTCTTCCCCCGAGGGTGGTGGAGCACTGACCAGGCTCCCCAAGGAATGGACACGTTCCCAAGGTTGCCAGAGCTCCAGCAGCATTTGGACAATGCTCTCAGGGACAGGCTGGGATAGTTGGGGTTGGACTCAAGATCCTTGTGGGCCCCTGTCCAACTCAGAATATTCCATGATTCCATGATTCAGCCCAGCCTGCCTGCAACTGGGGTTTATTGATGAAATCTCCAGTGCTCTTGGATGCTGGAAATGGAGGAAATGTTGAATTTTTGGGATGTGCTCACGACCCCACAGTCCCCTGAGGGCCCCCAGATTCCCCTGGGCTGCCCCAGCAGGCAGTGGAGGGAGAGGTTCCTGCTGGGCAGGATCCAAAGCAGGTTATCAGGGATGGTGAAGGAGGTGCTGGGTGGTCCTGCTGAGTCCTCCCACTGCCCCAGCCAGTCCTCCCAGGCTGCCAGCTGGGCATGGCTGAAAGTACCAGGAGGCAGAGTCACAAAAAAAGTTCTGTTAAATCAAAGAGGAGTTGGAGGAGAGTCCCAGGAATGGAGGCAAGGCTGGAAATTGTTAGAGGAGTTCAGTCCACCAACTCCATGGACAAAAGGATATTAGTTTGTGAGCCCATGGACAGTCCACTAAATGGATGTTCAGAAGCAAAGAGCTCTTCAGTCTGTCACACAACGGTGTAAGGAGGTTTAAATGCAAATAAACGAAGTTGGCTATAACCAAACACCAAACATGCCACCTGCTTTAACACTGAACTCGACTGTGGGATGGGGAAATTTAGCAGAGAGGATGACAATCCTCATCACACTGGTTTTAGAAGAGACAAATGTTTTATCTAAATGTATTTTCTAGTTCAAGCAGGATTTTTTTCCTTCTCTGGCTTTTATTTGCACAAGAAGTCTGGGAGAGGATTCCCAGTGCTTCTCTGGCTATTTAAACTCTTCCCCTAAACCGAGGCAGAGGATGAGGAGGATTGCTGTCCTCTGAGAACCAAGGAAGAATCATCACATGAATCACTCCCAGCCCAATTAGGCTTCCACACAGACACCATCAGATGGGAATTCGTCATGAGTTGCCTGGAGAAAAAATTACACCTGTGAAGACCACGATTCTCAGAAATCCTCTCATCCTTTCTGTCAAGGGAAGGCTTTCTTTGCATTCCCCCCACTTTTTGGACTCCTCCTTTCCATTTGTGTGTTCACATGAACTCATTCCATTGAGCCTCTCCTACGAGGAAGGATGAGAGTGTTGAGATTGCTGAGCCTGGATAGGAGAAGGCTCCAGGGGAAAAAAATTGTTTTAAATGGAAAAAAAAGAGAGATTTAGATGAGATGTTATGAAAAAATCCTTCCCTGTGAGGGTGGGGAGGCCCTGGCACAGGTGCCCAGAGAAGCTGTGGCTGCCCCTGGATCCCTGGAAGTGTCCAAGGCCAGGTTGGACAGGGCTGGGAGCAGCCTGGGACAGTGGAAGGTGTCCCTGCCCATGGCAGGGGGTGGGACTGGATGGACTTTAAAGTTCCTTCCAGCCCAAACCATTCTGGGATTCTGTGTCTATGAAACAGCAGGACCTTCTTAGAGCAGCACTACCAATGGCAGCTTTGCTGCTTGTGTTGAAAATGAGGCCCCCACCCATTTGCCTTCCCTTTTAACCTCCTGCCATTGCTCAGCCTAATTTTTGGACTCTTATATCAGTTAAATCAGCCCCAATCCAAACCCATCAATGGTAACTGGATTAAGGAGTGTTTCACTTTATCACTGTCTTATCAAGGAACCATCTTCTATTTACACTTAACACCAAGGACAGTTTTCAATCTCAAAAGTGAGACAGGAACAATTTATCCATGGGGAACTAACATAGGCAGAGATGAAGGGCTGTGTGGGAAGTGTTTGGGAGACAAAAGCAGCTGGTGCAGGTCACACCTCTGTTCAGGCACCTGCTGGAAGTGCTGGTTTGAAATTCCATCAGTGTTGGATCCCCAGAGTCAGACCAGACTGGAGATTTTAAATCCTGCTTGATCTTTTTTTCCCCCCACTTTCACAGAGCAACCTGTAGATCCAGCTTGGATCTCCCCTGGGTTTGTTAAAGAACAGAAGGAATTCAGCTCTGGGACCAAGTCTATCAGGAGGATAAACCCATCACAATCAGATGAGCCCACAAGAGGGGAGGCCTCTGGAGCAGGGAATGCTCCCCACACTGGCAGGCTCCATCTCTTCCCATCTCTTGTCCACAGAGCTTTTCTTCTTCAGGGTTTGCTTGCAGGGAACTTGCCTCAGACAGGTTCTTTTCCTGGTCAGGGCCTGGACTCTTTCATGGCCACAACAGTGTGGGAGGATGTCACTCCCACAAGCCATCCCCTCCCAGGGGGAGCAGAGGGAAGGGGAGCTGGCTGTGACCAGCCTGGGATGCCTCATGCTGGACTCTGGGAATCAGAGTGGGATCAAATCCCTCAGCCCCAGCACAGGGTGGCACAGTGTCAGGGAACAGCATCACCCCACGGCCACCCCTCACCCCACAGCCCCACACACCAGGGACAGCCAGTCCAGGGGCTGATATGAGGCCCCCAAGGCAGCTGTCCTGGGACAAGAGGCTGCTCCTTCTGCAGGCTTCCGTGCCCTTTGAGGGATGTCTAATGAAATCTGCCCAGAAAAGCTTTTAATAAAGATATTTATTAATAAAGATACCACTCAGGCTCATTAAGCCAACACCACAATCCTGCCACGTGTCAGAGCAGGGCACGGATTGTTCCAGGGGGAGGTTGGGGAGTGGGAGATCAGAGCCCAGCACAGCTCTTGGCCAGGGCAGCACGAGGCCAGGGAGGGCTCAGCAGAGCCAGTTCCACCCCAAAGTGTGTCTTGGTTTGGAACGACAGGTATCTGCCAGGGAAAGCTGGAGTTTCCCTTAGAATGGAGAATGTAAACCCCTCACCCCCTGCCAAATTATAATTTTGCAATTAAGGGGCTTTCAGGCAAAGATTTGGGAATAGGAATAACAGTTCTTTACTAGGAATAAATACAAATGTAGTAGAAAACAAGACCACCCAAACAAACAATCAACAATCCTGGAAAACCCTGACAGAGTCAGAGCTACAACCTGACACCCTGTTGGTCAGGCTGTTGGAAGCAGCCCAAAAGTGAGTCCTCCTGGAGGGGCAGATGTGGTTCTGTTGGAGCAGAGATGATCCTGTAGAAAAGGGTCCAGTGATGGTGAGAAGGGTCCAGTGATGGTGAGAAGGATTCCAGTGATGGTGAGAAGGGGTCCAGCCTTCCTCCGGTAATCGGGCGAAGCCAGAGAGCTTCGTGTTCCTGGGTCCCAGTTTTATCCAGGCAGGAATGGTTGGCTCCCTCCACTGGGTGGAGCATCTCACAATGGGATGATGGAATATGGATGTACTACCTTAGTGAGGGTAAGTTTGGGGATGTGTGCTTTTAGGGGTGTCTTAATGGTCCATTAGCAGAAAATATTCCCCTGGAGGGAGGACGGGCAGTGAAAGAGATAAGAAACACTGCCCCACCTGGTTTGAACAGCTGGCCCATTATCAAAAGGCACCCGCCCCCCTCCTCCCAGAGTTACAAGAGATAAAGAAGAACAATTCCCCAACTGCTTTCAGCAGATGAAATAGAATACACAATTTAGGTTCCATAACCCAAGACAAAGTGCCTGGAAATCTGTCCCAAATCAAACAAAGGCGACAGCAGCAGGGTCCTGTCGTTTGTGCCACTCACAGCCTGCTGGGATTCACCAGCCCTGCCAGGGATCAGATCCTGCTGCCTGGTTTGGCTTTTTTGGGGATGCAGGGAGCTGCCCCTCCCTGCTGCCCCCTCCAATCAGTTACAGGATTATTTTATTGGCAACTTCGCTTGGCTTACTGTTAAGTTGCTTTTTGGTCAAGGGATCATAATATAGAGGTATTGGTTAATTTTTTTACTGGCATTCTGACTAGACTGGTTGAAAAAGGGTTTTTTGGGTTTGAATTGGACAGGGAAATGTGTATGAACCTGCTGCCTTGGCTAAGGTTAACTAAACATTTGTTTTTGGTTGTTCCACAGGCAAATCTGCACTGCAAGAAGCAAGTAAAGCTGGCAAACACCAGTGTAACACTCGATTTGGAGTTACTGCCCCTCTGGAGTCAGGAATCCTGTACTTCTCCCCATGCTGACTTCACATCATTTAACTGGGTTTAAAAGTGGTATAAACCCTTTGCATAAAGACTAAATTTGTCCCTTAGATTTATATGTATATGTATATGTATATGTATATGTATATGTATATGTATATTATATTTATATTCAATCTATTCTTTATTTATATATATTTCTTTATAAATATCCATATAATAAATATACATATATTTCTTTATATATGGATTTCTTTATAAATATAGATTTTATATATATACATATTATATATTATTTATTTTTAGATATTTCTTTATAAATATCTATACAAATAAATATACACATATATTTATATATATGGATATTTTTATAAATACAGACCTTATATATATACATATTATATAATCTTTATTTATATATATTTATTTATAAATATCTATACAAATAAATATACACATATATTTATTTATATATGGATTTCTTTATAAATACAGATTTTATATATATACATATTATATATTCTTTATTTGTATATATTCCTTTATAAATATCTCTATAAATAAATATACATATATATTTCTTTTTATACTGATTTCTTTATAAATATAGATTTTATATATACATCTTACATATTCTTTATTTATATTTATTTCTTTGCTCTTCTTTCTATTCAAAGATGTCTATATATACAGACCTTAGACACACATATACCACAATATGTGATATAAAAATAAAAATAAAAATAAAAATAAAAAATATATAATATAAATATAAATATAAATATAAATATAAATATAAATATAAATATAAATAAAATTAAAAATAAATTTTAAAATAAAAATAAAATAAAAATAAAAATAAAAATAAAAATGTGTTGTGTGTATATATATAAATATAATTTTGATGTTGTGTGTGATTTTGATATAATTTTGATTGTTGTGTGTGTGCCCCTATGGCTCCCCCAAACCTGTTTCCCTGTTGACAGCCACGGGATCAGTCTTTCCCAGCCCAGACAACACAGGCAACACCACCTCATCCCTCTCTGGCTGTGAGCTGCTCTTGGCTGGGGTCACATAAAGGGAGAGACAGGGAAATGGGATCACCAAGGACTTATAATTGCAGAACCAACATTAACAAATGGATGCAGGTATTGAAGATAAAGGTTCATTTCTCAAAAGCATCCACCCATCAGCACCTGGAAGTCTCTTTCTAAAGGCCCACACAGCTCACAGAGGTAGAGATGTCCCTCTCATGGACCATCTGTTCCTGCTCAGGAGCCTTTGGAAACATTCACCCAAAACCCATAGCAGGAAGAAATACTTCAGAATAAATTGTTCTTTGTCCCAAATGTTTTAATCATTTTCCCAGGCAGGAGCTGTACGTTATCCTCAGCCTTTGGATCTAAAGGGATGCATTTACACAAAGAAGAGTTTTTATATGAGAGGTCAAACCCCTCACAAGACATTAAATATGAGTATTTAACACGGGGGTGTTTTCAGAAGAAACAGCAGGGCTTTGAGTTTTTTGTAGTTGACAACTGAGTCTTATGATAGAATTTTGGGACTTGGTGAGCCAAGGGCAAGGTCCTCATTCCAAGAGTCAGACCAGGCAGGTGATGGCTGGGGAGCAGCAGGGTGGGAAGGTGGCTTTCCTTGGGGAAACGCCACACTTGGCAAGGGGTTGCAAACACCACCAAATTGGGATGGACCTTCAAGGTCTCACCACACCAAAACCTTCACCACCTTGCCAAGGAGAAAGGCCACACCCTCACAGCAAGCAAATGTGTCCCTGCAGACCCAAACCAGCCCCAGGGGAGGGCTCAGGGTGTTCCTCAGCACCTGCAGCCTGGCTGGGCTCAAGGCACAATGTAGCTATGGTTTGTGCCTGCCATGCTGCCATGTTTTGATTTCAGAAAATTCTTTTCCCAGGGACACTTGTTGTAAACAAGGGCATGTTATTGTAAACTATCTTATTTTTCTACATTCTTTCCTAGAGGAAAGAACTTGCTTGATGGCCCCTTGGTGTGACCAATGGGTCCAAGGATCCCACCTCTTAGGTGGGCTCATTGTGAAAAGGTGTAAAAGACAAGTTCTTTGAAAATAAAGCGAAATTTTAAATCTTCAGCCTTCTGAGAGTCTGTGTCCTGAGTTCATGCTCTACAGCAGACAGCACAACCTCTTTTCCTCTAGCTGTGGCCCAGCACAGCCTCTCCCTCGTGGCACCATTCCACAGGGACACCCCAGGCCAGCATCCCTGCTCCCCTCGCTGCTGACAGCCCTTTGAAGGGCCTGAGCCCTGGCTTTATCTCCAGGATTTTTCTAACGAGCTCTTAAACCTCCTATCAATGGCACATTCCATCAGTGGATCAAGGCACCTAAATAAAATTGACATAAGGCAAGGCCTTTTAATTATCCAATTATTTTGTTTCGAGCAGCAGCTGGTAAAAAGTAAAAAGACACAGTGTTCTCTTTCGTCTCTGTTGACATAAAATCAAGGATCAAAGCGCCTTAATTTTTGGCCTCTGATTTTTCTTTCCCTGATTTAAACACGCCTGTTATGAGTTCAGTGGCCTTCCTGCCCCTTGGCTTATTTAGCAGTGATTAGTGAGTGCTGAAGCCGCAAAGCCTCGGAGTTTGCTGTCGTGGGATGAAGCCCCCATGGCCCTGGGAGCTGATGCTGTGCAGAACAGGCACTCACCCCATCACCAGGACAGTTTTCAATCCCAAGAGTGAGACAGGAATGATTTATCCATGGGGAACTAACACAGGCAGAGTAGAAGGGCTGTGTGGGAAGTGTTTGGGAGACAAAAGCACCTGGTGCAGGTCACACCTCTGTTCAGGCACCTGCTGGAAGTGCTGGTTTGAAATTCCATCAGCGTTGGATCCCCAGAGTCAGACCAGACTGGAGATTTTAAATCCTGCTTGATTTTTTTTTTTTCCTCACTTTCACAGAGCAACCTGGATGTTGTCTGGGTTTTTGCCGTTCTCCTCTGTCCCCTTTAAGGAGTTTAGTAAAAGTCTTATTTTTAGCCTTCTGTGTTTTTGGAGTCAGATACACTTTGGTATAAACAAGCCACTTGTTATTGTAAAATCTAGCAATGTTTACACTCTTTTCATAAGGAGGAGACTGTAGATGGACTGTTGCATGGTCCAGTGTGGTTGGAGAAGAAGATTTTCTTCCTCCAATCCATGATCACTGCTGGAGTTTGATAAAATGTTGATTCTGTAAATAAACCTCTCTCTTTTCCACCTCAGACATCACAAGGTGTGAGTGTGAGTTCTTTATGTCGTCTGCGACACCTGTAGACCCAGCTTGGATCTCCCCTGGGTTTATTAAAGAGCAGATTCTCTGTGGATACACATGGTCAGACTGATTTTACACCAGGCTACATCTGCAGGATGAATTTTCTGAGGAAACCTCATCCCAGTGGGCAATCTGGGCCAGCCCAGCTCAGACTTGCCTCTGGAGAGGTCTGTCCCTCTCTCCAGGGCTATTACAGGTTCCAGGAAGGTGGGAGAGATCAGGGCTGTGGCACAGAAATGAATACCACTCATTTTCCTGATTCCTCCTTGCTGAACCTGGACCTGCAGGCGTGCTGGGCTGCGAGTCTCCAGCCTGGGATGCAGAGCCCATCTCTCCACCAGCATTCACGGGCAGGGACACTCATGCACGGATAGACAGCTCTGAGGGGGAAGCAAGAGCCCAGGGGAGGGTTCCCAAGCGTCTGACTCGACAGCAGAGGCTCTGCAGGAGTTTCTGTGGAGCAGGGAGGTGGTGGCATCTCAGGGTCTCTGTTCACCCAAGATGAGGGTGGTCTTTTGCCCCTTCGCCCTCAGAAGAGCCCCAAGCCGAATGCCCGAACAAACGAGGTCTTCAGAAGTTCTTTCCAAGGTTGTTTCTTTTGTTTATTTTATCTTATCTCAGTTCTGTTCTCAGAGCCTGGCAGAGGTCTGAACAGCACGGGCAACAGGTGCTGACTCCTCCTCTGACCAAAGCCCGTCATCTTTTATACAGATAATTGCAAACCAATATCTACACTCTACACTAAACAGGTGTCTTCTACACTAAACCAATCCCCCTAAATCTACTTGGTGTCATCATCACTGCAAAAGATGGAGACAAAGAAGAAGAAGGAGAAGACTTCAGGGCACCGCCCAAAATCCTCCATCTCGTCTCTGGTCATCCCTATTCTAGAACCCCAAATGTGAAAATAATATTATCTTTTCTCACCCTTGGAGGCTTGCAATTCCTCTCTTCATGTTGGCAACCTTTCCCATGGACTGTGGTCGAGGCCCTTGCCTGTCTGAGGTCCGTGCCAGGGTCTCCAACCTCCCTGTACAAATCTCGAACCCCCCTGTACAGGTTTCAAACCCCCCTGTACAGGTTTCAAACCCCCCTGTACAGGTTTTTGTTTGGCCAGGGTGTCCAAAGGAATGCCCTGGACTCCCACAGTGGCAGAGCTCGGGGCAGGAGGACACCCCCCTGGCAGGGGCCGAGCGTGGGATGCTGCGCGCTCTGGCACTGCCCTGGGGCACGGGCAGAGCTCCCTGCTCCTGCAGGTGTCTCTGTGGGTGAGATCCAGCAGACACCAGCCCTGTGCAGGAGGAGGGCTCTGCAGAGAGCTCTGAACAAGGGAGGTACCACCCAAACGAGCCAGTTTTGGGTGGTGTCGGGTGCTCCCAGCTCCCCCAGTGACTCTTTGGAATAAAGCCTTTTTTTAAGCCTCTCTAGCAAGACTGGCACTGAAAAACTTTCACAGCCCTGCCAAGGCTGTTAAGCTGGGCAGTTTTAGGTAAGCTCTATGTGGGCAGAGCTGGTCTGCAATTCTTCTTGTCACTGAGGTCAGCCATGCTGGAGGACCTGCTTCTAATTCACGCAGCCTCCTCTCATCCAGTGCTCCCAAAGCCACAGGAGAAGATCTCTTTTGCTATGGTGTTGGAAAAACCCAGCTCTACAGAGATGGGGGATCTGAGAGATGTTTGTAAAAGATTTTATTCCATTATCAGTCTTGTAGAAGGGTGAGATACAAGAGATGTAAAACTCAATGCCAAGCTATTTCTTTGCCACAACACCTCATAAATGTTTTTCAGCCTGTCAGCTTTTACCACACAATGCTGCTAATATTTTCTATCACCAGTCACCTGTCATTTTACCCCACGTGGTCTTGCTACAATGCATCTTTCACCGTTCTACTTCTCAAAAATATCTGGTCTGTTTGCAAGACCAATCGTTTGAAACTTGTTTCCAGTTCAATTTCTCTCTCTCTATCCCATGGCCTTTCTCAATCAGCACACCTTATCTCAGAGTTTGCACACAGATGTACAGGACTCTGTGAGCTTTCAGTCAGGCTTTGAGAACCCTCTGCAAATCCACTTCTCTCACTGTGGGACATTGTAAACTCCAGGCTCCCCACCAGCAGGAGAAGCTTGCTGAGCTATCCTTCCTTGGTTGCAGCTGTGAAAAACAAAAATTAAATAGATTCCAATGCCAAACCAGCCTTTTGCCACTAGCACACAGGGCAGGAGGTGAAGGCCACACGGGCCTTCCCAATCAATCCCTGCAACAGAATGGTGACTCCACAAGTTCTTTGAACACAGGACATGTTCAAAATCACCACCACTGTCTGGAGGCTCTCCTGGGGTGAATCTCTGGATGATCCCATGCTGGTTTTATGAGGGGACTTTGCTTAGGATGTTGGCTAACTGTAGGGCTCCTGTAGATAAAGCCAAGGAAGCCAGGGTCATTCCCTCAGCTGGGAATTTTGATGTCTAGAGAAGCTGGACAATAAATATGAGCCCCATCAGCAACCACACATTGTGCTGGTGATGTCTCCAGGCTGGAAAAATTCCCCTCACCAGCTCTTCTCCTTCAGTTCTGTCCTGTCGTGGGCCTGGCTCCTTCTGTGACCTTGGCCAAGCTCCTTTGCCTTGGGCTGTCCTGTTTTGCAGCTCAGGAGGGTTTATTTGAGTCCCAGAGGTCCAGCTGAGAACGTCAAAGTTACTCTGGTAAATGTCCATTTGGACAACGCACACCACCTTCAGCCACTCGGCCACTTTGGCTGCACCAGGGGTTGGACTCAATGATCCTGGTGGTCCCTTCAAACTCAGGATATTCCATGATTCCAAGGACACAGATACAGCCCAGCTGCTGTGCTCACTGCCAGAACCAAGCCCACGTGGAGACAAAGACCTTGGGAACGGTCCGACCCTCCTAACTCTGAACATCCAGGGAAGGTGGCAGCTTCTCCCACCTCTCTTTATTCTGGACCTTCCCTCAAAGTCTTCCTGTTTGTTTTTATGGGCAGGTGACCATCCCAGAGTGCCAGACCAACCCTGTGGCCATCTAAAGGCAAGTGGGGTGGACACCATCCTCGCTGAACCTGCTGCACTTCAGTCCAAGCCGAGGGGGCTGAGATTTCTCTGAGCTGGTGCCACGGGTGGCTTCAGGTGTCCCAAAATCCTGTGATTCACCAGGGAAATGACCTCAGAAGAGCTGGGACGACAGAAAGTTTAAAGCCAGGGTTTAAATCTGAAAAAACCCAGATGTGACATCACCTGAGGGCTCGGGGAAACCTAAGGAGCAGACAACTCAGACCTCAGAGAGTCCATCTCTGAGGATGCAGCTTCTTTTGGGGTTAACAGGAACAGCATTTGGGAAAAAGAAACCCAGAGTTGGGGTTTGAGCACTCCCATAAACCCAGAGTTTGAGGTCTGGCAGCTCAGACACAGGCTAGCTCAGACTAAAGCTGTGGGGGAAGCACAGAGAGAATTGGGGGCTCCAGAACTTAATCGTATTAGCAAGCCCAGGTTATTCCTTTCAAAATTAAAGAAGAATTAAAGAAGAAAGCCAGGCCAGAGCTCAGCACTGGGTCTCACTCAGAATTTCACACAGCAGACACAGGAATGACAAACCATCATTAACATCTGGACCCGGGGAGGCAACGACTCCTGCTGTAAATTAAATATCAGTGTGGTCAGAGGGTCAATAAGAATAGGCTTTCACCTGCTCCTAATTATTTCCCCCACTACAATAGCTATTTGTTCCCACTCAGGGGAGGACAGGGCTGTGAGGCAGAGTGTGCAGAGGGTGGAATTCACCTCTCTGAGGCAGCTCTGACCTGCTCACACTCTCAGGGCTTCGCGAGGGCAAAAGTCCTTTTGCATAAAAGGTGCTTTTTTTACCCCCTGTGAAGCTCAGAGCACCTGAAAAACTGCACATTTTAATCTGCTGAGCCCGTGGCTGCTGCTGGCTGGGCTCTGGCAGCAATGGAAGTGGCTGCAGTCCAGCTGCAGAACCAGCCCTCCACGTGTGTTCGTGTGCAGGCAGCGTGTGTTCATGCAGCTATGCAAATGTGTGTGTTTTTAATGCATTCGGGTTTCATCACAACTTGAATTTAAAAACAAAACAAAGCAAAAAAAAAAACAAAACAGAACCAAAAAAAAAAAAAAGGCCAACAAAAAATAACCCGCAAAACCCCAAACAAACAAAAAAAAATTAGGAAAAAAAAAGAAGAAAAAAGAAAGAAAAAAGCCCCACATTTTTTAAGCCTTCAAAACAAACGCTCTTTTCAACCCACTGGCAATTACGGAGAGGTCCTGATCCTTTCTGCATGTTACTGTCAAACAAGTTTTCAGTAGGATTCAATAAAGTGATCTGACATTTCTTTGGAGATCTTTACACACAGTAGCTCAAGCCACGAAAGAACTCTACTTCTGGCAGCTATGTGAATATTTTATTTTGCCCAAAGCTAGACAGGTGTGATCAAGAAGAACAGGGGGGAAAAAAATATATTAGCAAAAGGCCTTTCAGTGGCAGTACAGGTGTTTGCTGGAGTGCAGTCGGTTTGGGCTGTGTGTGTGTTTTTTTTTTTAAAGAAGAAAATCTTAGCAGGGTTAAGATTAAAGGCACAGCACATTTATTTCTCGTAGACTGAAAGTCAGGGAAGCATTTTTTTAAAAGAAAGGGTAAGGTTTGCCCCTGGAAAGGGCATTCTGAACTAGATCTGAAATAAGGATTAATTCCCTCATTCCCATAATCTCAGAGACTTTGGTACATTAGATATTCCCTGGATCCGAGCCCTTCTCACCAAGCACTGGGGAGTCACTAAAGAGTTAAATGAGTTTATAATTCACAGAACAAGTCAATACACTCATTCAAACAGTTACAGAAAGGTCACAGGCTGGGATGCCTGAAACCTGCTTAAGCAACAATTTTTTGCTCCTAAGGTAAAGCGAAACACAGGGCACATTTCCTGGAAGAGGCTGGAGATCCTGCTAAAGCACCAGGACAGAGGGAAAAAGCTGCTCTGGGCTTTTTGAGATCAGGGAAGCCTTCTCCCAACTCAGAGGCTCAGGGAGTTTGTTGGAGATGAGAGGCAGGTTGAGAAAAACCTGAAATTGAGTGTGGAGAAGAGACTTTAATGCAGTGTCGAGGCCAAAAGGTGACAGAGGAGCTGGGCCCAGCCTGGGTGAGGTCCAGCAGGAGGGAGATCCTCAAATCCCCCTTCAGGACATTCTGGGACTGTGTCTGGAGCTGGGGTCCAGGAGAGGCCAAAGGGAAAGGTGAGGGACAGGTGTCCTGGAGGGAGGGAGCAGCTGGGCAGTGGATCAGGGTCGTTCATGGAGGAGGCAAAAACTGATGTGTCTGAGCATCTCCAGCTGGGATGGCCTTTGGTGACCCTGCAAAGTGTCAACTCGACCCTAAACCTTACAGAACAGGGCCCTCAGTACCTGAGCTCACAGCATTTCATGTGGAAATGCCTCTTTCTGGTTCATAACCCCGTGAGCTGTTTTATTCTTGGCACCACTGTACACAGGCTTTCAGTCGCTCACAGAGGGATGGACAAGAAATCAACCTGCAGGGGTTTCAAAAGTGTGAAGGAGAGCAGCCCTGGTGAGGAAAAAAAAGGAAGAAAAATGCAGATAAAATTAAAAAAAAAAATAGAAGGAAGAAGGAAGAAGGAAGAAGGAGGAAAAGAAGAAGAAGAAAAAGAAGAAGAAGAAAAAGAAGAAGGAAAAGAAGAATAAAAAGAAGAAGAAGAAAAAGAAGAAGGAAAAGAAGAAGAAGGAAAAGAAGAAGGAAAAGAAGAAGGAAAAGAAGAAGGAAAAGAAAAAGAAGAAGGAAAAGAAAAAGAAGAAGGAAAAGAAAAAAGGAAAGAAAAAGGAAAAGAAAAGAAGGAAAAGAAAAAGAAGAAGAAGAAGAAGAAGAAGAAGAAGAAGAAGAAGAAGAAGAAGAAGAAGAAGAAGAAGAAGAAGAAGAAGAAGAGGAAGAAGAAGAGAAAAAGAAAAAGATAAAAGGAGTCACTGGAGGGAAGTGGTGCATTTTTCTTTAGGTTAAGTCTGACTTTGCATTGCTCACACGCACAATGAGGCACAAAGGATCCCAGCTGCCATAACCAGAGAAAAAATATATTTCAGAGCCTTCAGAAGCATTGAAAAATGACCAGGAAAAAATATCAGGAAAAATCAGGTGCCTCTGGGAACTGAGTCAGGGCAAAACTCCATCTGAGGAGCTCCAAATGTCCTTCTGGAGGAAGTTCTTCCCTGAACCCAGGGGCAGATGAGGTGGGAGTTCAATCACCTCACTGAGATGCCTTTATCTGACCAGTGTTTGCTCTGTGACACCTTTAGGGGCTTGGCCCATGACATGCCCTCCTTTTTCCAGCAGGAAATGGAAGATTTGGAGCTGATGAGCACAGATGGGACAGCACAGGAGAAAGAGAGACAAAGTTGTTATTCAAACACAGCGCTGGAGGTATCTGGTGTGGGCTCTGCCATCCTTTGGGGCTATGAAGGGTGTCAGGGACCAGCAGCTCTGTTGAGACTTGCCATCAGAGTCTGCAAATTTTGCCTGGATCGTGCTGCCAGGCAGCCCTGCTTTCCTGCCAGGTGAATTTCAGGCTGACCACAGCAGTGTCCTCCCTCAGCCACGACCCACAAATGCATAAATCACATTGGGAGGTCAGCCCGAGGTGAGCTGCAGCCAAGGGGGAAAAGCAGGTTGGACCATGGCCCCGGGTCAGCAGCAAACCCCACCCGCTCTGGGGAGTGACAGGGAGCAGGGAAAAACCCAGGAGAAGCCACATGGCTCTGGGAACACCAGGCCACTGGCGTGGCCTTCACCCCCAGCTCGCCTCTCTGGGTGAAACCAGAGCAAATGGGCCACCAGCCTCCACTGGTGGTGCCCCAGGGCCCAGATAAACCTCACCCATGTGCCAGCAGTGGTAACAGGGTGACACAGGGCACGTGTCCTGTAGCCCTGGTCCGTGCCTGAGATGTTTTGATTTTCTAAAATTCCCAGAGAGTTTTCTGTCAACAAGAGACACATTTTTCTCACTGTAACCTTTGTTTGCATTCCTTTCCCTAGGAGGGACTTCTTCCTGATGTCCCTCTGTCGCTGTAGAGCACAAAATAGGACACAGACTCTCAGAAGGCTGAAGATGCAAAATCTCATTTTATTATCAAAGCACCTGTCTTTTATGCCTTTTTACAATGAGCCCACCTAAGAGGTGGGATCCTTGGACCCATTGGTCACACCAAGGGGCCATCAAGCAAATTCCCTCCTCTGGGAAAGAAGGTAGAAAAATAAGATAGTTTACAATAACATGCCCTTGTTTACCACAAGTGTCCCTGGGTTAAAGAATTTTCTGAAATGAAAACATGGCAGGCACAAACCTTGGCTACATCCCTCTGGTCTGACCAATGTGATTGAAGAAGTTTGTCTTTCTTTCACCAATTGAGTTGTTCTCTGTAGAACAGCATAAAAGAGAAAAAAAAATTGCCAAAAATAAACAGAGTCAGAGCCCTCTGAAGTGGGAGTCTGTGTCAGTGCTCCATTCAGGAGAGGGAGGCAGGAGGCTTTGCCTGCACTGCCAGCCAAGCAGGGGGCACTGAGCCACCTCTGGGCTCACAGCAGCCCCAGGTTCCTCACCTGCAATCCCACCCTCCACATCTCCACAGAGGATTTATCACCCCGAGGATGATTTCTTTTTTTGCCCTGGTGCCGTCTGAGGTGGTTGGGAAGTTGCCCAGCGCTTCCCCCGAATTCCTGCAAACGTCTGGGGTTCTGTTTTGGGGAGGAAAAGCCACTTTCCTTGCTGTTTGTTCAGCACAGCCCCACAGGAAAGGAGAGCTCCGGGCTTGGAAAGCTTCAGGATCTTCGGAGCCTCTCAAAACTCTTTTAATTACCTTTGAAAAAGGACAGGTCTCCCTCTTTGGGGAGCATCACGAGACCTGAGAGCAGAAAAAAAAAAAAAAAAAAAGCTGAGAGAGCTGGTCCCACCGACTCCCAGCTCCAAGCCAAACAGGTTTGGCCAGCCCTAATTAAGATAATTAATATCCTCAAGCCTGTTATTAAGCACGAAGCAGTAGAAGGGAGTCTCCCCTTTACCTCGGGGTCCTGCTGAGCTCCTCAGCCCAACAAGCAGCCCATTGTCAGCCCCAGGGCTGGGTCCTGCTGCTCAGGGGACCTTGGGAAGTCACCAGGTGAGCCCCCATCCCCTCCTGAGCACTGGGAAGGCCATTCCAGGCCATGTCCCAGCACGTGCTTTGGACACAGCGAGGCCTGGTGGGATGTTTGGGCAGTGGGAGGTGAGGTGAGAGGGCTGGGAAAGGTGGCCCAGCTCGTTCCCCACTCCCCACAGAAAAGGGTGGGTCAGGTGGGACCATCCCCAGGGCAGGGTCAGGTCTGCACATCACCCCCAGAGAGCTGGAGTCTGGATTTGGACCTGAATTTGGGCCTTAGGCTGGAAGACCCCTGGACATGAAGCAGCACTGGAAAGGGAGCTCATTTCAAAGACCCTGGTGAGCCTTCAAAAATAAAATAATTGATATAAATTGAGAGGGATCATTTAGAAATCACATTTAAATGTAAGAAGCAGCTTTTTTTCACTGTGAGGGTGGTCAAACAGAGGACAGGGCTGCCCAGAGAGGCTGTGGAGCCTCTATTCTTGGAGAAAGGTAAAATCCAATGGGACACAGTCCTGGATAACCTGCTCTGGGGTGCCCTGCTTGAGCAGAGTGATCTCCAGAGCTCCCTGACAGCCTCAATTCTCCCGTGATTCTATGAAATTAAGTATGCATTAAATAATGGTATGCATCAAATTCACAGGGTCACAGAATCCCCAAACGGTTTGGGCTGAAAGGGAAATCAAAACTCATCCAGTGACACCCCTGCCATGGGCAGGGACACCTTCCACTGTCCCAGGGTGATCCAAGCCCCATCCAACCTGGCCTTGGACACTGCTAGGGATCCAGGGGCAGGATGATGGAATTCCATCCCAGCCCCTCCCCACCCTCCCAGCCAGGAATTCCTTCCCAATCTCCCACCCATCCCTGCCCTCTGGCAGTGGAAGCCATTCCCTGTGTCCTGTCCCTCCAGCCCTTGTCCCCATGTCCCTCTCCAGCTCTCCTGGAGCCCCTTCAGGCCCTGCCAGGGGCTCTGAGCTCTCCCTGGAGCCTTCCCCTCTCTAGGTGAACACCCGCAGCTCTCCCAGCTTTTCCTCACAGGAGAGATGCTCCAGCCCTTGGAGCACTTTCATGGCCCTGAATAAATATAAATATACAATAAATACATGTACATGGATGTATAATGTACACCATGGCAGAACACAATGTATCCCAGGCCTTTCTTTCCTGCTGGGGCTCATCCATCCAGCTTCACCAGGAAAACACCACGAGGCACCCAAGGCAGCAATCCCTGGTGCACAGCAGATGCAGGAGAGATGCTCTGCCACCAACCTCCCCTTCTGCTTGTGCAAAAAAAAAAAAAAAAAAAGGACCTGACCATTTTTTTAACTCCATACCTGTCTGTTCAAGTCCTTTTTCCCCCCTCTCAGCGCCCCCAGGTAGGAAAATTCCTCCCAGAGGAAAGCACTGTTGCAATCTATTTTGTTTCTCAGTCAAGTACAAGAGTTTGGTATTTTTCCACTGGAAATTCTTCTCTGATGCCTTCTTTCAAACATGCCCAGAAGGAAAAAATTTGCTTTTTCCACTGCTGGCCTGGGAGAGCCCAAGGTGTCAGGCTGCCCTGCAGGAATGTGGGGTTGGACACCGTGGGCAAGGGAGCTCGAAGGAGATGAGCCCAGGGAATGGCTGCCACATCCCAGCCAGCCTTAAAGAGGGAAGGAAAGAGCTTGAGGGCTCACAAAAGCAGCAGCAATGTGGTCCTGGATGGTTTTCCATAGGTGGATGGAACAGGGATATCACAGTGTGTGCTGGGATACAAGCAGCTGGATCTGTTCAGCCAAAAAAAACCCACTTTCAGTCCAAAAATGGCACAACTGAAGGACATTTCCTAGAGCAGCTGATATTCTGAGCTTGAGAAATCCCATCCCCATCATTCCACTTCACTGGAAGTGTCCAAGGCCAGGCTGGATGGGGCTTGGAGCAGCCTGGGATAGAGGGAGGTGTCCCTGCTCATGGCAGGGTTGGAATTAGATGGTCCTTAAGGTCTCTTCCAACCAAAACTGTTCTGTGATGGTCTCCAGGATCTGAGTCCCTTTTTCCTGAAGATTTATCCCTCAAGCCTTGCTGACCTCAGGGGCTTCCTCGAGCCATGGATGGCAACCACTGGAATGGAAAGTCACTGAAATGGGAGAGCTTCAAACTCTGACCAGCAACATCCCAGGACCAGGAATGGCCGTGGCAATGGCTCTGTGCTTGGAGGGTTATCCATGAGGATGGGATGAGACAGGATTCAGCCTTTGCCCTTTAACTCATTCCTCCTGGCCGTGTGCAAACAGGAGTTTTCCTCCCTGCAGGAGGACTAATTCCTCAGTTAAGTCCACTGCAAACTGGGGTAGTTCTTGCCCCAGAAGCGTGTGAGTTCCCACCACCAAAGCCAGCAGCTGTTGCTGAGAGGAACAAACCACTGAGATCTCCTCTCTCAGTAGCAGCAAACAGGCAGATACGGGCCTGGAAAATGTCATCCCAAATACTGAAAGCAAAGTTCGAAGACCAGCTTCTAGAGGGAAGTGTCAGACCAAATTCCATCCCTGTGAGGGTGGACAGAGCCCAGGAGGCAGGGCAAGCTCCAGCCCTCTGCTCTTAACCACCCCCTGTGCCAGGACCTCCCTCACCCTGGCCAGGCACCAACCTTCACTGCACCAGAGCTGGAGAAGAAAGGCACTTTAATGACTTCAAACAAAACCTTCCAAAGCTTTATAGGAACAGGTAAAACACCTATGTACCCACGGAAAAGATAATAAAGAAATAACTTTTTAAAAAATCAGGCTTTGTCTGAGGTGTGTGGTGGTCCTGGGGAACAGAGAACAAGATTCCAGCAGCTTTCAAAAGCAGACTGGTCATTGATGGAGATTCAGAAGGGTGACCCCTCTAGTGCCCAGCAGGGAGAGGATCTCTTTCGAGGGGGATTTTGGAAACAAGTTCTTTCTTCACGTGGAGATATCTGCTATTTATTGTTTTGCTGCTCAGGAATGAGTTTGTGGGCTCAGAGCCTGATCCAGTGAGCGATAACCGTGCACTGGCTTCAAGAAGCTTTGGATCAGGCACAGAATGAACTCAAACCCGACATCTTCAAGCTTCCTAAAGAGAAATTCCCTCTCTTCACATTTCTGAGGCCAAGCAAACACTTTAGCACAGTGGTTGCTTTCAGGGCTGGGCTCAGGTACACGGCCTCAAGTACATTTGCCACGGCCAAGGAGGAAGCTCTCCACATGAGTGGAGGCTTTTCTGGTTGGTGGAGGAGAAATCTCTTCAGCAGAAAGTGTCTGAGTAGACAAACATCCTTCCTCAACATCGTCCAGCCCTGATAAGGTCCCAGCACTAGACAGGCAGAGTCTCTGCAGAAAAGTTCTCCAATAACTCTCTCCCCTCTTGGGCAGGTGCCAGTTGCTCAGCCTGGGTAATAATTTGCTTTGGGAGCAAGAACACCCAGATCCCTCGTGCCTGACCCTGTGTCCTGCCTGGAAAAATCAGATGAGTGATCAAAGACCCGTGCTGGCTGTTGGACAGAGCCCTGCTCCCAGGGGAATGTCCACGTTGGCTTGTCCATCCTCTCCCAGAATCACAGAATTTCCAGGTTGGAAGAGACCTTCAAGATCATCGAGTCCAACCCATACTCTAACACCTCAACTAGACCATGGCACCAAGTGCCACATCCAGTCTCTTCTTAAGCACATCCAGGGATGGTGACTCCACCACCTCCCCAGGCAGGCCATTCCAGCACTTTATCACTCTCCTGGTGGGTTGGGATGGAGCCTGCAGCACACCCAGCACGCTGATACACCACTGGTGTGTGCAAAGCCAGGAAAGCAGCCTTGTCCCCATGTCGCTTTTGACATAAAGAACTCACACCCACACCTTTGCCATGTCTGAGGCAGAAAAGAGAAAACTTTATTTACAGAATCAACATTTATCAAACTCCAGTAGTGACCATGGATTGGAAGAAGAAAATCTTCTCCAACCACGCTGGACCATGTAACAGTCCATCTACAGTCTCCTCCTTATGGAAAGAATGTAAACATTGCTAGATTTTACAATAACAAGTGGCTTGTTTATACCAAAGTGTATCTGACTCCAAAAACACAGAAGGCTAAAAATAAGACTTTTACAAATTCCTTAAAGGGGACAGAGGAGAACGGCAAAAACCCAGACAACACCCGTGAAGACATTCACCGGGAAAAGCCGGATTATCTCCTGAATTCCTGGCCTGGGGAGAGCAGGAGGCAGCCGTGCCAGCAGCTGGAGCTCAGCTCAGGCTCTCTCTCTCTCCCCCCCGATCCCCGAGCCAACAATCTGTCGAGGGAGAGGGAGGGGAAATGTACCAACAGCAGATCTATATTTCTTAAAGGGATTAATTAAATCGAACCAATTCACATCACTTCACACAGTCGGCAGCTCATCACCAAGCACAACAAAGGGAGGGAGGGAGGGAGAGGAGGGGAAGGAGACAGGCCAGCTCCGCTCCCTCCGACTAAGCCGGAGCAAATGGTGCAGGAGGCTGCCAGCCTCCCCTCCGTGCCCTCCCGAGGGATGCAGGACGCTGGGGAAGCACATCCAGATGCCTGCGGGGAGAGACAAGTGGCTAATTAGAGTCCTGACCATGAAGGGCACTCAGCAGCTCTCTGAGGGCCTCTCTCCCCGAGCCCAAAGACGAGCTGCCAAAGGGAAAACGCGCCAGGCGCAAGCTGGGAGCTTCAGTCACACCATTTTTTTCCCCTATTTTTTTTTTTTTCTTCTCTCTTCCTGGCGGTGTGATAATTTTTTACTAATTATCAGCTTAACCACCTCAGCAGCATGGGGCTGGAAGCTCAAAACATCCATCGTCTGTCGAGCAGCGGAGCTCCAGGAGGGATGAGAAGGTTGGGATCAGTGAGGGTTCCAAACTCGTGTAATCGTTTTAGCCACCTAGACTTTGGGCACAGCCCCTCTCCTTTCGGCCAATTCTGATTCTGTAGCTTTTCTAAGACCTGTTGTGCTTCTCCACGAGCTAAAAGATGCTGGTTGCTCAAGAGGAAAGTCATGGCTTCTCCGAAATTTCTGGAGCCCAGAAGTCGGAACAGCAGGAGGAGAAATATCAGGAACCCCAAGAATCACACAGCGGTTGCTAATGCTGAAACCATATTCCCAAGGGGAAAAAAAAAAATCTGGAAAAAGCACTGAAAATAATTAGTAGGGAGAAAACCCTGATGAGGTTCTCTCTAAACCAGTGGTATTTATTTTGCAGCTCAGAATAGCTGAGGAGCTTTGAAACTGCTCCTGGCATTTTTGGTGAGTGGGAAACTGGGGCTCAGAATGATCAAATCATGTTTCTGAGCACAGCCATGGATTTTTTTTTTTCCTCCCTCTTTGGGGCCCTCTGGCTGCTCTCTTTTGGACTTGCCTTGGGAGAGGTCACTAAATTCAGCTTTGGTGATGCACCTAAAACCAGCATCTATTTGTCAGCTGCAGAATTGAATTCAAATAAAGTAATTTACCAGAAATGATTAGAACAACCTAAATTTCTTACCCGTGTCTTGACCATATATCAGCCAGGGCAACCAAATTTTCTCCAGGTGATACTTCACTCGTTCTTCTCTCATATTTTAAAATTTCTTTGGAAGAAGTCCCTATCCACATTTTACTTTATGTCCTCAACTGTCCCCCTGAAGTCTCCAGCAGAGGTCACAAATGAATCATTTCTGCTGTGGGCTAAAGCAAACCTTTACTTGCAGAAACTGAGAGGTGAAAAAGGCATTTTCAGTATTTTTGTACTATTTTGCTAGTTTGTTCCACTTGGGCTTACCAGGATTAAAATTATCACACAATTTAGGCCACTAAAAATGCTATTCAGAGCAGCTGAGTATGAGTTGGTGTTTTGAACAATTTTTGGAACATTTTTTATTTCATAAATTAATAGAGCTGTCTTAGGCACATCCCATTTCCCACCAAACTTGCCAGGAATCATTATTTTGTTCCAAAAATTCTGATTAAAAGCAAAAGAGAAATATCCATTGCAGGAGCAGTTCATATCCACTCCAATGAGTAATTAAGTAATTAATTAATTAAATTACCATCGAATCACTCCCTTCCTTGAGGATTTTATGATGTGGGCAAGGCAGAGGGAAGGAGAAGGTTGAACTTGGATCTCTGACCTTCTGAAGGGCTGATCCACCAGTGATCCTCACATGGAGCTGCTCCTCGTCCTTTTCTTGGTGGCCTGGATCTCACCTTGCTGAGGAATGGGAAAAATCCTATTATTATAATAATTTCTCACCCTGTTCAAGCTGGAAGGAACCTACTGACCCCCACACAACCCACAGGGGCCTGAAATGGATGGGAATAAAAATCCCATTCTCACCCTTGTGCCCTTCCCAAAGCACTGGGGAAGGGGACACAGGAACAGAAGCCTGGGTGGCCCTGCCAGTGTCAAAGCAGCTTTTTCAGAAGCCCTTAAACAGCACTTAGGGCTTGATCTGCTGGCACATTTTTTATTTATTTTAATGCAGAGCATTTCTTTCTTGGCACTCAAGAGGCATTGAATCCGTGACTTAATCCGGCAGATCTGCACAGGAAAATCATCCAAGTGTATTGGCCAAAAGGGGTGGGGAAGCAAAATGAAAGAGGGGGGGAAAAAACCCACAACAGCTGGTTTAAAGTCTAAATAACTGTGTTGGGTGACAGCTGCAGGAGTGAGGTTGAACTCCTGAGTGGGAGATGAATGGAAATAACCACAGAGCTGGTGTGGTATTTCCCACCCCACATGGAGCCCACGTGGCCAGGCTGGGTTTGTGCGAGAAGAAAAGGAGGACAGAAGCTCTAGCGAGGAACTGGAGCGTGGTCCCACCACTCCTAATTGCAGCTGAGGTGGGATTCATCCCACCTAATGATAGGGATGAAAGTCAGCAGACAAATTAAGACCCCCAGCTTGAGGTGTTCACACAAAATGTCTTCTTAGGCACCTGGTGTTTGAGCTCCCAGAGGAAAGAACAAAGATGCTGGGCTTTGTCTTAAGCATCTTAAACCTCGAAGAATTCAATCTGAAAGACATTTTTCCACAAGGACCTGAGCTCATGAGCAAAGACCTGTTGAAAACCTCTGCTCCACCTTCAAATTTCCTTCCTGATCCTCACCTGGGGAGGCAGCAGCCTGCAAAGAGTCAAACTGAAGCATCACCAGTGTTTGGGATTATCCATCTGCTTGGACCGGCTCCGTGTGACACCAACACAAGCACGCTGGAAATGCCAGGAATTGCCCCATTTTGCTCCAGGGAGGGCCATAATTAGATAACCAGGAGAGAAGCCACACAGCACTGCAAAGCTTTAGGGGCATTTCGGAGCCAGCTTTGTCACTCAAGAGGAAAACGAGCCGGGGGAGGATGGCAGCTTGCCACAAAAATGTTCCCGGTCCTCACGCGGCATTCGGAGCTCCCCGCCTGGGACGTGCCCCGACACAGAGCTCCACGCCTGACACGCTCCACGGCATTGCCTGGGAGATGGAGAGGCCTGGAGTGGACAGGAGCCCGTCCAGACCTGGGGAGTTGCAGTGGAGAAACCAAATGTTGCGTGAGAAGAGGGCCCAACCCAGAATTGGCCAATCCCTCGTCACTCAATGACACGACGCCGGTGTCCTTCAGCCCAGCCAGCTCCCGGCACCGTCGCCAGGAGTGGGCTGCCCCCAGAAAGCCAGGCAATCCGGGGTGCAGCTGTAGGGCACAGAAAGCCAGGCAATCCGGGGTGCAGCTGTAGGGTACCATTGCTCTAAAGCAGAGACACACGTCGAGGGCAGGGACAAGGAACAGGGAGAGGCCTTCTGTGTGTGATTTCCAAAGGTGTTTATTGCTCCGAGGGTCAGGGACAGAAAAAGGCACAGAACCTGGGCTTGCAGGGGCTTACAAGTGGGGGAGGCCTTGGGAGAGGATACAATTTCCAAAAAATAAGGGTGACATGGGGGAGGAACATAAGGCAGGGAGTACAATGCTGTCTTGGTTTGACAAGACAGGTGTCTGCCAGGGAAACTGGGGTTTCCCTTAGAATAGAGAATGCAAACCCCCCACCCCTGCCAAATTATAAATTTTCAATTAAGGGCTCTCAGGCAAAGATTTGGGAATAGGAATAACAGTTCTTTACTAGGAATATCAATAATACAAATGTGGTAGGAAACAAAACTACCCCACCAAACCAGCAAACAAACAACAACAATTTGGGAAAGCCCTGACAGAATCAGAGCTGCCACCTGGCACCCTGTTAGTCAGGGTGTTGGAAGCAGTCCAGAAGTGAGTCCTGGGATGACAGACGTGGCTCTGTTGGAGCAGGGACGATCCTGTAGCCAAAAAGGGTCTAGGAGTGATGAGGAGGGGTCCAGGGGTGAGGTGATGGTGAGATGGGGTCCGGCGATGATGAGATGGGGTCTGGCGAAGATGAGATGGGGTGCCGTCTTCCTCCCAGGAATCGGGGTGAAGCAAGTGAAGTCTGTCCCCGGCCGGCTCAGTTTTCCCGGCAGCAATTGTAGACTCCCCCCACTGGGTGGGGCATCCCACAATAGGACCATGCATGCAAATGGGGCTTCTGGGGCTCTGGGGGAGCGGGTATAGTCCGGGGGTATAGTCTGTTGATGGCCCATTACCCAAAAGGCACCCGCCCCTCCCCCCCGTCCCCCTCCTTCCAAAGTTACAAGAAATAAAGAACAATTCCCCAACTGCTTTCAGCAGATGAAAATAGAATACACATTTTTGATTCCATAACCCAGGACATTATCCACCCCTTATTCTATTATCATCTGCATCATACCTAAAGCAATGAACTACTAGCAGAATGAACCCCTACACTCAGTTCTTACTTAGGATTAGGTTTTCCTGGGGTACACAACTGGTTTTTCCATCTTTCTGCATTACCCACCAAGTGTAACCTGGTCCTTGAGCAAAAACAATCTCACGGATGGGTTCGCCTTTGCCTGAGGTGGGGTTAATCCAGACAGTCTTTCCTAAAATACCTCTCATGTGCACCACAGGGACTTTATCTCCATCTACTGTGTGCAAAGGGGTAGACTGGGCAGGACCAGCTCGATTGATGGAGCCTCGGGTGTTGACCATCCAGGTGGCTTTTGCTAAGTTCACTTCCCAGTTCTTAAAGGTCCCTCTGCCAAGTGCCTTCAGAGTGGTCTTAAGTAGTCCATTGCACCGTTCCACTTTCCCGGCAGCTGGTGCATGATAAGGGATGTGATAGATCCATTCAATGCCGTGTTCTTTAGCCCAGGTGTTTATAAGGCTGTTCTTGAAATGGGTCCCGTTGTCTGACTCGATTCTCTCAGGGGTGCCGTGTCTCCACAGGACTTGTCTTTCAAGGCCCAGGATGGTGTTCCGGGCGGTGGCATGAGGCACAGGATAGGTCTCCAGCCACCCAGTGGTGGCTTCCACCATGGTCAGCACATAGCGCTTGCCTTGGCGGGTTTGGGGCAGGGTGATGTAATCAATCTGCCAGGCCTCCCCATACTTATATTTGGACCACCATCCACCGTACCAGAGGGGCTTCACCCGCTTGGCCTGCTTGATGGCAGCACACGTCTCACAGTCATGGATAACCTGAGAGATACTGTCCATGGTTAGATCCACCCCTCGGTCTCGTGCCCACTTATAGGTGGCATCTCTGCCCTGATGACCTGAGGCATCATGGGCCCACCGAGCTAGGAACAACTCTCCCTTATGTTGCCAATCCAAGTCTATCTTAGACACTTCTATCTTCGCGGCCTGATCTACCTGTTCGTTGTTCCGGTGCTCCTCATTAGCCCGACTCTTGGGGACATGGGCATCTACATGACGGACTTTCACAGGTAGTTTCCCTACTCTGGTGGCGATGTCCTTCCACTCATCAGCAGCCCAGATTGGTTTTCCCCTACGCTGCCAGCTGACCTTTTTCCACCTTTCCAGCCAGCCCCACAGAGCATTAGCTACCATCCACGAATCGGTGTAGAGGTAGAGCTTTGGCCACTTCTCTCTTTCAGCAATGTCCAGGGCCAATTGAACAGCTTTGAGTTCAGCAAGCTGGCTTGACCCACCTTCTCCTTCAGTGGCTTGTGCAACCTGTCTTGTGGGGCTCCACACAGCTGCTTTCCACTTCCGGTTCATCCCTACGATGCGACAGGAACCGTCAGTGAAAAGAGCGTAGCGTGCTTCTTCTGCTGGCAGTTGGTTATATGGTGGAGCTTCTTCAGCCCGGGTTACCTGCTCTTGTTCTTCTTCCTCGGTGAGACTGAAGTTCTCAGCTTCCGGCCAGTTGGTGATCACTTCCAGAATCCCAGGGCGATTCGGGTTTCCAATACGGGCGCGCTGAGTGATGAGGGCAATCCATTTGCTCCAGGTGGCATCGGTGGCGTGATGGGTGGAGGGAACCTTTCCTTTAAACATCCACCCCAGCACTGGTAGTCGGGGTGCCAGGAGGAGTTGTGCTTCAGTGCCAATCACCTCTGAGGCGGCTTGAACTCCTTCATAGGCAGCCAAGATCTCCTTCTCCGTGGGAGTGTAATTGGCTTCAGACCCTCTGTAGCTTCGGCTCCAGAATCCCAGTGGTCGGCCTCGAGTCTCACCAGGCACCTTCTGCCAAAGGCTCCAGGACAGACCATGGCTCCCAGCTGCGGAGTAAAGCACATTCTTTACCTCTGGTCCGTCCTGACTGGGCCAAGGGCCACCGCATGAGCGATTTCCGCTTGATCTGGGCAAAGGCGTGTGTTGCTGCTCTGGGCCCCAGTGGAAATCGTTCTTTTTGCGGGTAACCAGGTACAGAGGGCTCACAATCTGACTGTACTCAGGGATGTGCATCCTCCAGAAACCTATGGCACCTAGGAAAGCTTATGTTTCCTTCTTGCTGGTCGGTGGAGACATCGCAGTGATCTTATTAATGACCTCTGTGGGGATCTGACGCCGTCCATCTTGCCACTTCACTCCCAGGAACTGGATCTCTCGGGCAGGTCCCTTGACTTTACTCTTCTTAATGGCAAAGCCAGCTTCCAGGAGAATCTGGATGA